>JANZLQ010000089.1:24661632-24679192 GCA_026212715.1 Elanus axillaris
AAGTCTTGGTTGAGCAGGGCCAGCTTGATTGGCAGATCCTCTAGTATTAACCAACCAGGTGGCTTTTGCTAAATGTGTATCCCAGTGTTTGAAAGTCCCACTGCCCATTGCTCTCCATGTAGTTTTCAGCAGTCCATTGTATCGTTCAGTTTTCCCAGAAGCTGGTGCGTGATAGGGGATGTGATATACCCACTCGATGCCATGCTCTTTGGCCCAGGTGTCTATGAGGTTGTTTCAGAAGTGAGTCCCATTGTCTGACTCTATTCTTTCTGGGGTGCCGTGTTGCCATAAAACTCGCTCTTCAAGGCGCAGGATAGTGTTCTGGGCAGTGGCATGGGACACAGGGTATGTTTCCAGCGATCCAGTGGTTGTTTCCACCATTGTAAGCCCATGGCGCTTGCCTTGGCGGGCTTGTGGGAGTGTGATGTAGTCAATCTGCCAGGCCTCCCCATATTTATATTTCATCTATCGCTCTCCATACCACAGGGGTTTTTGCTGCTTGGCTTGCTTAATTGCAGCACAGGTTTCACATTCGTGGATAACCTGTGCGACAATGTCCACAGTCAAGTCCACACCTCAATCACAAGCCCATCTGTATGTTGCATCTCTTCCCTGCTCACCACCCAGAACCCGACGCTCCACCACTTCCCCACCAAAAGCCCAGAGAGCCGCCCCCCAGCCCGCTCCTCATTTAAATACTGAGCATAACATCACATGGTATGGAATAGCTCCTTGGCTAGTTCAGGTCAGCTGTCCCAGCTGTGCCTCTCCCAGGTTCCTGTGAAAATTAACTCTATCCCAGCTGAACCCAGGACAACATATAAATAAGCAACCAGAGTAACAGCCCTTCCCCCAATTCTATCCTTGCTCTGTAACACAGCTGTTCTTGGAAACACAGAAATTATCTTGAGATACTAGACCTGGTAAATCTAAACAGAATGTTTCAGACAGGTGACCCAGAATTCATGTTTGCCTATCAACAAAGTCCATGAGCAGAGCTACTTCTTGAAGTTGCTAAGTAGTTGTAATTTCTTTTCTTTCCTCTGGAAGGGTCAAAAAGCACATCACATCTTTAAGTTAAATCCAGAAACCATAGAAAACCTCAAGAATCCAAGCAGAAAAGGAACACAGGTTTGTAGCACATAATTAGAACAGAAGTGCCAACAAACAAAAATACCAGAATACTGAGAAAATGGTACCAATGTGCCCAGAAGGAAACAGAGCAGAGCATACAGCCTAAATACTAAGACAGTACTTACGACAGTGCCAAAATAATCCTACTTAAAGCAGAACACACAACAGCGACAACTGGAAACTCATCAAACCCAAATATGGATCAGTGGTAAAGACAGGAGCAGAAGTATTCAAGAAACAAAGCAGGCAACAAGAATGTCAGACCAAGTGGCGTTACACAGAGATAGCCAAACACACGTAAAACTAAGAAAAGAGAAGCGCAAGGAACTTGGTTCTCCAGCAGCAGAAAAGCTGCTATCAGTAGGAACGCTACACACCAAGCAGTGGCACATCAGATAACCTCTCCGTCACTCTCTTTCGGGAGAACAGCTCTGTATAGAGATGAAGGGAAGTTTTTCCATCTCCTGTGCTTCAGGTCTCCCACATGGCACAGGGGAATGGCACGGGGCCCTTGGCTCCGGCATACTTGCCAGAGCAGCATTGCTGCCGGCAGCCGTGCCAGGGCCTGCGGGCCAGGCGGAGCTGGCAATCTGCCCCGCTCCCGTTCAGGGTCTAATTGCTGCTGGCATGAACTCCCTGAGCAGGAGAGCAGCCACAAGCCCGCACAGCAACCAAGGCATAAACGCCTTCTAGCAGAGCAGCGAAGAGCTATGCTACAAGCACCTTATCGCAGGCGCAGCACCACAGCACACTCGCAGCAGAGGATGGGTTATGGGGTTATGTAGGGACCTCAGTCCATCAGTAACCCTGACCCGTGGCCAGCATCTCAAATGGCAGTAGGAGAGAAGATGAGAGATGGTCAGCATATTCATTACCAGGTCATCAGGAGCAAGCAATTAAGGTATACCACACATGGAAATATGGCAGTTCTAAACCAACCAAAAATCCCAGTAGCTACTTTTCCAAGCATTTATTATTGGAAAGATCATTTCCAGCAAAGCATCCTTAATGAAATCTGTTCAAGGATTTTAAGAAAAATGCAAGTAACTTATTGACCAAGTCTATCAACCAATAACTTTCTCACTGAATTTTGCTACTAGTTACAAGGCAGACAATTTTCCAAATGCAAGATCTGCACTGCTGTCAAACCATCAGTGTCTGTGTTTCAACACAGCTGTTAAGCGGGTCACTCATTAAAGCATAACATTCTAGAAAAGTAAGGAATCGGTCTAAAGAAATTACAGATAATCTTCATTATTAAGCAAGTATATATTACCACAACGGTTATCAAAGACTCTCGTACCCTTAGAGTAAGCATAAGGTGCTGGCAGAATAAAAACCAACATCCACAGATCAAGTAAGAACAGAGATTTAATTAGTTCAAGGTTCTAATCTTAATTATAAATAACTAATAGAAGCCTTCATAATTGAGAGCTTTCACTCCTGATAATTTTTTTATGAGCAATTTAGGCATCTGCCATTCCAGTCAGCAAATTGTTACAAAAGCACTTGCAGTGTCCTCATTTCACAGTTACATTTACAGCATTTACCAATGAGAATCACTGAAAGGCTTTCATGTAGAGAAAGGAAAAAGTCCAAATAGAAAGAAGAATGAATTAAAACTGCAGGATTGGAATCATTCCTTTATTTTTGAATTACTGCTCTTACATATACTTTAGCCAGCTGATCCATACGCAGAAATATGCAAATACTACAAGGTAAGCAATCTCTTTCTTTCTCAGACATTTACTAGACAACACAAAAATCAGACCACACCTTAAGTCTCCTCAGATTCACCTTCCTCATAGTGCTGGAGCCTGAATTCTACTGTAGAGGTGCCAGAGAACGAGAGAACATTTCTACACTACATACACACTGAAACACAAGCTCCTACCATACTTCATATACTATTGCTGATTATACAAAGAGCTCTCATATGGATTTTTTTCTGCCTACAATTATGCCTAAGGCACAATTTAAAAAATATTTTTAAAAAAATATATAAATTTAACTGAAAATTTAGACTAAGTACACCCTGCAAAACACCAATTTGTATGAGGTACTAAATAGGTCTTTGCTGTTTACCTTCTGGGCACTGACAACTGAATCCATTGATGTTGGATGAGCAGGTACCTCCATTTTGGCATGGCTGCTGGATGCAATGATCAATCTCTGACTGGCACAGCTCTCCAGTGTAACCTACAAAACAGCACAAAACATTCAGAAAATATAGCAAAAATGAGGTTTTATCACTAAATGTATTACTAGGCTATTCAAACAATATCATTAGTTTTCTTGAATAAAATTAACCAAAGAAACAGAATCCAGCACAGTCTTCTAAATTCTTATAAAATTAGATTTTTAATTAGAACTTATACTTCACTGGAGAAAAATATACAAGTATTGAAAATCTCAAGAGCATATCAGCTGTAGGAGAAATAGAAATAAGTAGTGGAAATCTCGAGATCACATCAATTGTATTTTACCAGCAGCAATATTCTGACAGCACCAGTATAATGGACGTTGGTGCTGGGTCCTCATCAGCATCCATATAACTAAAAAAGAAATCATTTTCGAATGGTTTTCAAACACATCTTGAATGTCAAGTCAATAATCTTTAGCAAGAATTCAAACAAGAGTTGACGTTACAAATTATCTGTGCATATGTTGAATGACTGTCATTTGCTCCTACTTCTGGGCTTTAAAAAGAGTGTTTATTTTAAGTGGGAGCTGTGAAGAACTGCTCAGCATAGTTGCAAACTCTTCCAAATAAGCTCCTATAAGTTCACAAGCTACAGATTGTGTGTACTGTACTATTTGACCATAAGTTTGCTTTGTTCCATATGTCTGATGTCTATAATATGCCCCCAAAATAAACAAACTTACAAAATACAATATAAATGATTAAACACTTCAAACTTGAAGTCTTTAACAAATACCACACATTCCTCTTTCTAATTTTTATTTACATCTGAGAAACTATCTTGGGTGCATGACTGAAGAAGAAACTATAAACCACACACAGAGACATTTTATTTTTTAAAAGGAACTCTACTTAAAATTGTAAATATTTTCCATAACGAGTATGTTTAACACAATAGCTGATGTTAAAGACCAGTAAGCTATGACAAGGTGACATTGTTAATACATTGCTATGAACAGGTATCTAAGACAAAGACCCCAAGGTGAGACAGAGGGCATGCCTGGACTAGGATTTTGCTTACACAGGGAAAAAAAAGAGAAAAAAAAGGGGGGGGGGAATTTTAATTTTTATTAAAGAATTATTTTTAATGCAATCAAAATTAAGATTTTTAACTCTTTTGGGCAGGCCAATAACTATAGCTGTTCAAATCTATTGATGATGTCACCATAAAATAGCTCTCAACATAGATTGTTGTATTTGGAGTTGCTAAAGTACTACTATAGAAAATGATCTATAAGACTTTCCTCTCTGTGGACCTTATGGCTTTTTATATGTTATAGAGAGCTAAACTATGATCCTATTTTCTGCAATGCAAAACCTAGGAAAAGAAACTCTGTTGTATGTTGCATCTGGATTAATGCCCACAAATCACCTAAACTGGAGAAAAATAGTAAGGGTGAAAACCAGAACTGTGCTCTCAACAGGTAGCTCCTCTGGACTGGATTGAGGCACTTGGAGGGATGTCAGCCTCACTCTGCATAACTAGTAATTTTCTATAATTCTAACTGGTCTCAAATTAACATAAAATTTACAAAACCAGCAATGAAGTATTCTAGAAAACTACATCAACTGATTTCTTTCATCTATAGGCTTCATATTTTTTCAAGTCCTCACTTTCAGCTGACTATTTTTATGAATCATAACAGTACTGAATAAGCTTAAATCTTTTAAACATTTTTCCATCATCAAACGGTTGCCAAGTTTGTGAAAACTAAAAATTACCCTGGAATTCAACTTGTATCCAAAGGAATGTTGGCACAGAAAGGCAGAAATGATTGTGTTGCTCAGAAGCTTGCTACAAGAATCTGACTTGTTGTGAATGTCAATATATAGCTTGCGGAAAAACTCATCAGAGATAAAATATTATGTCAGCTTTAGGAAAATAAATATGTCCCATCTTATTATTATCTATAGGGCATGTTTTGTCCATCTGAAAGAGAATATGATCCAGGAATTTCACAGCAAATATGTTGCAAGTGCTACAAATTAAGACGTGCTAAGAAATCATTGGGGGGGGGGGGGAAGGCAGTTTTGCTGGTGAGATACACTTTAAGAATCATTACACCTATTCATTTTGCGCTGATGTTTATCTTCATAACACTTCCTTCTATCATGATTTGGGAAACATGATCCTATTCACACACAGATGTTTCTGAAACTTCCATATGGAGACATTTGTGATAATTAAACATTTATTTACCATTTTCTTTAATATTTTTCCATAAGCAATGAATAGTTTTTAGAAATTCATAATTACATGAAAACAGCTAGTTTTCCTGTTTTTTGATGTGTGGGCACAAATTTTGGGGGAAAAAAAAAGATAGAAACACAAGCCACTGAAGTTAACGATGATTAAGCCATCCGCATAACATTAGACATTTGCTATTAAAAAAATTAAGAAAAAATATTTTTAAAAAATTAAAAGCTAAACCTAAAAATAATGCATGGAGACCATCGAGCACAACCATGCAAGTTCCAGAAGATAATAAATGAAGTTAACTATATATGGCTTACTGAGGATTTACAGAGGGACTTGATCACACAGTCATTCAGAAAGGAAACCTTCACATATGGAAACCAAGTAACTTCATTCCATCTATTGTAAGCTTTGTTTTATACCATGAGAAGTAGGAGGAGTTTTGTAGATGGAAATATTTAGAATTTTGACATTATTTTTTTCCTCAATAGGAGCTAACAGTTGTTCTAGAGACAAGGAGAAGAAACAATTATGAAAATAACGCATAAATTATATTTTAGAGAAACAGTTTCTAAATGGAAAGGATAACATCCAAAGATAAAAGACAGTAAAGACATTGTCGCGGTTTAACCCCAGCCAGCAACTAAGCACCATGCAGCCACTCACTCACTTCCCCCCCACCCAGTGGGATGGGGAAGAAAATCAGGTAAAAAAGTAAAACTTGTGGGTTTGGATAAGAACGGTTTAATAGAACAGAAAAGAGGAAACTAATAATGATAACAGTAACACTAATAAAATTACAACAGTAATAATAAAAGGACTGAAATGTACAAATGATGCACAGTGCAATTGTTCACCACCCACCAATCTATGCCCAGTTAGTCCCTGAGCAGCAATTTCCCCCACTCTCACTCCCCCCAGTTATTTCCTAGATGTGACGTCCCATGGTATGGAATATCCTTTGGGCCGCTTTGGGTCAGCTGCCCTGGCTGTGTTCCCTCCCCACTTCTTGTGATGCTCCAGCCTTCTTGCTGGCTGGGCATGAGAAGCTGAAAAATCCTTGACTCAAACCACTACTTAGCAATAACTGAAAACATCCGTGTGTTACCAACATTCTTCTCATGCTGAACTCAAAACATAGCACCTTACAGCTACTAGGAAGACACTTAACTCTATCCCAGCTGAAACGCATCAATGGAAATACATTATATTTCAAAAATATGTAAGGGAAATACATTATCTTCAAGAAACCGTCATGATCTTAGTTACTGTTTCCTAGCACCTCATGGTATCAATTTTTCAACAATTGTGCTAACACTTTATGAAGCAAGCAATTGAAATGCCTGTCCCTAACAGCAACTACTTTTTTAACTCACAGGCAGCTTTTAAAATATGGAGAGGCCAAGTTTAAAAAAATACATATGCACTTGATGTAAACATCTGGGATCATAATAACCAAAAAAACCCTAGGATTTTATATCATCACACAAATTGCTTTATCAAGGCACAGTAATTTGTAACTTACCAATAGAAACAGGAATTATCACAGACTTGATCTAAGTGTAACAACAGCACCGATACCTTTGGAGTCTTGTGCAAAAGTGGGAAGTATGTTTATGTTACTCTGCAAAACTTAGCTGTTCAACTTGAAAATATTAAGCTTCCCTAGTGGAAACACTCTTAGCCTTTACAATAAGCACATCAGAATTACCATAAATATTCCCTCTAAAGCCTTTTCTACACAACTAAACCTGAGAATTTTGAAGTATCTCAAAAATATTTTATATTAAAATTATATTCCAATAAAAATTTTGATTTCATAGAATTCAGGCAGGGTTTTTTAGAATCATTCTTGTATTTCTTCTGAGGTAGGGAACTTGAAAAAAAGAAATTTAGCCTAATAGTACTTGATGTAGAACAATTTCCAAGATAGCTATCTCAATAAAAGCAAACAACACAAAACAAAAACATTTTTTCTTTTCTAATACGAAGCTACTTGTCAAAATCCAAAAGAATTCTGAATCAACCATATTCAACATGACAGTAATAGTAGGGAATGTTCAAACATTTGAAGTTTGTTACACTCTGATCTTTCTCTTCTCGTATTTAAATCCTTATTCAAGAGTATTTACATATCTTGTTAAAGTGACAGTTGATCCTTTGGCAAATTTATGAAATAGAGTACACCTGCATAATAACTTCGCTTCCTATTTTCAGAGCAGCATAAATCCAGGTCATTATGTAAAAATACAAATATAAATCCCTTTCTTGCTGCACATTCGCTATACTGACATTAAGCAAAGAGAGAAAAAGTGCAAGTCCTAGAGGCACAAAAAGTATAATCAAAAGGAAACGACCATTAGGGAGAATGAAGGGGGCTTAATAATTTCCTGTTGCTGGTTTTCTGAACTGCAAAGTTCACAAAACAGTTCCGAGGGTACTACATGGCAGCCACATTAAAGCTTCACTTGCATCCACCCGCTTCTGGCTCAGCCATTTTTCAGGCTGGTATTTACACGTGATCTAGTGTAACTAGAAGTTTCTCTAGCCTGTGCTGACATGCGTTAGGGTAAAGAATAACAATATTACCATCTTTAAGGGACTATCAGAACACCCAGTCCATGATCCTGCTTTGGGGCAGAATAAAGGAAGTATTGTTACATGTACCTTTTATATATACTTAATGCACAGATACCCACCCAGCATTAAAGGCAGTCAATTATCATTTAGACACAACCACTAGAAGCCTGATCAAATCATTCATTTCTCCATCTGCATTTTATGACATAGCTTTTATATTCTGCGCATCTTCGGGTCTGATCTGGAAGCACCTTCCTTTTTTTCCCCACCTCTTTTTTTTATTCTTGTTAGATAAGTCCCCTTTCTCTCTAATATCAACTGACTGGTGTTACAGAAATGAAAATGTACAGTACTATGTTTGCAGGAAGCAAAATAAATTACCTGCTACTGATCCCTAGACTTAGCCAACTTTTATTTTTAAATAATTTCAGAAAATATATATTGAACTAGCTTGTATTATGGTAATTGAGTTTGGTTTTGAAATGTAAAGTTCAGAGAGCAGTTTTCTATAATAGCATTTAGTAAGGTTTTTTCCATCAGCATGAATCTTTAATTTACCCTCCAGCATATGACCATCATATTTAGTTTAATTTTTATTTCAATTATGATGTCTATATTCATTTGATCAAATGTTTAAAGCAAATGTTCTTAAAATAACTTCAGAGAACTCAGACACTTGTTCATTAATCAAATCCACAAATTACTCAGTTTAGTTGATGAATTTTTAAGAAGTTTTCAAAATTTAAGTTAATTCTGAGCAACAATCCAACAACTGCATAGCGTGGAGAGAATTTTCTCCCATTTGATTGGTGCAACTGAAGAAAAAAGTTTACTAGTTACAATGAAAGCATGTTTATTGAAAGGTTAGTTATAATGTATACTTAAAATCTATACTGAAAAGAAAAAACAGATTAAGAAAAAGCTGATGTAAATTAAATTTTGGTTATATCTTCTTAGTAGGAAAAGTTCTATTAGTTACAAATAATTCACTCTTGGGTTATGGTTCAGATGTGTGCTTTCAACAGCATTTTTCACAGATGAAGAATCTTCCACAGCCTTTTAAAAACTGCCCTGTTGTTGTGGTATTTTCCTCCTTTCCTAGCATGTGAAGTTCCACAGTTCACTGCTCTGCAAAAGATACGCACTGAATGTTAAAACACAAATGCATTATTCAAAGCATAATACAAAACCTACCAGCCAGGCAGCTGCAGGTGAAATTGTTCCTGTCATGTTTCTGTGCTACATCAGTGCAGGTTGCGTTGTTCTGACAGGGCTGGCTCTGACAAGCATCAAATTCTTCACACAGGGAACCCTGATACTCATCCTCGCAGTCGCAGAAAAAAGTTGCCTAAAACCAAACAGGATATGTACTTCACAATAACTTTTCAAAGATTATGTTTTCATTGAATACTCTATGGAACAAAGATTTTTTGTTGTCTTTCTGTTTATAACAACAGTAGCTGCCATAAATACATCAACTGCACAAAGTTACTTTTTGAAATACTAAACCTGCACCAACTCTTCAGCTAAAATTTTTAATGTTGTCGGGTAATTTCCTCTAGACAAGGAGGCTGGGATCAGATCCATAATGTCTAAATCACTATTATCTTTTTCTTCCACTCCAGAAATTACATTTATAGACTGGAATAACTATCAGAATAACTAATGTGCAGATTTACTGCAACGAAATCCTACTACAAAGATGCACCCCTTATGTGAAGGGCAGGGCTGGGGTCCCAGAAGCTCACTGCAGTGGTACTTCAGTAGCAACACATCCCTCCAATTCTGTTAAAATATGTTGTCTTATGAACATATTTCTTACTTTTGCCAAACCCTGCTGCTTAATAAAAGATTAAGAGCACTACACCTGTTACAGATTTAAAATACTTACATAGGCATGATATGGCATATTTTTGCTAGTAATAATTAAAATTAAATTTAAAAAAACCCTTTAGGTCACTAAGATTGCCAGGGAAGTTTCAAAGAATGGAAGCAAGTAAAGTTCTCTCATCTATAGCATACATTTATATTAAATATCTTACTTTCTTTGTTCATTAAACACTAGATGGCAGCATCACTCACTTTCATACATTTCAAAGCCAGATCATTAGGGCTGGAATGCAGCTGTCCCATGCACAAATATTATAATGCAAAGTACAGAATGTGCATGAAACTAGAAACAAAGAAATGGGGTTAGTAATTTATCTTCTATTTTTACTCGTGTTTGCTTCATGTGAATAAACAGCTGTGACCTAAGTAGAAAAGAAAATAATCATCTTCATACAAATAAAAAACTTTACTCACTAAACCCCAGATTTCATTCTTCCTTACAAATATGACACTGGTAGAATTTAAAGAAGGATTAATACTATACATCTCCAAAACTCAAAATGATGGGTATGTTATTTATCAGGAGTGACAGAAGTCCCTGCTAAGTGTATGGTCTATACATGTTCTGGTATTTACCCAAGCCTCTTCACAAACAGCTCTGAATATCTCACATTAGCAATGACAGGTTTCCAAACAAGGCCGTAGTTCAACAGAAAGGAAAGACAGGCAAGCAAAATACAGTCAAAATTACTATAATCACACAGCACAGTAACTTACTTTGGAGATAATTCACGAGCTACACAGGAAAGTGTCTAACAGAGTGAAACAAATAATCACTTTTATTTAAGAACTAAACAATTAACTAAATACACAGCAAGTATTTTCACATTTCCACATACCATTGGTGGAAAACACTTCAGCACAGGGATCACTTTGGTCCCCCGAGACAACAGTGATCAGTGGTTCAAAATTAGTGTTGTCCTCAACATCTCATATCATTGGAGTCATGCTGTACCATTGTGCATATACAGGATAGGACCCAGGTAAAGAGTGCACATAAATAATCATGTTGCCTGCAGCACCCTTCACAGCTGTTCTAACTCTTACTGATACTAAATCATGTTATTGACTTAAAGTGTTATTATTCCTGGAATGGAGTGTTGAGTTTAGACTTAATACAAAATCAAGGTTGCTACCTGTCTCAATGACTCACCTGTTCCGGATGAACAAAGTGAGATAGAATACTATGGAAAAAAATGGCATTTTTTCTTAAAATCTACTTGAGTAGAGCATGTGGAAAGATACAGGCACTGTACCTAGATTCTGTGCCATTTAAAGAGATCAGAGTCTTGATGTCATTTGAATGTGCTTCTGGTCTTTGTGTATACACTGGAGAAGAGAACAGGCTTGCCTATGTCTCTCTGATGCTTAAAGACATCCCTAAGCATGAGGTCCAAGAAGTATAACATCCCATCAAAGTTAACTTTGTCAGAACAGAGAGGTACCACGTTTGTTAGGTAGGCTCAGGTTCATGGTTGTTTTATGCTAGATCTGAGAGTAAGATGCAAAGTACATCATTACCTGAACCATTCATCAGATAGGAAGGGAATGTCTGTACTGTCCACACAGATGCAAACAGCATGTCCTCCGCCTGCACTAAAATCTCATTTTGAAGAAATGGAAGCTGATCATTATAATGTAAGTACTAATCTATTTAAACAGTGCAAAGATCAGTCATTGCCTCAACAACAGTAATGCAACAGGAAGTTAAGAAAAAATCAGATAATATTGATATCTCTTTAAGAGTACAATATAGAGATCAATTTACCATAAGGTATAGTTTACAAAACCTGTTTTAAAGCAGCAAAAGAAAAGTGTTGTAACACTTCAAAGTGAAATGTCTAATGACAGATAACAGTTCTGAGATGCAGACAAGTTATTCTGTAGGGAAGATTAGGTGTCATCATTTTCATTAGACATGTTATCTTCACTTTTCCCAAATGATACTATTAATTTTTTTCCTAGATGACATGTACTAGCATATTTGAGGAAAAGTAAGTCAAGAAGCAGCTACATACTGCCGTAATGATAGTACTAAAGTCACTATCTAAGAATTCCAAAACAATTTACTATCAATAGGCAGTTCATCTGTGTATTTTACTTGATTATGGCACTGCAAATCTATCATATAATTTTGGATGGCAATAAAATAAATTCTTTAAAATAATTTGCTATTATCCAATCTGTAAGTATCATATTATAAGTATAGTTGGAATATAGTACTTTTTTCCTATTTTAAGTAAGCAGAGTAATAACATGCTTAGCAGATTCTAAAATTCAGACTACAGATACCATATAAGCTCACCTCTTCTCTGGCATTTTTTTTTTAAACAATAGTAAAGAAGCTGTTAAGATGACCAGAACAAAATGAATGTCTACTCTTTCTCTTGCTGAGAAAGACTTTCAGTATTTGTTACAACTCACAGTGAGTTGCTATAACATTTGAGCAAAACACTGCTGTATGATAATTACATATTTTGTATTTAGGAGTATACTGTTCTTAGGAAACTAAGTCCATATGCAGGAAAGCATGCCTTTAGGTATACATGAGGCTTTTTTATAAATAGCCTTTCTACAAATATAATCAAGTCAATCTACCCCAAAGCTTCTAGCTCATATAGAAGACATGGAAATATTACTATTCAGTTCAATACATTTCTCAGTGCAAGCAGAGGCCAGTTATTTTTGTGTAAATCTCAAGGGTTCTAAATCTAGCTATAAAATTTCATATTTACTCCGTTCTTTCATAATTTACATGGGAGAGCTGAAGCTACAGAACAGGGCAAGCTGTGAAAGAAATCATTTTATCCCCGTATGTAAGCAAAATTGTGGTGCTCAAATCCAATGGATGGCCAAAGTTCTTTTTAAAATCCAACACGGAATCAGAAATTCATACCAAACAATTCCCTCCCTTTGGGTTAATACCAAGATTTTTCTCTTCCATTCACAGCTAACAGGTTTGAGGACAACTTAATCTGGTGTAAGCCGAGTATATGAATGCAAAAGTGGTATTTATATTGTGATGACACCAAGACGAGTATTATCCTTCTGACACATTCCCACTTCCATTTTGTGGAAGAATGGCAAGCCTGACAGCAAAGCAGAGGTAAAAAGTTCATACAAAGGAAGGAAAAGGCATCACTTTGACTCCACATTACCTCACTTCACAGAACTTTGTTCAAAGTAAGTGGTGAATTTTTATGTTCCTTTCAAAAGCAGCAATAATTGAAAAAGAAATTCTGCAATTAAAAGCTTTCCTTTTCATGTCCACACTCTATAAAAACCACCTAGCTGAGTAGAAGCTAAGTTACGTATCAGCAAGGGATGAGTAAAAACTGGCCAAGACCTCCAGGTTAGACCAGAATTCATTTGTTTACAGTTTTATGGACTCCATAGATAACAGTATGCCACTGCACTTATTTCACTGCAGATTGTTAATTACATTTAACTTTCACATTAAGCAGATGTGTTACTACATTCTTTTACATTAAACTAGATTTGGAATAAAACTATGAAGTACATAAAAACACAAAGACCATCATTAATCTTCTTGGCACTGGAAGCAATGATTACAGCTGACAGAGCTCTTAGCTTGTGCATGGTATTAGGCCTTTTATGCATTCTTCTGAGAATTTGCTTTGCATCCTGCAAGACTAGATCATGCAAAACAGAATGAATTCTAGATAAAAACAAACAGCAAATCACAAAGGGCATGTTGTAAACCTAAAGAAAATTAAAGTTTCAGTTCTGCAAAAAGAAGTGCAGAAGATGCATCTTGTGGGAAATGGATACAACAATTGGTATGTATCAAGCATGACATTTTGGCAGTTAGCTCCATCATTAGGGAAACCATCAACGTATTTTAGGGCATATCTCACCTAAGATGAGTTAAACAACGGCAAAAACATCCTGCTTAATGTAATATGAACCTTCTATTTTTACCTATGTTGCTTACGCTGGGCCTGAATCAGTTTCCTGGCTGAAGCTCCATTATGCAACTAATAGGCAAAAGGATAAGGAAAACTGACAGATTTTAAAAAACACTATAGGCGAACAGACACGACATTTTTATTCTCCCTGGAGTAGGAAGCTGGACAGAAATCCTCTGTGTTGGGAAACACTGTATCTGAGGTTTTAGTGAGCTACCCAGCCCAGCAGGCTACCTGGCATAGGCATGACAGCACTCAAGAGGATCACTGGGGACATTCCTTGTGTGTTCAAGCTGTAGAAAATTCAGGAGTAGATTGTGACAGTGAAAATAAAAGCAATTACATTTCTGAAGTTAAAATTTTATTTGAAGATAAGAGATGTTGAGAACCCTGCTAATTCCAGTTCTCTGACTGCCATGACTTGATAGATGCCTCTTCAGAAACGAACTTCAGCATGATTTTTATGTTCCACACCTTCAGCCACGGGGCTGTCAGCCAACTACATCCTGATGCACATTACATCAAACACACTACCTTAATAAATTTTCCTGTTATTACTCTCAGGTCCAAAGAAAGAATAGGTGGAAAGACATGAATAATCCTAAGTGTTTCTATTCGTTTTCCAGCAAAAGCAACACACTACATGTGCATGAGGGGGGGGTCATTTATCACTAACAGTTGTAGTTTTAACATATAAAACTTTCAATGTCAAGTTTATAGGTGGGGATGTACAGGTACTGATTTCTCTTTTTTTGAGTGACATAATAGCTCCTCTTTCTTGCCATGAAATAAATTTGTATTTCTTTTTAAAGATAATTTTATTTTACTTGCCATGTCTCAAAAATTTATAAAACATGGGTAATTATTAAAGGCCATATATGCATTTTCCTCAGTATAGAGAAACATTAATGCTTCTGCATAGATTCACAAAGTAAATTATTTTTGTGACATATGACATGCAATAAGAAATTAAGTGTCATAAAAATGGACAAACAACATGAAAAAATATAAAATACTTATTATACTACTTATAAATACTACTTATCAAAGGTTTTAACTCTCAACTTGACCAAAAATGGAAAAAGAAGAAATTTTGATATGCTATTATATATAGTAAATTTGAACATATTATTTCCATAAATTCAAGATGATGAATTTATAAAATAAAAATTTTAAATATAGTAAAGCAGAGAAACTAAACTGGACTATGAAACAGGACACTGTGTCTGAATGAATAATTTATTTGGATACCAGCCAGCTGGTATGGTAAAGTAGCACTTACTTCTAAACGCATCTTGCTATAACTGTGTTCACACATTACCTCAAGCATTTTAAAATTTCAGTTTTGAGAACTAAAATAGATATTTAATTATTCCAGATGTTAGCACTGCCATGCGTATATAGATTACTGTAGCAATTTAATTATTGTTGTTACAATTCAAAATGTCATTTTTCTATCAAACATGCTTATTGAGAATTTAAATCAGAAAATGGTAGCAGATGAACTAACAGTGAATTCCCTATATATGCCAAATTTTCTGTGCTCCCAGCAGGCTCACAGCTGTTAATATTTACTCAACAGTTACTATTGCTTTTATCTCCCTAATGAATATAATAAAACCAAAGATTTACTGTGCGTATTTGTGCTGTAATTTACTTTTAATCCATAAAACAAAATCAACACATATATAAGGTAACAGAGAATACAGGACCTTATTCACAGAAGGCTATTCTGCTTTTGCAAAAGCAGTATACAGACTGCAAAACTGACACATTTGGTTCTTATTTTCTCATGTTACTAGATCACCCAAAAAATTCACAGTGGCCAGTGGAATTGCTGTCGCCATCATAATCTCTCAAGGTAGCATTATGTAAAGGAGAAAGCGGTACAGGAAAGCTTCCAAGCATTAACAAATTACTCCATTGTGTTTCTTCTCATAATTATGCTCAGACAATTCCATTGTACTGATCAATGATTTCTGAGTGACCACTTACTGAGATGTGGAGAGATAAATAAGTACTAGAATAAATCAGACCTAAAACCAAAAGAAGTTTGAAGACTTAAACTGGAACACACTGGTCTGGAGATTGGGGAGTGCCCACCACATGCACCTCATCTCACAAAGAAATATTCTTGTATAGTGACAGGAAGATGCAGTACACATTACCTTATACCTGATTTGAATAATTGTTTTTATTGCCAGGGCAGGGTATGAATCTTTGCATATCGTATCAGTTACTTTCTTAAGTGCTTGACTTTTAGGAAAAACAAATAAATACATTGTTATTATTTAGCAACATCTGTGAGCTTTAGAAGCCTATTACACAGCAGCAAGGTATGCACATACTCAGAGGACCAAGCACAATTTACCCTGTGTTTATATAATTATGGAATTTCCACACTACAAGGAAGGGCTTGATAGGTTCACCTTACCTTATCTGGTTTGGTGATACATTTTCCTTTCCCTGAACACTGGAAGTTATCTGAATGGCTTCCCACAGGCATGCAGGTACTGACTTTCACTATTACAGTCAAGCGTAGAGCCACAATGCACTTAGTAACTGAATCATTCAAAAAACCTAAAAAAAAATAATTCTTACTATATGAGAAAATACACATTAATGCACCACCACTAGACAAACAAATAAAACTGAATTGAAAGAAACTCAGCTAAGAACATCATTGCCCATATTTTATACACACCTATATAAATTTAATGCATATAAATACAAATTAGAATATAGTTTGGAAAAAAACACTCATTATATTAACAAAAGGAAGGCAGGCTGGTGAAACAGATGTACCTCTCCAGAACTCTGTCTGCTATCATTTTTTAGATCTCAAATAATCAAATGCTTTTGCCTGCTATCTTTTTGATGTGTTAAAAATATATTTCCTTAAGTTTTTAGAATGTTAAAATCAAATTCAGTGGAGAAAAATATTTAAATGAATTTCTAAAAGTTATTTCAGAGCTAAAAAGCACACAGATCAAACTGCATTACATTGGTAACAGATGGACAATCCCTTTGGCTGTATTTTTCATGAAGTTTGCAAGAACATACACACACAGCTTGACAGTATTTCTTTGTGTATTTGCAATACAAGTATTATTCAATATCTGATCTAATCACTCTAGAAGGTGCTATACCAGGTACAGACAAACAAAACATGAAAACTGGAACATTTGTTGAGGAAGAGGAAAATTCATTAATCTCTGGCTAGCACCTGTAATTGCATGGAAATAAAAAAAACATTTGGTTGGAAGTTATTAAAACACACTGGAGCATAACAACATCCCTATCGCCCATATTTCTAATAGATATATCTGGAAAATAAAATAAAGGACAACAGGAAAGAAAATGAGGTACATACACAGCCCATGACATACACAATTAAGTCAGAGTTCACGTCAAAATACATATATCCTGCTCCTATACTTCACTCGTGCTCAAACTGCATTGTTCCACCACAGGGATTAGACTCCTGGGTTACCACCCTTCTGTGTGTGGCATCAGTTAGCTGTTTTGTTCTGGGAGCTTGTGGCAGAAAAAATGTGCAGTGACATAAGAAGTGTGGATTTGGTATAGTGTATATACTCTAAGCAGAATATATGCGTGAAACCCCCC
>JANZLQ010000089.1:24679292-24711901 GCA_026212715.1 Elanus axillaris
GAAGATCCTTCCATAAATTGTCAAACTTAAATTTGACTTCACTATCCTTAATGTAAGGGTCTAAGGCTGTTTGTAGTATCAGTATGGAAAGACTTCCATTCTTTGTGCTTAATTTTTAGATTTCACTTCTTAAAACACTGCATCCTTTGAACAGTTAGTTGACTATGCTAGAAACAATGAACCCTAAACCATATCTTCAAAGCAGGAAAATCTCATGTTCAATAGACATCATCGGCTTGAATATAACCTCTAGAAGTTAGCTAAATATTCTAAAAAGATCAGATTAAAATTTAAAAAATCAGATTAAAAAAAAATTTATTGGGTATAGTTCCAAATGTCTTATGGTCTGTTTTGGCTAGTGAAGATTACTGTAATCTGATGACCTCTTCAAAGCAAGCCAATTTACTCTGGCTTTCATACACACCTCATTTTTACCCATCTGTTCAAAAATGCAGCCAGAATTATTTCCTTTAACAATTGAATGCGACTGTCACTGGCAGACATGCAATTATATGTGAATGCTTGCAAGAATGTGGTATTTAGAAAATGTCTTTGGGTTCACATTTGCGTGCCTGAAGCAGACTGTTACATATTCTTCAGGACAGTTCCCTAAAGGAATATTAAATCAACCTTCTTTGTACTTTGAATCTTGTTACTATTTTGGTATCAAAAGCCCTTAGGCAAACCACTGAAAAAAATCCCTATTCTCACTGGAATGCCACGTATTTTTCTGTAATTTCTAATTATCTCATCTAATTTTCAAAGACCAGAAAAATAAAAACATTGCTATTTATTTTCACTCTATAGAAGTTGCACACAACTTTCTGAGATCTCTAGGTTTTCAGGCTAGAGGCAGCTTGTCTGATCATCTAAATATGACTCCCTGCTTAACTCAGGTCATAGCACTTCAATTAATTCCTTCAATTCCCATAACAGCACGAGAACTAGAGTGAGTTTTAAGTTCTATTTTTAACTTCTAGGTAGGAGAATAATTTCAGAAGCATGTTTATGTCTCCCTTTATCTAAGGTCTGGAGAAAAACATTACAGCTGTTTATATCAAAAGGTAATTTTGTTCAGTTTAGCCTTGCTGGTTTTCTAAAGCTAGTTAACTCACAATGACATCAGCGTATTCTAAGCTGAAGAATTCAGGGTTGAGCTAAGTACAGTAATATTACAGAAACAATTTTAAAGTCTAATAAGTCATAATATGATGTGAGTAGTCATTTAGATTGCAGAGAAGGCATTTTCAAGCTCTGTGCACACACATTTGATAGTCTAATAAATGCCTGGATGATTTCATTGGCAGCACGCATGGTAAAACACACTACAGCTCATTCCACCCCGGAAGCTTCACTTACTTACACCTAGGAGCACAAAGTACATATGCTCCTGTTTCTATCACATCAAGAAAGTTAAGAACAAAAAATAAGGAATAAAGTCAAAATAAAAGATATCAGGTGTCATCGAGTCCAGGTACTTTCAGCAAGATCATATCATGCCATTCAGACTACCCCTATCCAAATATTGATTGACTGATTGTAGATTTTCTAGACTGTACAAACTGATTTGCTTCCTTCGCACGCCCCATTTCTGTACAATAAATTCCTTTTATGCACAGCAGACTGAGGTCAGAAAGCTGGTCCACAGTGGACTGCCAAAATAAGGAAGACTGAAGCCAATACGCCACCAACTTAGAACATTATCCTATTGCCTATTACATTAATAGAAGGCATAAGACTGAACTACAAATCATAACTAACCCTTGATGTGCACCCAATGCTATTACACACACAAACACTCTTGTCTACTGCAGTTGGCTCAAGTACTATTATTTTCAACCTACGGTTGAAATAATAGATTATCATTTTACAGCAGAAATACAGTAATAGTTCCCTACATTAAAGTTCCAATTCACAAAAGTATAGGTCTTTGAGTCCACCTAAAGGTTTCTTGGATGAGAGAGAATGACTGCCAAGGTGTTTGGGCACTCGCTTACAATGAAGCATCAGCCCCCAACTTTTCAACTTATTTTTAGCCTGGTTTCCCAAGGAAATGAGACAGCAGTGGGATGTCTATCAGTTTCTGTCTGTTCTCTTTTTCTCTCTCAACACTTTCCCACACCAAAAGTTTTTGGGGTCAGTAGCCAACTTCATTTTGCAAAGCAGTGGAGTTCTCAAAGACACTAAGTGCCTACAGCTTCCCTGCACAGTATAGAGCCCTGGCACTAAGGGCATTGGTAAGTCAAAATAGGCAGGAAAACTAAAAAGGAGCCCAGAGTAAGGTAATGTTATTTCTCCACCCTATTCCTGGTGTACAGTGCAGTCACTGATTCATTATTTGGAAAATGGGAAACTGAGATATATACAAATAGAAGAAAAACGGATAGTATTAGTCCTTCAGGAGAAAAGCAGTGGTATTGGGTGTCCCTGCAACACATCTTCAGTTCATGTCATGTAGTAACATAATGAAGCTATAATATTTCCAGACCTGATTTCAGCTTCCAGAAACAATACAGCTGCTATCACAGAATATTGAACCATTGTTTATAAGCCTTAGTGGTCCAGGATAGAAGTTACATAAGTATGTCTGCTAGTTCATCCACAGATAATAGGAAGTTGTAGAATTAACCTAAAGTGTAAAAGAACCAAGAGGAATTTTCTGTTTGACCACATCTCTCACATCACAGGAGAAAATGTTATCCAGGAAGCTAAACAGGAGTGGTCAATATGCTCAGTCTTTTGTGGCCATTGAATATTGCAGACGTAAGAATAACTTAAAGAACCTAGGAAAAAAAAGATAACTCAATTTTGATTACAGAAAAAGACGAAGGGAGACTTGGATTCTAGTCCTTTCTCCTAAAATTTTTCATATCCAAATTTTATCCAAAGATTATTTCATGTCCATAACACTCACACTGTCCATGTATCATATGGTATAGCTAACATTCAAGACCACGAAGACCACCACAGGGGTCTATACTAATCACCACCCTGGCTAAGTGCCTTTGTGGATCTAAGCAGAAAGTAGTAAATTCAGTTTAACTATACAAATCAATTTCCCTCTCTTATGGCACTATATATCACTATCTCAAATAGTGGTTATTCACCTAGCAATTCTAAGAGAGCTCAATCCTTCCACTCATTAATGGAAGTCATGTTCAACTCATTTGAGAGACCTAACAACCAAAAAAGCATAACAAGATGTTAGCATGATACCCTTGAATGTGAAAATTTACCTTTACATGTTGAAAACAATAGAGGCATGCTTTTGATTTACAAACAGACAATCATTTATCATCTTTTTCATTACACTAATGGTCAGGGTCATTAAGGTCTATCAATACCCTCAGGGCTCTGACACTAATACTGTTCTACAGAATTTGAAAAATGGGTCAGGAATCCTTTCCTAGTTTGCCTTAGGATGATTATCATACATAAGCAGAAAACAGGAAGTGAGAAACAGGTAGTCAATGACATACACATTCTTTGATGCAGTACTTCTCTGCCATCAATACCATAGGATACTTGTACAGAACATCCGAGATCATTCGCTAATGATACTGCTAGGCAACATAGCATCTGGGGATACAAAAATACAGCTGCAATAACAGAACTGCTATTTTTTCCACAAATGGCAATATTTATAAGTGGTACAACTCTCCCAAATTCTATATAGATCAGCATGTTTACTGTGCTTTGTCACAGAAGCCTTGGTCAGATACTGCTTTTGAAAGTACACATTGATTTTAGTGAGAATCAGTTCAAGAACTGTTTCAGATACTTTATTTTTTAAAAAAATTCACATGAAACAGCAATTTAAAGAATTTTTTGTTGCTGTTGATAAGTAACTGTAGAACTTCTCATTGCATTTTTTTTCTTCTCCAAATTGATATCATAGTCACATTCAGTTTAAAAATAGATATGCTTTCTTCCTTCACTCCCAACACTGAAGACTCATCCTGGGCTCTGAAAATCAAACATATACTTTCCTCTCAGACATAATCACCATTACAGTGATAAAGATATATGTGCTGCTGGTCAAATTATATTCTCAGTAACAGTACCGCATTTCCCTCAGAGGCAGATTGTCAATGATAATATTACACAGGTGTAACAGAAAGCAAATTTTGGGTGTCAGAAAATTATTATCAAAACTTTGGGAAAAAATAGCACACAGCTTGACTTTTAAGCTGGAGCCCAGTTTTGCAGAACTGACAATTAAAATATATTCATGAACTGAGCAAACCAGTTGGATTCACTTACCATAGAAAAATCCCCAAACATATGTTCTGCTACATTTCCTCTATAACAAATGGCAATTTCTGAATTTCACTGTTACTAAGCAATTACCCAACTTAATAGCTTGACTGGACCAAAACCCATGATAGGACTACGAAATAGTCAGCTAGCAAGAGTACACTTACACTTATGAAACCACTTGCATACAGCTTATTAAGGAGATGTGACAGTATCTTAGAGTGTGACCTTCTGTCATGGCTTCAAGGATTCTGCTTACTGTCCAAAATAATGGTGAAAGCCCAGTGAAGGGTGACAAGACTAATCTTCTAATAGATTTCCTGTATCACAATTTCCCTGTTATGTGCTTATTTATCAGCATCTCAACAATGCTGCCAAGCTAGCAGTGAACTATTTTGGGCACAAATGTAGACCACCAGCATCTCTGATACCACACTTCACAAAAGCAGTTAAGTGTGGTGGAATACAAATGACATAGCTGGGACTGCGATAAGGGGAGCTGCGGTAGGTTGGATTTATCTATAGTGACTGGTTCAACTTAAAGCCTTATAAGTGGCTACTCTACTTTTACATAGACTGTACGGTTTGTTACACTACTAGCTGAAGAACTCTTAAGTATTTAGAAGCGTTATTAAAATGTGCCTCACATTTTTATTTAAATTATGCATTAGTATCCTTATTTTACAGATCATGTTAAGAAGTCTGCCCAAGATCACACAGTGCAAACAACTATGTGATCAGCTGAATGTAAATATCTTGACTGTGAATTGGTCACAAAAGTCATATTTGAAGAAAGAAAAATCTTAAAAATAAACAAACAAACAAAAGGTATTTCACCAAGCATTACAAATTTGAGCAGATGAATGTCCAAAGATAGAGTAGAAAAATAATTTCCTGCTGTTACTTGCTAGAAGTAGCAGTGAATAAAAATTAATTTTTAATAATTTACTGATTAATTAAAGACAACTCTAAAGAGTAAAAACTATTTAGATGCTAGCTTAAAACATAATATGATTTATAACAAAGTAAATAGTCTAATGTTTACATCTACTTATATGTGAGATGAGGTACATATAACTTGATCATGAAGGGTAGGGCAGGATATTGATTTTTTATCCTTATGTATAAAGATACCCTTTTTTATATAGCCTAACAGCATTCTTCAGAATGGTTTAGATTTCAACTGAACGCTTAACTTCTTTCCTTATAAGGCTATCTTTTTTAAAAGTCATTGAAATTAACACTTCATTGAACTTATTATGCTGTTTGCACTTCTGCTACTGTTTATCAAAAGGTCATTTTCTGTAAGGTTAGCTCTTATGCCCAGAACCGCAGGGAAATGTTCGCAGTTGAGCACAGTACTTAATGCTGCCTACAATAGGGCCCTTCCACGCAAACTGCACACATAAAAATGAAAACCCCATTAACTGGAGCAGTTGTCACCAAATTCCCCCACCAGCAAGGCTGACTTGCACAAAAGTAACTGGTCACATAAGCCCCCGCTACTGCACATCGGCTGAGCAGCAGAACTGTGTGAACGCTCCAACTCTGGCATGCACAAGGGAATGTGATTTAATTTAGTCCAGAGTGAAAGAGGGTTAAATCAAATGACTGCACATATGCCATGGGCTAGGAGCTCACACAGATGCTCAGCTGACACATGGTAACTTGTTAAATCTAGAGTAACTTGATTACGTGGCTTTCAGTAAATTCAATTCACACATCTCCTATTATAAAATAGAATTGTCCTACTTCATTTTTGCTTAAGTAAAAACAATTTCAACATGCAGCAAACTTCTTTCTTTCAATGGAAATATGTGTGAGTTTTAAAGATGTGTAACAACACAAAATACACCATCCAAAAGACACAGTTACAACTTGCCTCCTAATCTAAAATTCTATAGCCAGATAAAAAGAACTAGAAAATTAGACTGACTTGTTTCAAAGTATCTCTCTAGTTTATTTATTTTTAATGTAGTATCTTGTACACTAAGTGTCGCTTTGCCTATTCAATATACCTGCAGTCATATTAGTGGTGACCAGTTGTTAATGTATGATGAGATGCTCTAAGGAGATTCATTTAATAACCCAAATCGCACCAAGAGAGCAAATAACTGCTCAAGGCAGAGATATTAAAGAAAACACGTTGTTGCATTAGAAAGGCAGGATGTCATTTTGGATAGGAAAATATCCTTTCTGTACATATACACATGTGCTTCACACACTTTTTAAAATGCAAGAGATCTCTTGTGCTTGAGGAGCCAACCATTAATTTTCCTTTTTAAGCAAAACTTCAAGAAGTTTTGTGGAATTCAAGCAAGCTGCCTTATAGGTGCTGGCATTTGAATAGCATCAGTATTCTTCTCACCATAAAGATGCTATAGTATCCCTTTTCAAGTGACTTTGTACAAATACCAATTTTATTTAAGGAAATACTTTTGAAATACTTTGTATTTATAGTTTAAACCAGTTAGTTAAATTGTATTGATCTAAAAGGCTGGGCATGTTGCAGAAAACCAGATTACACACGCGTTCTACATCAGTTTTATATTTGTTATGATGAAAATAAACATTATAATTTAAAAATTGTGCTGGAGGATTTATTTTCTATTCAGATGAAAATATTCATTCATATTAAATGTTAAACCTTCTGCCTTATTATCTGTTAGGTCTTAGCTGAGAAACAGCAATTTTGCTTATAAATTTCTTCCTCTTATTTTATAAGCCGACAAGAAACTAAAAACCTAATATATGAATATCTTATGAAAGCTGCTTTTTAAGCTGCATTGTGGAAGTGCTAAATAAAGCACAAAGTCAAAAAGCAAGTAATTTCAAGTGATTTAGATGTATTTTTTAGCAACTATAGACATACAAACTTTCCTATCATATTACCTATGGGGAAATGAAGGCAAAATACTAATGCCCAACTGTCTGTTTTACTATTTTTCTGAAACAGCTCCCATCCTTGCAGCTTCAGCAGTGGGTAAACCAAGGCAAAAAAGCAATTTTTCCAACATTTTATCATGGAAGCTGATGAGAAGCAGGTTTTGTCAACAGAGTTAGTATCTTAATAACTATGATAAAGACTTGAAAACATAATTGCTTTTATGTTGTTGGGAGAAAGGAAGGAAATAGGGTGCATACACACAGAGTCAGCACTGCCAACTCCATGCTCTTAAATTATGCCCCAAACCTCAAAATAAACACTCCTTAAAACTGAAGCACTAACACACAATATGCAATTTTATTACCCAATTTCCAAATTCATCCAACAACAACAATAACAAAAACTATGCTGGTTTTGATTACTAGCAGAATTGGGCTGTTAAATGTAATTTGCTCACTGTATACCAGTATAGGTATACCTGTACTAGTTCACCAAGTAGAGTGGAAACTGCAAAATTACAACTGACTAAGTCTCACATCCACAGATGTTTCTTTTGAGTCATGAAGCACATAATTCTTGCCTTAGTGAACAGGTATATTAATTTAACACCAGAGTAAATTAACTGAGTCATGAAGAAACAGGTGGTATACAGTCACTGTAAAACTTCTAAAATACAAGTATAAAAAATAATATTTTAATGCTTTTATTACATGTTGGTTTTGTTTTTTTCACTATTTCCATAGCAGACTGTGTTTTCAGAATAAATGTTCCAGCTTTCAATCAGAGTGCGATTGTACATTTGGATAAAAAAGATGCATGCAATAGTTCATAGAAGATTTTTGAGTTGCCATACAAGTCAAAAATGTCCTTTAAAGTCCTTCAGCAATGCCTTTTTCATTTTCTAGAAGAAAATGTTAATGCATTATTTTCTCAAGAGAGATACTGTTTAATCAATTTAGTAAATCTTATGCACTTGCAACAAACTTTTATAGAAAAAGATAAATATTCCTGCACCTGTTCCCCAATCCAGTATATTATTCCCTGAAAGAAAGAAGAGCACATTGTTGGGTGGATTAGATTCCCTCCAAAACATGTAACAAGCAGCACTTTCAGTTTACCACAGAGATCCTCAGCTATAACTTATTAACATTCATGAGAACTTCAGTCTGAAAGACTCATGCACAAACTGACAGTACATCAGGGTACTCTTACTGCATTTTTTTCAGACTCGTAAAATGTATTTTATGTGATTTTAATTTGTCAAGATATATTGCAATGAAGAATAGGTGTATGATTGTAACAAGGTAAAGTTTTGCAGTTACTCATTTTCAAGTATTCTAGTAACCATTATTGCTAGCATGAAGACACAGAGATCCTGAATTAAAACAAATACTGATGAGACATTTCATAAATATGATAAACTGTACAAGAATCACTCATTAACTTCAAAGAAGATTGGGACAAACAGTATGAAGCTATAACTCTACTGAAGTATGTACAGGGTTTGCATGGCAAGGTTTTGCTAGTAGGGGGGCTACAGGGATGGCTTCTGTGAGAAGCTGCTGGAAGCTTCCCCCAGGTCAGTGCAGAAGGAGGGGGAGGACATGCTCCAGGCGCCAGAGCAGAGATTCCTCTGCAGCCCGTGGGGAAGACCATAGTGAGGCAGGCTGTGCCCCTGCAGCCCAGGGAGGTCCACGGTGGAGCAGATATCCACCTGCAGCCCATGGAGGACCCCACGCCGGAGCAGGTGGGTCCACGAAGGAGGCTGTGACCCTGTGGGAAGCCCGCGCTGGAGCAGGCTCCTGGCAGGACCTGCGGACCCCGTGGAGAGAGGAGCCCACGCTGGAGCAGGTTTGCTGGCAGGACTTGTGACCCCACAGGGGACTCACACCCGAGCAGTCTGTTCCTGAAGGACTGCAGCCTGTGGAAGGGACCCATGCTGGAGCAGCTAGTGAAGAACTGCAGCCCATGGGAAGGACCCATGCTGAAGAAGTTCACTGAGAACTGTCTCCCGTGGGAGGGACCCCATGCTGGAGCAGGGAAGAGTGATGAACTGTGATGAGCTGACCCCAACCTCCATTCCCTGTCCCCCTGTGCCGCTGGGGAGGGTAGGTGGAGAAGCCGGGAGTGAAGTTGTGCCCGGGAAGAAGGGAGGGGAAGAGGGAAGGTGTTTTGAGATTTGGTTTTATTTCTCATTACCCTACTCTGGTTGATTGGTAATAAATTGAGTTAATTTTCCCCAAGCTGAGTCTGTTTTTCCCGTGACAGTAATTGGTTGAGTGATCTCTCCCTGTCCTTATCTTGACCCACAAGCTTTTCATTATATTTTCTCTCCTCTGTCCAGCTCATGAGGGGGAGTAATAGAATGGCTTTAGTGGGTATCTAGCTAGCATCCAGCCAGGTCAACCCACCACACCACCACAAATTAAAAGGCATAACTTCCATGAATTAATGTTTTAAATGTTGATCCCTTAATTGCCATCTCTTATTTAAAAATATTATTAATCCCCTCCTCCTTCACTTCTCAGCTCTTTGGCAAATCTCAATATCCACCCATAGTACTCCACAGAATAGATATTCTTCTGGACAGGTATGAAAAACATTTGCTATTCAGGAATACTCTCAATAAAAAAAATAATTAAAGTATTTTAAGGCCTCAATTTGGGCACAAAACTTTTGAAATTCTTTTGGCATCTAATCAGGCATTTTTGTTGTAAACAGTGAGCAGAGAGCAACAGTTCACCTGGCTTATACTACTGATCAACGATCTAATGATTACCTTTTTCTAGTAGTAACTTGGCAATAAAAGCCACCGGCACCTTGGGATATGCTGTGTGCTTTATCCTACACCTAACCCACCTAACCTACTGAGCAAATCAGTACTTTCAGAGGCTTTTTCATTCAAATCCTGAACTATATTGGTCTTTTTTCCCACTGACTAATAAAACATAATATATTATTTTAGAAGACTGGCACATGCCTAGTGTCAAATCTTACAGACAAACAGATTAAAAATACTCTTAAGCAAAGCAGTCATGGTAAGAATGTGTTACAGAAAGTACCAATCAGGCTTCAAGTCAGTACTCTTTCCCAACTACTGGAGCTTATCTTAATGGGGTAAATGCTTTAATTTAACAACATAATTCTATGCATAATCACAGCATCATAACTTTTCCTGCACAGCAGGAGTGTTTGCAGATGCAGCAGCCATTTTAGAAATCATATTATAGAAAACAGACTGCTCTTTTTTTGTTTAGTTGTGTTACACTCTTCTCCTTCCCTCAAACCTTTTATCCTCATACAGTGCAGGTACTGTCTCTGGGGTAAAGAGGACTATGATCAAGGCATCTATTTTTAGGTCTCAGAGACAGCATTCTTTCCAACCTCTAGACATTGTGCCCCGAATCACATGATCAGCAAATCAGTACATTACTGCCGACTTTTCAGTCTTTTCAATCTTGTCTAAACAACTTTAAACTTGTGTCACCATGATGTAACATAAAATAAATAATATTTCCCTAAACATTTTACCTTTGACATAACCATTTTATTCACAAAGATTTGCAAGAGGTGATTAAAGTACCTTGCTGAGTAACAAAACTTGGAAGTGACACAGTAAGAAGTGACTCAAATAAGATGTAGATCAAAAGACACACACCCACACCCCACTTGGATCTTCCTCATTTTTCTTTTACCGTTCTCATTAGAAATTTTTTTAAAGGTCAAAAAAATTGCATTATACAGAATTCACCAATTAAGAGAGGAATCCTTTAAGAACTCATTTGAATAAATGGAACAAGAATGAGGGAAATTTATATCTGGTAAATATATCAGTTGGCACAGTCCACAGCCTTACTGTGTGATTCTATGCTTACAGCATCCTACAGTATCATGTGGCCTCGTGATTGTTCTAGCTTAAATTTCATCAATAAAAACACAGGCTACATTATTGCTTTTGTATATAAAATCATGCATTTTAATTTATTGTACCTTAGAATAAATTTGTTCTGTAGACCAAGAAACAGATGGAAAGTTGTCTATAAGGAAAACTTAATTCATTTGCTCTTATTGAAAACTAAAAACTTAAGTGAGATGTGTCACATTCACAGACCAGTTCCATACATCTGGATCAAATCCAAAGTAAAGATTTGATTATTTTTATATAGACCTTAGCTGAATTATGGATTTTAGTAGGCAGAATATTTCCATACAATTGAGAAGAAAATCCAGAGGCTACTCTGTTTTATCTTTCTTACAATGAATTTTGATAGGTCACAAACACTTTTAAACTAACAAGTTCATGTTTCAGTTCCTCTTTTCCTTTAGTATTTCACTCCTTTTCTGCTCAAGTGTTTTAATAAAAGGAAATTATTCTGGGAAAAGCTATAACTAAATTAAGGGCACATAAAATAGTTTACTCCAGAAAACAGTTATCTCATTATTTGATTATATCATAGTGTTGCAATGCCTCAGGAGTAAAAGATGCAGAGGGAATGTTTCACATTCGTTTTCTATCAAAAGCACTACAGGTAATTCACCCACTTGCAAAAATAAACAGGATTTATAAAAATTCAAATGCACTATATGTGCACTCATCTTTACTAAGCACTCAGATGCTCCTATTCATGAATGTATCACTGTATTATTGGAGTCCCCCTGCTGCTCCATGCATATGTATTTATGATTCATGTTCTTTACATAAATCAAATTACACTACAAAAACTGAAAAATTCTACAAAGAATTTCACTATCAGGAAATTCAGAAGAAAGACCAAAGAAAGTATCAAAAACCAGATGGAAACAAAATAAAAGGTCTCAGAAAACTTGTACTGCATGAAATAGGCAAGATCATTAGTACAATTTTAATGAACTAAACGTTGGTTTATATTCATCAAGGAAAAGGTGTATTTTCACCTCATGTTACCTAGCACACAGTAAACAATTAAAAGTAAAAATCCCAGTGGCAGCAATACAGTTAGAGAGACAAGGAGGACAAGACAAACTATGAAAAAGTAAGACAATATTCCTTTTAGTTACCTAAATGAATAGCCTAGGCTGTCTGGCACATACAGTCAAGTGGAGCCTTCACAGAGCAACCTAGGCCCTCTATTTGGGAGCTTATAGACTAAGCTATGCCTTTAGGTACTTCCGTGAGTGCTAAGAGTTATAAATTATACTGTCCTTAGCAAGTTTTTACTTACAGGTAAAAATTTATTCCCAAGGAAGATACATGAGGAGAGTTTTAACTGATAAATGAAATGCAAAACTAGATTAAAAGAAAAAAAATAAACTAAAACCAAGTATCTTGGAAGGAAGTAAATAATAAAGAAAATATAAAGAACTGGAAAATTAATTGAAGAAAATAAATATCACTAAAAGAAACCACTGCTGATGGTAATTAAATGATTATACTAACAACCTTCAAGCAATATATCTGCTAAGTGACCACTCAAAAATGAGAGAACATGGCACCACTACTGCATTTGGGGTTGTTTTCTGTATTAACTACACACTTAGAATTTGGCCCAAAGTTTCTGCATCAGAATGCTTTTAATTTTACATTTATTAGCATGATAAGTTGCCGAATAACAATTTGTGGCAGCTTATACTTCATTGTAAGATATACAGCATTTCAAGCAAATTACAATAAATGCTGTTATTATAATGACCTTGGTTTCATGTCATTGGTATAATAAACCATCTGCCCAGAAAGCTCAATTTAATTAAGTCTATTGTGTCTACGCATAAATACTGCATTAAATCAGTATTATTTCCCATATACTTAAAAATAACACATCAGCCTATTTTTATTACATCCCTTCCACAAAGATGCTTAACATTTAATTGCCCAATGAAACATATAGTATATTTCTAAGGTTTCAGATTCACAGAGACAAAACTAGAAGAGAAAAAGTATTGCAAGTAAACACTGTTAGATGAGATTTACTATTACATTTTAATATATTTTTTCAAGTTTACTGTGTACAGGCTTTAGCTTCTTTACAAAGTATCCCATGATATGACATCTGACAACGAAACACCTCAAACAATCGGAGTTATTTACTGTAGCATTTACAAAAAAGCTTTACAGTTGATTAAAATAGAACCTGTAAAATACCTTGCATCATCTAAAGGTATCAGGCAAAAACCACCATCTAGATTTTAAACTGAATGGTGCCACCTGTGTAAGAATTTAGTCTACTACTTGTCTGCTTTGAACGAACTAAGGTCACATCTGGACCTTTCAGCAGCACTTATATTAAGGGAATTACCTCTTTGTTTCTCTAAATGTTGGGTAAACTATTGGCTGTCACCTAGATGTGATAAACAGAAAGTCAGCATGTTACTCACCAATAAAGTAGTTGTTTCCTAATGCAAGCATTTCTTCAGAAAGAACAAGTCCACCCAGTGCCTGGAGGAGAGTGACACTTCTGCCATCAATAAGTGAACACTGTTTAAATCCAGTGGTAGTGACCTTCCATAGCAGGATAAGAGAAGCAGTAGCATCTTGCCTTATTCTAAGAAAAGAAATTATAAGACTATTTACAGTGAGGGAAATTGGTGATATTGGGAACTAAACCACTGCAGCACAGTAGCTTATCAACAATGAAGGAAAACTTAAATGTAGCAAGTATGGAATCAGGAAAAGGCCTAAAGGTTTTTAGCATGTCCACAAAAATAAAAAATGCTTCAACAGAAAGATTTGCATAATAGTATATGTATTAGTAGATTTAATCATACAGATTCTCAATTTCAAATACTTGAAGGACACCACCTTAGTGCCCAAGAAGAGTTTTATATAAAAAATGTCACAGTAAAGCATCCTTAGTCAGTCTTTGTATTTATGCCTTTTTGAATGGTACCTCCGTTCTACATCTACAATGCCACCATTTTCTGCAGCTGAAGTATATCTGAAGAACATTCAATGTTCATTCAACAGGGAGATGGATCCTGGTAGAAATCTTCATTTGATATACCAGATCGAAGGTTCAGAAGAGTTTATTCTTGTAAATCAGATGAGTCATGTAATACTCCCAAGGTCACCGAGTCCATGGTGCCTTCCTGAATGTTGACAGATTGGATAAATATCTACAACTGGATATATACTGTTGGCTCCACTAGGGAGCAGTACACCTATGTCAGTGTTGCTTTCCTCTCAGGATACTTTTTTCCCTACTCACCACCATAAAGTAAAAATAAAAACATGTCATGTTTCTGGCAGGTTCCCAAATATTTACATTAACTTCCTCTGAAGGAATCCCAAATGAGTTTGAACAATCCTCCAAGAATTAAAACACAACTGCATCCAACTGCTGAAAACTGATAATTCTCCCCTGCCGAAAACAGGGCTCCAAATACCCAGAGATGAAGTTCTGTTCCACAATTTTCTCTACTGAACTTCTTTCAGTCCTGCTAAAAACACAAGGCAGTTTCTCCCTCGTCACTTCTTATTTGAGTTCAAAACAAGTAATGCCAAGTTTTTTAACCGTGTCTGACACAAGTTGAAAAAATGTTGCAACTAGACATCATGAGAAAGCAAATTTTTGACAGTATTTTGGGTCCTCTTTAAGAACAACCCCCTTCGCTACCCCCTACAATCTCACTTTTGGAACAGGACAGCAACTAGTTTCACAGTTTAGGTCACACCTGATAATAAAAACAAAATAAAATTATTAAACTGAAATCATTTTCCTTTTATAGATAAATATTGAACCAGAGATGTTGCTTGGGCCTTTAACACAGGAAATACAATGAAATAAAGATAGATACTGACCCGCATTAATCTACCCAGACATAAAACACTACTAAAGATACACAGTGTAAAAATTTACCAAAAATGACTGTGTACTCTGCAACCTCCTTTAAAATGGGGTCCCTCCATCAAGGGTCTTAAATACAGCTGTATAATCCACAAATATCAGCTAATTCCTGATGTCAAGAAAAGACCCTTGTTTGCTTACAGATTCTAGCCAGCCAGAGCATCCGCACTCACAGATCTCTTCCTGACTTAGGCTTAACGCTCATGAATGAGCACGATTCAAAGTCCCATGGGAAGAGTAGGACAGCTCCCTTGTTTAACAGTTACAGCTCTAAACTGTCTGAAGCTTGTTTGCTTGCATCAGTTTGTTTTTTCCTGTGAGCATGGCCTTTTTTAACTGAAAGCTGGGATTCTGAAAAGATAAGATGACAGTATGAGAAAAGTAGGCTATTTTGGGAAAATCTAAGTCTAAAATTGCAGTAAAGCTGTGAGCCAGAGAACTACGTTGGCAGGTTTTTATTTGAAATAAAATTTCAAATAAGAAAATGCCTCATCCCAGCTGACAGAATTAGATCTTTCTAGGAAGTCAGGTTCTGTTAATTAAAAGTAACAAAGCAAGTATTTGATTGAAAAAGCATGAGTTTGAAAAGTGAGTAACACAGAATAAATTCAAATTTTTGAGAAACATGGTTTGTAGGACATAGAGATTTCACAGCTGATGATGACACCCAAAGAAATAATCCAGAAATAATACAAATGCACAAAATACCTGCATTTATACAGACAACGATAACACTTTCTACCAGCAAGTGCATCTTGAGATTAAAAGGGGGAAAAAGTGTTCACTGCATGAAGGAGACAGGAAATGTCATAACTTCTCTAAACTGACATCTTCAACACATCTGCCCTAATTTCTAATGCATTCTGATAGCCCAGAGACAGTTTACGTGCTTACATCTTCTAAAACATTAAATTTATAGGAAAAATTATACCAAGCAAAGAGCTGTCGTGGCACTGCTAGATGCCTGAAGTCTGTCTGAAGTTCTTTCATATACTTTTAGCCATCTGACAAATCTGCCTATGTGAAAAATTGTTGTCTAAAATATCCAGACAAATTGAAATAAAAGCATTTTTATATTTCTTCACATATGACAAATATTCTTACTTTATTGATGTATTCTGTGGAACTTCAAAGGAAATAAGCCGGCCTCCAGCAGAGGTATTGGAACTGGCATTTCCACAAGCCACATCTGGGGTTATCTGAAAATAAAAATAGTTTTATTCAACATTAAACCAGAAAATGTGACCAAAAAACATGAAAGAATTTTTAAAAAATAATAGTCCAGCAGTCATCTTTTAAAAATCATCAGGCTGGACCGAAACATTCAGCAAAACATTGATGCTATCAACAGATGTTCTGAAAATTCACATAACCATCCTTTTAGGTTTTTGTTTTAAGAAAAACTTCCTGCACAGAAGTGTGAACTTCCAAAGGTATCTTTCTTTAAAAGTGACCATGTTTAGAAAAAGATGAATAGGCTTCTGGTCTTTTTAAATAATAAATAAAACTCTAACATTTGCCACATCCAAGAAATATTGCAGCATTAATTTAGGTGATCTTGGAGGATTTATAATAGCACATACTGATATAGTCTTTCTACTACATTGAAATATGTTTTTTTTCCAAACACAATTACTTTAAAAAAATAGTCTCCCACTTGCCCATTACTATTCTTTCCAAGTAAAAGTTGCTTGGACAAACATGCTTTCAGATGGAAAAAAACTAAGAGCACAGTTGAGAGTGAAAGGATGTATTTGCCAAATCTCTGATGCTCAGTAGGCATAAAATCATTTACTGTATTAACTAGATCAAGACACCATACAGGATGCCATACAACACAGAGGAATCACAGACAGACTCCTTAATTATTCATATCTTGTAAAGTACTAATTTTATAAAGGCAGTTTGAAAACCATTAGCATTTCCAATGATACCTTTATTTCAAATAAGTAATGTTTTATGTGGCATAATTGAGCCTTTCTGTTGCCTAGATTAACATTATCAGTATTTTTAATTAAGTAGTTTTCAGGTATTCTTCATCAGCTTGCCTATGAAATATCACGCTGTAAAAAAAATAAAAATCAGTCAGCTTCATCTTCAAATTGCTATGCAGACTCTGCAATGGGGTTTTTTTCAGTCATTTAGGATATGTGTGCAACCTTTTTACATCAACCTTATTGGCAAAATGAAAATGCAACCTGACACACTTCAGTGAATTAATCATCCATCAAGGAAAAAGTCAGAACCTAATTTGTAAATTTAAGTAAAATTGAAATTCATATTTTAAATATTACTATGAATCACCTATGAAAACATGAACAACAGAAGTCCAGAATATGATCCAAGTAATAATTTTGAGAGACTCAGAGTTGATTTAACTCAGGCAAGACAAACACTCAGTATTCACATTTCCCAAAAATATTTAGATTACTCAATTCATTGTTGAATTCTCTGACACATCTAATATGAATGCATGTAGTTTATGAAAATAAAGCAAGTTGTAATTTTATTGTATGTGTTCAAACACATTTTTTAAAAAGATAATATATCCATTATAATTTTTCGATCTTGGAAGTCAAAATTATGGAGCTAACGTTCAAAGCACAATGAATCCAAAATTAGTTTGGCTGACACTCTTATATTTGCCAACATTTAAACTTTCATTTTCTTTGAGAATCTATATGCCTACTGGAACAAAGGAAAAAAAAAGAAATCAACATCTCTATTCTCATAGAGTCTTATGCTACATCTAAAAGTACACTCGCTTTTCAAGTATTTAAATAGTTTTACAATTTCATGCATTTATTACCTTGCAACACAAGAGGGGAAAATGTAATTTAAGCATTTCATTTACCTTAATATTCGCTATTAGAAGTTTTTTTTAAGTTAAAGGGTATTGATCTCTCTGAAACTAGAATAAAAGAAACAACAAAAAATTAAATAAGCAAGAGCCAAACAAAGTGGCAGCATAACAAGAGCCAAGATTTAACCTTGTGAAAATGGAAAAAACGAACCAAGATGACTTTGGTTTGCAAACACATCAGAATTAAGGATTACTCAGCATGAAAAGCACATGTAGGAAATATTTCAATGGTAATCAATAGAACAAAATACAAAATGCAGAATTTTGACTCTTCTGTTAAGAGACCTGTAATGTTTGATGTCTTTCTCTATCTAGGAACTCCATTTGTAATTGGCTCTGACTTCATGCTCTAGGAATCTGATAAAATAATCATCTAAACCAGTAGGACATTAAAAACAAGGATTTTTCAACAGCTGAAATCTTTTTTTTTTAATATTAAAATGACTGGTAGTTTGGTCAGACAAAAAACACAGGAAGAAGCAGCAGCTCTCATAAGGAACAAAAAATGGTTCCAGCAGTGTCCTATTTCAGACAAATACGATGGAGACAAAAATTGCAGCTTTGACACCTGAATTAGGAAACAAATTACAGTTTTTCCACAGCTGTGAGAACAAAGATTTTTAAGTATGTGTCTCTCTTGTTTTAACAAGGCTCTCTGCAAAACTTAAAGATTGAAGAATGAGGGCAAAGCAGACCAATACATTACAATAAGAAAGGACCACTCAGAAGATGAAAGCAATCTGTAAGCCTCACTCACAATAAGAAAAAGAAAAAAAAGGCTGCTAGAACTGGTAGGAGATATTTAAAGCAGAACTCACCAGAAAATATACTTAAATGATTTTCAGAAGGTAAAATAAAGAGCATTCCTATCTTAATTCCTCTTCAAAATTTAAAAAGTGTGATGGCTAAAGTAAAAATCACACAGACCGTCTAAAGTCATTTAAAGACAAGCTTAAAAAAACATTACATGTAACTGCAATGACATCAAACTCTTCCAAAATTCCTCTGAAGCATGTAGTAGTACAGAACCTTTAAGCCAGCAAGGAAGCTCCTTGGGGAACAGACTTATAGATACAACACAAATGATGCAGCTACTTTAAGAACATTTAACAAAGAAAAAAAAATCTTCATGCACCTGCCAGAGCCAAAAGTATGTTTAGGAGCTGCTTACAAAGATAAGCTCCTACATCAGCACAGACTATATTGAAGAGCAGTTCTTCAATAAATTACTTGGAGTTAAAAAGCTTAAATATCAATTGCTGATAGGAAATACAGAATTCCTCTATACATACATGTTCTGTAAGCTTGCATCTAAATCATGTTCTTGTTTTTTAAAAAAGAACATAATACATAAAAGCTATATTTCTCCTTCAAATGTTTTAACAGTGTTAATTTTCCAAGTCTTTACATGGGTAAAAGAAGACCATCATTTGAGAAAGCAAGAGTGAAATCTCCAGATGAGTACCTATTCCTATAATTTCTACCTGGACCTTAACAGGACAGCAAAGACTTGTCTGGAAGATTACCTTACCAGGCCATAGCCGTAGTACAGATTAGATTGCAAAGGAAATCAGGTGTGGTACCTAAGAAGAGAGCAACAGACTATTCTTCTGTATTACCACTTTTATGAAAAAATTAAATGGTGTGAATTGTACAGATACTCTCCTGCCTTACACACCAACCAGAATAATGAGATATACGATTACTTCAACAAGTGCTAAAATGCATACGTAAATCCCAAGGCAGTATTTTCACGAGTGCTTTTATTGCTTTGATAAATTCAATGAGGCTAAGAAAAGTAACATACAGGCTCTAAGTCTGCATTTATGCTAGGATACATATACGCAGCCTCTCACTACTGAGAGTAGTTCTCTGAAGATATTTGTTGTATATGAAATGTTATAGTATGTTTCTTGGAAAGTTGACCAGACATTTGTAATTCTACAATGCCTTATCAACATGGGCAGACTAATCCTGAACAGTGCAAGATACAGCCATTCTGCTACCGTGATACCTGTTTGCATTTCATTTGTATCTCAACCTCCCGGGTTTAAAGAATTGCAGGCTTTTTACTTCTTGCAAAGCACCCCACACTTTCCTCAAACCTAAAACTGGTCTGTAAGTGGAATGATCAAATTTGCAACTCACTCTAGCTGACCCTGTTTGAGTAAGAGGGTTGGACTAGACAATCTCGAGAGGTCCCTTCCAACTTCACCCACACTGTAATTCTGTGAGTAAAAATTCACCCCATAGCCAGCTGCCTACTAAGTCTTTCCTGTAAATTGCCATTAACTTCAGGGACATCACAGCCTTCACAAAACCCCACTCTTGCATACAAGTGCTTCATTTTGAAAATATCCCCAAAGGTTACACAAACACGTATATGCGCATGTGTGTGCACACTCACATGCACACACAGACACCTGTGGTTTTTTACTTGACACCTTCCTCTTGTGCTAGCTGTGAAGATTCTCTTTGGTTAATATATTTCCATCTCAAAAAGCCTTCTCCTGTTTTTACCTCCTGAAGAGCGACAGAGAAATCTCATGAACAGAATACACAAATGCACCCATCATTTCCACATATCATTTTTGAACTAAATTAGAGATTAATACAAACTCATCTTACAGAAAAGATCAGTGCTTAAAAGAAAAAACTTTATGCTTAAAAATCTAAACATATTTGGCAACTGTGAAAATAAAGTTCTTTGAGAAAAACAAGGCTATGTTCTGGGGTGGTCTCCCATGAAAATTGACATGGTCATTAAGAAAGATAACCTTTCATTTCTTCAGTCTGACAGAAACTGTCACGATGAATGCATTATGAGGAATGCTTTTGCAAACACTAACTCTAATTTTCTTCCAAGGGATTCCATATTAACTTTCAAGACAACAAAGCAAGCTCCATAATGTGCAGTTTTGCCTCTTCTGAACATATAACTACTTTTCCATCAGAATAAGGCTTGCAGGATTTCTTCTTTTCCAACCTTCAAGGGTTTCTTATTTTCTAAGAAATAGAACATATTTGTCAGCCTTCCTTAAGCAAGGGAAAAATAATATGTGACAGAAATAAACCAGGTTAGATCCTGACTATAAAATCTTGAACACTTGCCTGCCAAGAATTAAAAAGGGAAAAGAGAAGAAGGAAAATAAAAGGCAGTATAGTAGAACCATCAGAGGGGGGATCAATTACTATCTTCTTGTAGTCAACATGCCAAGCAATAAACCAGGATAATTTCTGGCACAGAAATCCCATTCAGACAGAACAAAATTATAAACAAAAGAAAAGCAGTTCCTTTGCCCTATAGCATAGAAAAACTACTGCTTCTAAAAATCTAGTGTCACATACTTTAACCTCCACATGAGTGTATTTGTTTCTACCCTCCAGAGTTTCATGTGGGACAATGCTTGAAAGAAAACCAGAACTGAAAGAAAATAAAGGCTTACTTCTAACATATCTCACCAGTGGGAGAAAAAAGCAAAAGTGTTTAGAGTAGGAGTAGTGCCTCTCTGAAGAACACCAAGGGAAGACTGACAGACTGCATCCAAAAACAGTACCAAATGAAGAAGGCTTGCCAGTTATTGTAGCACTGAAATGTCATGTAAAGAAGGCTGCATATCCACCCAGCGAATTCTATCACGGGCAGTGATAGAAGACAGTTTGTCAGTCTTTGCCCGTCTGAGCAAAAGCCACTTCATAGCGTCAGAAGTCACACTGCCAAGAGGATCCAGTGCATTCTGGTGTATGGCAGTCCTCTAGATAACACTATTATAACTCTGTATTTCTGTCACGGCTTAACAATGCTAACATTACACCAAGAAGTAGATGCTTCAGCAGGCACAGTAGGTTATCTTACACAATGACACTTTCTCGGATAGATTATCTGGGTAATCATATTAGCCAGATGACTTTTTGTCTCGAGCTGGCCACCAAAATCAATGGCAACTTCATAAAAATCTGACAATCGGTCTGTACTGGTTTTGGCTGAAACAGAGTTAATTTTCTTCACAGTAGCTTGCATGTTGCTATGTTTTGGATTCATGATGAAAACAGTGTTGATAACACAGGAATGTTTTAGTTACTGCTGAACAGTGCTTACACAGAGTCATAGCCTTTTCTGCTTCTCAGACTGCCCTGCCAGCAAGGAGGCTGGGGCACAACAAGTTTGGGGGAACACAGCTGGGACATCTGACCCCAAGTGACCGAAGGGACATCCATACCATATGAGGTCATGCTCAGCAATAAAACTAGTGAGAGGGGCGTAGAAGCTGGCCAGGGCAGCTGGTGGTGAGCAACTGGCTTTTTTTTGCATCACTTGTTTTTCTTTGTTTGGGTTTTTTCTTTGTTGTTTTCTTTCTCCCTTTTTTTAAACTGTCTTTATCTCCACCATGAGTTTTCGCACTTTCACCCTTCTAGTTCTCTCCCCTATCCCACTGGGTGGGGGAGTGAGCAAGTGGCTGTTTGGGGCTTAGCTGCCTACCCTCTGGTTAGTCATTTCTTATTCCAGAGTGTATGGAGCTGTTCTGAACAGTAAAGGTAAACACTGTGGAAACAAGCTCATTGAGCAAATATTCTACATAGTCAAATCTTTAGAGGCAGTTTATGAGCTCAGGTCACTGAGAGCAAGCTAGGACATAAACTTCAAGCAAAGTCTATCAAGTCAGCCATAGATATTTCTACACCAAACCACTGAAAGACAGTAAACATATCAGGTGGGTTTTTTTGCTCAGACTCTCAAAGACTTCAGGACGGGATGATTCTTGAAGGAGTAGTTAAGAATCCACACATTTTTTAAAGACAGTGCTGGATAACCAGAAGTCCTGAGCCCACCCAACAACACAGATTCAGACAAGCAGTAGTTTGTCATAATTGCACTCACTAGCATTTTCTATAGGGTATTTCTGTCCTTAAAGGGGATACGAGAGTTTTGACTGTAGGAAAGCTAGTATTTATGAATATCCATTCAAACTCTTTTAGGAATGGAACATACTAAACTAAGGTTTGTGTGAACTTCACATAAGCTTTGTTTGAGCATATTGAGCTTTTAGAGAATTTTTGAGTTGTGTTTTGAAAATAAATATAATAAAGGGTATCACCTATCCAGAGATGGTTACACCAAGTTGTCTATAAGAATGGTGTTTGTACAGAAAGTTCCATACACAAATACTGTAGAGGAGAGATTTAGTTAAGTTACACATTTATCCTAGAAGAAAGTTAATATTATTCTAGCAAAATCTATGTTTCCTTCAGTCTCATTTGTTTGTATGGTACCATTTTCTGAAAGCAAAAGAAAAATAATAGAGGCTTCCAAAACAAATCTTATATACAGGTACCAGAGCTGTCCTAAGTCAAACCAAAAGTATACATATTCCAGTACTTTAACTTCAACAGCAATCGTAAGAAGGAATGCCAAGAAAATAGGATAAGAAAAGGGCAAGCATACTTCCTCCAGCTGCCACCCATTTCCACGTCAAAGATTCTCCCAAGCTGTCATTTCTAAGGATGGAGTTTCTATGTATTTAGCAACCTTAAATTGATCTCTCCTCCATGATTGTTTCAGACTCCTTCTGCAAGTGTAGGATGCTTTGGCAAAAAATGCACAAACATTTAGCAACACATAAAGCAAAGATTCAGAGGCCTCTGTTTCAAGCAGAGTTATTCCTTAAGCATATTCCATTGCTGCAGAGCAGGAGCACTCTCTTTCAGGATTTTCCACCTGACCCAGACATACTCCCTTTAAAGGCTTATAATTTACTGACTAAGAACACACATAAAACAAGCGCTGTCCCCACTGCAAGGGGAATTACAAGTTTATTGTAGCCTCTAATGACTAGTTCCAAAAGCTTGAATCTGAGCAGTAGTATTGCAGTATAAATAAAAGGTTAGAAGACTAGGACTCACGTGCTTAGCATTCTAACTCCTGGCTGCGCACCTGGCAAATCACTTTACTGCTCTGTGCTTCAGTGTCTCCATCTGTAAAATGTGAATAATACTGCTGATTTCCTTTGAAAAAATTTTGAGAGCTATTAAGGAAAAGTAATATATAAGAGTATGGTACTGGTATTCTTGCAGTTGATTTTGTACACAGATACCTGTTTTGGTTGTTAGATGAGTAGGATTAAGGAGATGGTTTCTTTTTTCTTTTCTTATTGGCTAATATGTATCTTTTCTACACTGTAACACAAAGGATCACTGAACTGGGCAAATGTGGAGTGCTAGCTGTATTTTTCTTCCAAAATGGAACAAGTTAGTTGCCCAGAGAAGGGAAAAAAGCTCTCTTCCAACAGCTAAGCACAAAGATAAATTCCTATTATACTAAAGAAACCAACAGACAAGAATATTTTTTACCTCAGTGATCTGTGTTTGTAGCCCTTAATTTGCACATCAGGAAAAGATTAATTTCTTATAGTAAGAGCTTTCTAAGAAATGAAACTATATCCAAAGACATCTGCATGTTGTCCACTGGTGCAGACATTACCGAGAAGGTTCAGTCAAGCAAGCGCCACCAAGTATATCCCTCGTATCTAAGGAATACAGAAAAAATGTCCAACTGTAACCATACATCATGCCTCTCTTAGTTTACTTCTCTCAGGTGTACATTTTTTGAGTTTCTAAAAGTTCCTGAAAATGCTTCCATGGAAACTTCATCCTTGTAAGATGGTGAGAGCTTTCATTTGGAGAGATTCCGGCAAAAATCTCTCTCTGAGCAGACATACAAAAGAGTATGAAGAACACTAGTTCACTTTCAGTATCAGTATAGAATAATGTGAGAAATAGGCTGACTTGGAAGATTTAAAAAAAAAAACCCAAAACCCCAAACCCAACACATAATCATAGCAGCCTTTTTTGCCTCTGAATCTCAAGGAAGATCAAAACAGATTTTTGCAATATAAAACCTACAGTTACTTTATTTTTTCCTTTTAAGAGGGCAAGAAAGGATCAACCTTTGCAAATCTTTTAAAGCTATGAGGAAAGGCAGTATTTTCCTGCTTAACACTTTATTCTTGAAGCCTCCACCAAAGAGGCTTTGGAACACTGACCTTCAGGCTAATCAACTCTCCTTAGTTTAATATAGATCAGAGACAATGTCTTGAATCAGCAACTTAAATCTCTTTCTTCTGCATAAGCATCTCTCTCACTATGAATTCCAAAGAACAGAAGGTCATTATGCTACACTATAAAGATTGTGGGAAAAAAAAAATAACAAGACCCATCACAATATGTTAAAAATATATCAGCACAAGTAATTTCATAATAGGGTAACAATTAATTTCCCTGTTAGTGTTAATAATGCAGTTGCAATTGATGACCTATATGTATTTCTCAGGTAACAGAAGACATGCAGAAAGGTGAATTTCAGCTATTAAAATACCCGCTTGTGAATGATCTGTGTGGCTGAAATGCTTAGTGAATCTACCCAAGATGCAAACCAGGCAGAAATGTTACTTATACAATACCAGACCACAGACTGAAGAAGACACAACAGAGAAATCTGGTACAGAGAAGGGCATGCCTTTAACTACTCAGGACATATGTAGCACCCATGCAGAGATGACACTGCATTTAAACTAAGTAACAAAAGCAGATCATTGTTTGTTTCTGCTTCAGTGCCCTCTTCAAACTCCATACTTGGTACCTGACATATGTTCTACTGTAAAACAACAGATATGGGACATGGAACTCCAAGAAATAAAGCTCTTTCTCCAGACATTGTCCACCAGAACTCCGACTGAAATGAGATACAGCCCTATAACTACTGGTACCTCAGATATAATCTGAGGGTCATAACACATCAAACATATATTTTATATAGGTTGATTTTACTTTAAAAATTGATTTAAATGAATTTTAGAGTTAAAAGGTGAATAAATTTTGGGAGGCTAGCAAACAATGATGAAAAGTATACTTTTGCCAGGATTAAACTCATGCCTGTTCATTTTCTCACTACGTAGTATGTAGAAACATCTCAGAAGAATCACACTCCTTGAAACATTTCAAAAACAGATACAGCTGACGTTTTACCTATTTATTCCTGAATAAACTCAAATGAAATTACTTGACTCTACAATGTATTTTTCATTAAGAAAGAGATGTCACAAAGATTTTAATTCTTTGCCTACTGAAATGATAATATTTCTCCACCAACAAGCTTCATTACCACTAGGTGCTTGGATCCAAATAAAACCCAAAAAAAGGCACTATCATTACCCTCAAAACAGATGCTCACTTCTATGGCAGACTGTCCTTTGGGATGCATTTTGCACATACATAGTATTTTTATAGGTGGGTGATCTCTGGATCAGGCTGGAGACTTCCAGTACCAACTGCTGCAGGAATAGCATATGCAGAAGTAGCAATCTCGCACCTCCAAGTAAGAGAACAACAGCGAAGAGAACTACAAATCATCCTTGAAATGATGGACTTCAAAGAAGAAGGGAGGAGGATGGTCATGTGATAGAATGAACTTAATACATGAAAAAGTTATCAAGAGAGAAATAATCAATTCTTCTTTGTTTGTGAGCAAACATACTTTCTATCTATACTTGGTTTTCACATGTAAAGATTAATATTTAATGGTAACTGGGTTAGTTTTGATACTTTATTTTTGCAGATACTAGAGTTTATGCAAGACATCTAAGAATTACTAATAACACAGTGTACAAAACAGCAGAAAGCAATGATCACATTTCTCAGGGATCATGTGTTGTGTGCTTTACAGTTGTAGTTTTGCCAGATGTTAAGTTTGTCATTTTACTGAGCTACAACAAATGTTTAAAAGTTTCCTCCACCATCACTGTATCTCTAGAGTTGTGCACTGTGTAATATATTGACTACCACTTTTAATCCTCAAATAGCTATGTTTTCTTAACACTGCAGGGACACGTATTTTTCAAAACAACATGTGATTTTAACCACAAATAGTAAAAAAAAAAATATTAAAGGTATTGCTTTAACCTTTGATTTTCCTAAATTTATTTGATGGTCGGAGGTATGGTGTCATGCAAATGACTGGAAGAAACAATATTATCCCATTTCAAAGAAATATCCAATACAACATGTTAGCCAGCTTAAGCCCATAACTTTTAACAGGTATCAATTTTTTTTGCATTTAATTTTACCAGCATATTAACCAAAGGCAGAGATCATATCTTCAGTCCTCTCACATAGACATCCATGAAATCATGCACAAATGACAACCCAACAATAACACTTAAAAGTTCCTTTCTGTGCATTTTCATTTAGGGAGAATGTTCTCACCTCTGTTTCATCCCATTTCAGATCCACAACTTTCTGTCCCGCTCTTGGCTGCCATGTAGGTAATGTAACCGTTGCTCTTGAACGAGGAAGAACAATGTCAGGTTCCAAGGTAGATGAGACCTGTCTGCTCTGTCTTGGTGACGTCGACTCTGTGTGTTCAGAGACTGGAAGGCTGTGAAATGAGTGTTCACAGTTTGTTCCCTCATAGCCTTCACTACAGAGACAGAGGTAGCCATCACCACTAGTGCTGCAGTTACCAAGGTGACAGGGGTTGCTGGCACAAGGATCTGAAACAAACTGGGAAAAACATATCGTATAGGTCAATTACTGCATATAAAGGATTTATTTTTGAGCTTTACAAAGACCATGAAACAGGGTTCTTTTGCCCTCCTTATCTTCTAAACATATTTATGAACCAAGCTCATATTTGATGTATCATCAAGGAAGTAAATTCAAAGGATTAAAGAAGAATATAGATTAATCTATATTAACCACTTTTCTCAGACCATTTCATGCTAATCCACTGTTGACACATTCAAGCAAAGTGACAAACATGAAGTAGGAACATGGCCACTGCTAATAATCATGAATTTTCAAAAACAGTCTTAAAAGAGTACCCTATCCAGGGAAAACAACATCTAGAAATTCAGTGCAGTAACAGAAATCGGAATGGGGCACAGAACTTGTACAGATCACCAGGTCATGAAGCACCATTCTGTTGCCAGAGTTAACCAGATCACACAATCCTATTCATGGACACAACTTCCATTTTAAAACAGCTTGGCCTTTTACCCACACTTCGTTTAGTGGACAGCAGTTTCAGAATCTGATTCATTCTGGTGCTGAAAACTTTCTAACAGGACTTGGAAAGCTGGAGCAAAAACAAGCTTATTTTTAAAACAGCATCTGTAATAGTATAGGACAAGACTGAGCTCAGTAATGTAAGAAAAATCCTGTCCTAGGCTTGCCTAGCTAATGTCTAGCTTAAATTTATTGACGGCTAGTTTGTACTCAGTTTCTTATGTCATCACTGACTTTCCCTCTTCTATGCTGATGTTTACATCCATAATCTATTTACAGAATACATCTACAAACTCTTCTCAAGTTTCATCTCATAGACTAAATAAGCCATACTTGCCCAGTCTTCTTGTGGAGCACAAGCCCTCCATTCACATGCTCATTTTTGCACCCTGGACTCCAGAGCTTAGCACTGCCTTTTGCAAATGCATCAATACTTTTTTTTTGTCCTGGAAATACCTTCCTTGATATTACTTAAGAAACATTTGCCTTAGAGCTAAATTACACTGCTGACTCACTGCCATTGTTTGACCAACTAAGCCAGTCAGGCAGTTCCCTTGATATGTCTTCACTGCAAAGTGATAACCCGTCACTGGAAACAGACATTTTCTCAGTCTCTAAATGCAAATTTCACCAAAGTGCTCCAGCCCGAAAGGTTACCCAGTTCTTCACCGTGCAACATTCCAGTCCTTCCCTGCACAAGCAATGCTTCTTATTGTACTTCTCAGTAAAGCACCACAGTTATTTATTGTTAAACATTTGTTTCAATTATCAAAAGAATTACATTTATATATCATTAACATTTATATATCATTAATGTTAAAAACAAGTATTGGGTGTACGCTAGGAATTTTACCTTTCCATCAGTTCAAAGGCCTGATGTCAGGGACACCAAATCCTAATATTACACTTTCTTATATAAAACAGTACTATTATTGACCTCAGCTAGAATTCTTTCTTTGGCTGGAATTATTCTATACCTCAGCCTCTGTAACATTTTTTGACAGAAAACAGAGGAAACATTATTAGGAAAGTTAACTCTGGAGACAATTAATGATGAATGTCAGATTTTGTACTGACTGATGCAAAAGAGTTAGAGGCTATGGAAGACAGTCCAAAATATAAGGTCTACTCATTTACCTTGTGGTTTGGTTATAGCTCTGAATGTTAGTTACTTTGCATGGGGACATCTCATACGTATCAGGTAACACATTAGACATCAGGGTCAAGCTCTGACTCTTCATTTTTAAAACTCAACTACATAGTGAGTTTATATATACTTAATATATCAAGTATGAAGGAAGTATGGATTTTAATGATCAGAGGGACTTATCTCCTTAAAGTCTCTTTCTCCTGCAAATCAATAGAATATATGAATTCTCAAAGAACAATTTCTAGATTGCTTCTCCACAAAATATTTAAGTGACAGAAAAGAAAAGAACAATTTCCAGGAAGGAACAAAGCCTATTTCTGTTCTATGGTTTGTCAATTACATTTTAAGCTTGCTCCCACTGCCGAGCAGCAGAGATTTTCACAGAAATTTCCTTTTTCTTTAAGAGTGTTGAAGATAAAAAAGTTGATGTGTAAACAAAACCCAGTTCAAAAATTGGTTGCAACAGTTTTTTCATATTCTAGTTGCTTGGACGAGATCTGAGCTTCAAAGACATGCAGCTATCCTATAGTTGGATAAGCTCTTTACTCATTCTTTCACAATTAATCCAAATTCACATTAATCCATCTTTTATTTTAAAAAATCAGCTTTTATTCTATTCTGACTAACTTAATTGTTCTCATCACACCTAAATTGTTAATGATATTATTTGCAACCTAGTAACAAGAAAAAAACAAAACAAACCCCAAAACATTTTCAAACAATCACAAAGGGAACTTTTTCCCCTTAGCGAATACATCCATTCACTTTACAAGCAAAATAATAAAAAGTGCTTTGTAATACATGTTATCTGCTGTGAACTGTTTTGAGCTTGTTTGACTGGAAACAGATGTGCTTAATGACAAGCATAGCTCACTGCTGCCCATGCCACGCACTGAAGAATGCCTTGTGCCTTAGGAATTGCCACTAACCTTCCACACACAGAGGAAGTGAAAATAGTTAAGACTGTTTGGTTTAGATGAAGAATAAAAAAAGATGAGTGTAGATGTAGAACTTCAGCCATGCACTTTCTCAGAATTCAGTTTTATGAAGTACTTCACAGGATTTTAACTTATCATTCCCTTTTCTTAGTTCCTATTCGGTCTAAAGCTCATTCTTCTTTCAGTAATCCTATCAAAACAAATCAATGCCCTTTGTGCACATAAGTTTTCTGTTGAACTAAAGAAAGTTCATTTTAATTAGCAGTTAAAAAGAGATGAGGAAATAAAATGTATTAATTTTTGTTGGTTGTGATGTTTCTGTGGTTCCTCCAGTCCTCTCCAAGGTGGTACCAAAGGTTAGCAAGGGCCTTGAGGAACACCTTGACACAGTGAACAGTGTGGATACATCAGAATTAAAAGGTAGCAAAATTTCAAGGCTTTATCTTCAACAAACTCTTGAAGATCACAGAGAAAAGTAAACACCCTTGTTGTCATAACTGAGAGTTGAATATAAGTATACTGTGAGTACACAATTAAAAGAGCCCTTTTTTAGCCATTCCTTGTGAAGTTCACAGTATTTTAAAATACTGTTGCACAGAGAAAAAGAGGAAGCAAGTAATATGTATTCATATAGCCCATTATTAAATAAGAACATGTTATAATTGCTACTAAAAAATTCCAGAATTTTTTTAGGTGTAGAATTTCAATAACCTTGATTAAGAAAGTATATGTAGTATTTAGGTCTCTTGTTTTCATCACCATTTCTCCATTTAATAGTCTGTCTGTTTTCATAATACATTCATTGACTAAACAGACAGAGTCAGCAATTGCAGCTGACAAAGCTGAGCTAAAAATCATATAATGTATTTGCATACAATTACTATTCCATATGCCTGGACAGTTGTAATCTTTGGAGTATTTTTCCAACAGAATCCCTAGATGCATACCAAGGTGCCCTTCATATTGCAGTTAAATTTCCAAAGGCAGACTGAATATGGTATGAACACTAGGCTTGTTTAAGAATCACACTCACAAACATAGATTGGCAGCCAGTCCAATTGTTTCCTAAGGTTTCCATTTAAGATAAAACACTGCAAGATGTAAATCTGCAAGATCTTTCTGCCAGTACTCCTGTGGTGACACCAATATGTCATTTAATGCTCACTCAGCATCTCTTCAGAGCAGTTCTACTTGTTCTACCTGGAGACAGTCCAGTTAGATCCTCCTGAGAGCTTCAAGAAATAGAATGGTAAGCCTAAAAAGAAGGCTACAGATGAGCTCCTACACACTATGCAAAACCTATCTTCCACCTGTGACTCACCTCTTAGATGTGTTAGGACAAAACTAACTTTTGGCTCAGTTTATATTGCCGTTGCCTACAACCACGTACAATATTATACCAGCTTGCGACTTCAGTAAAACACAGAAAAAACAGAGTAAATCCAGTCCTCATATTAGGAATTAAGCAAACTGTTTAAATCCATTCTATATAGTGAATGTCAACCTGTTAACAAAGCCAAGCTCCCACAAAAATGTCAAAGGCTGATGTTTTACATATGTGTCCAGTAGCACAACCTCCGAAACAGTCTTCAGATATTAAAAGCCGACAGAGCCCAAAAGTTTCCAACTCTTCAATGTCTCCCTGAGATGATTTTTCCAGTTACAGGATAAAATGTTGTGGTTTTCAAACATGTAAAGTAACTTTAGCTGGTTGGGATTTAGACAGCTAGTTTCTTCATGTGTTCTGGTAAAAACAGATCTCAGGAGAAATTTAAATCAATAAAACTGGCTTTGCACCTACATTACTGAAGAAATTCACCGATACAAAAGCAGACAACTGTTCTCCGGGAAGAGATCATGGGAAGATCCACTGCATATCACCAGCAGAGAAAAGGGATCAGAAATGCCAATTTCAAGCCATGCACAGTACATTAAAAATTATCAACTTCTGAATACTTCAGAAAGAAAATAAATGAAACCTACAGTCTAAGCTATTATCAGTTTGGTTTTAATACAGTAAGTAGAAAAAAGTGGTTTTTTTCTTACAAGCACATCTGAAATATCATATACTATCTTTGCATATGCATCAATTTACAAAAAGAAACAGATTTAGATCTTTTACACAGCAATGGCAATAAAAATTATCTAGAAATGTAATCTCTTTGAAAGAATGGTTTAATTATGTTCAGACTATTATTTAAACTCAGCTTCATTCAATCCTTCACACAGTGAAGTTTTAAATCCCATTCTATCACACATTAAATAATAATACAAAATAGGAAATGAAAGACAAGAAAACAGGATGAATTGAAATAGAAAAAACCCCATATGTTCCAAAAAGTGTCCACAGAAAAAGCACTGAAATCAGTCTGTCAGGCTGTCGTGGTTTAACGCCAGCGAGCAACTAACACCATGCAGCCGCTCACCCCTTCCCCCCCCCCAAGTGGGATGGGGGAGAAAATCGGGGGAAAAAAAAGTAAAACTCGTGGGTTGGGATAAGAACGGTTTAATAGTACAGAAAAGAAGAAAGTAATTATAATGATAACACTAATAAAATCACAACTGTAATAGTAAAAGGATTGGAATGTACAAATGGTGCACAGAGTAATTGCTCACTACCCGCCGATCGACACCC
>JANZLQ010000089.1:24712001-24722554 GCA_026212715.1 Elanus axillaris
CATACTGAACTCAAAACACAGCACTGTACCAGCTACTAGGAAGACACTTAACTCTACCCCAGCTGAAACCAGGACACAGGCAAATACATTTTCTTCTATTTTGAGAAAAGACTGTCTTGTGACTCAGTGGGACTCAAGCAACATATGTGGGTTCAATTTCTGGCTCTCCTAGAGACTTCCTGTGTGACCTGAGAACAGTCAGACTCTCTCTCTGCCTCTTTCCTAACTGTAAAATGGAGACTACACTCCCTTTCTCACACTGCCTGTGTTGTCTGGTTAGAAAGCAATTTTTTGGGGGATGGGAAGCACAGAGCCAGATGTGGATAGGACCTCTCAAGCAGCAGTGAATACAAATAAATAAAGAAATCTATCTCTGTACAGCAAGCCTAAAACTGTAACCTATGGCTCTTCAGGTTTATTTCTTTCTTATTCTTTCTCTTTTGTTTGTTTCTCTGGCTATTCAGGTTTCTTCTGAACACTTCTTTGCTCAGACAAACAGAAGTATTCAGAGAAATATCCAGCAAAGATTCTTTAAAGTTAAAAAAAAAAATCTTAAATTATATTATCTTTTCTAATTAACCCATAAAGGATAGCAAAATTCTATTGATATTGCATGTCTAGATACTGTACTCTTCATCAAAAGAAGACCTACTTGAAAACAAGTATGTTGAAGAATACATTAATTTTCCAACTGTGACCAAACGTATCAGAAATAAAGAGTGGCTACTACACTGTGATTATGAGAGTTAGGATGAACAAGATTTTTTTGTCTCATGAGAATGTAAAAATTAACCAGTATCAGCACCGTGGTGAGTATAGGTATCTCCACCTTAAATGGCTGCTACTGAAAAGCTTCCTGCAATTACTTTTGCCTATGTGTTTAAGGACGCTCTTGGTAAGTAATTCTTCTACCACATGTGGAAAACTAGTACTATGTCATAGTGAAACACTGTCTCACAGGGTGCAGTGTCCACCTCCACCTTGGTCAGATACCAGCCAGTCCATACAGGAATCGGAATGTCGCAATTTGTCAGGAGGAAAAAAACTACCAACAACAACAACAACAAAAAACCACACCAAAAAAACCTGTGCCAGTATGGTGTTATTTCATAGTAAAAAGTACTCATATGCTATGAAATACATCAGTTTGAGCCCTAGGTATCAGGAACTTTAAAGAATGGTCAGGCCACAAAGTCATAGAAAGTGCTTTATACAGAGGTCCTGGAAACCAGAGCAATTAGGGCTTTCTTTCCCATCCCTCAAAACAATGTAAGCAGGACAAAATATTTATGTATTACATAAAACATTCATATGGTAGCCACATCAGTTTCAGTTATTAGAAACTAAGTACAACCTGCAACACAGAATTGGAATTAATCAAGATTTAGAAGGCTAATGGTAAGAACTCTATCATTCCAAAACTACAATGTAAGCAACTTCTTTCTAGAATTAAACATCTACTGTTTTCCTTTAGCGATTCCACTCAATGCCCTAACTCATCAGGAAAGACATCAATAAATCTAATAAAGAAATGCAACCTTTATCAGATAATTCAGAACATGATTCTCTGAAACACTGTTAACTATGAGCGTTTGGACTGCTTCCAAGCTGCCATTCTCACTCTATGACTGTTGAATATTCAGAGTAATGAAACTGCCAGTGAATGTAATAAATGGATATAAAACATTTTCTTTACTTCAGTGAAGCAGCAAAAAAATGCCTAAAGAAATTGTCTGTTTAATTGAGAACCAAAGCATGGCTGCCCAAATCTATTTGAATAACCAGCAAACATAACAAGGCAAATATTAAACAGCATGATAGATTTTAAAAACAGAGCTCCAGCAAATGGCTAAGTTACCCTTGCATAATAAGTTACCATACATCAACTGCTTTGCTCTACCTAGCCTCAGGCACATTCCTACCTCAAGGCACACTGAAATAACTACAAAATAAATTGAGATAACTTTCCCTTTCCCTCAAGAAAAGAAAATATCTACTTCATGCTAACCACAGAGTACTGCTAAACATGAGCATGTACATAAATAATTGAGAAGCACTTTACAGTTTTTCTTACCTTTTCACATCAGATTATTTTATTTTTTTTTACATTTTTCTTTATCCTGTTGGGAAAGGTCATTCAAACTATTTGATATTTGTCTAGATATAGCGGATTTAATATTACATTTCAAGTAGACAAGCTAAGTCAACTTACTGTGTTTTTCAGCAACACCCATACTTAGCAAAGACGCTTTCTAAAAACAATATGAAGTCAGAATACCCATCTTGCAGATAAGTCAACTACTTAACTGAAAAGATCTAAGAAGTACCGGTAGATCTGTGAAGATTAGCAGTGATGTTTTTTACTCCAGCAGCATCTCATTTCACTCTCAGTAAGGGTTAGCAGCCTACAGTATAACTGTTAAATGGGACCCCAGTGGCACTCTTATTACTGGTGGTAAAACTAGAGGGTAATTCTGAAGACAAAACATTAAATTTGTTACAGTAACACAATACATTTGTTTGGTTAGATCTTATGCTATTATTTCATTATGAAAACATCACACAGTGAAAGAATTATCTATAGTGTCTTTATTCTTAATATAATTTTCCCTTTTTAGAAGAATTTTTTCTTCAGCAACAGTAGGGTACACAAAATATTTTTACGATAGGACATTAAGATATGCAATGATACAAAAATTCATAACATTTTTATTTCTAGAATGAACTTTCTGCTAGTTTCAAATACATTATTCACTTGTGAGAAGCTGAAATTAAGTAAATATACTCCTTTATATTATTCTAGAAGTCAGTGATTGACCTAAAAAATGACACATAGTATTCTATAACAGACAAACAAGCAAGTGTTCCAACTTAAATGCAAAAGATTGTAAAGGATTTTTTTAAATAAAAGATTAATTCTAATTAATTTAAGTTTGAAGTTAAGCATATGGGTCACAGTCTAATCCAAGGTTAATAATATTACTTCAAAATCTTAAAGTTCTGCCATGAATGGTTTGAGTTATGATGAGATCAAGACTAGCCCAGGGAGGAATACAGTCCAAATTATCTTTATGAAACAAAAAAGTCCAAACAATCTGCTACTGGGGTTTTCAAAACTAAAGAAATTACTTATCCTACTGAAAGTAATAAGATCATGAATTCCTAAATTTTTAGCTGTTTTAAAAACAACAGCACACTATAGCCTCTATTCAGGTATCCCAAGTTTGACACAATCTATGTGTCTGTCCAGCATTACAAATTTTTACCCCAGTGAACAAACCAGATTTGACAGTTTTCTAGAGATCTCAAAAATAATTAAACTTCTTTTACTTCCACTGCATGAACAAGCAACCAGATAGAGGATCAAGCCTCCATAAGTGCTCTAACTGGCAAAAAGACCACACCATAAATTCACATTTTATTATACACCAAGCTAGCTACAAAACAGAGCACCCTTACATAGTTCAACAACACGCACAGCAACAGCATTCTCATTTTCTTTAGCATCAACATCAATCAACCTCAAGACACAAATTCACATAAAACAAGACTTCATTAGTTCAAGTACTCATGGCATTTCTTGATTTAGAAGTCTGAGGCTTCAGGCATTTTCTAGATGAGATACAAGAACTGTATGCCTATTTTGCTGTAAGAAGAGGATTGAGTAACACAGTGAGTTGTGCAGTAAAACTACGCAGTTGAAGCATCAACACCACAGGAAATCCTGAAAAACTCAATAGATGTGACTACTGGCTACTCTCATAGCTTTTTGCCCACAAGAGGCTGTGAAAACAGGAAAAGATAATAAACACATCCATAAGGTATCTAGGAGATAGGATATAATCAGCTGTTCACTGATGCCACATTTTCCAAATGAAGTATGAAAAAAGAATTAAAATTTGAGGAGTTTGAAAAGAAGAAGTAGTTCTCATTTCAAGCCACAATACATCAGAAAGGAGACATTCTGCCAGCTGAGACATTTGGCAATCATTAAACAGAAAACTCTTATGCATCTGATCAAATTGAAGAGCATTATATAGGTCCTCCAGAGCTTTCAACCAACCAGCATTACAACTAGCAACCAACCAGCATTACTGCACTCCATCCAGTACTACTGTCAACACAGTAAATCACAGGCATATGCTCTCCTGACTTTTTTCTTATTTCTCAAACATCCTGCCAGATCAAAAGTTAAAATATTGTCTAGTTGGAGAAATACTGAAAGAAAGATGAAAAACATTGCAAACACATTAATACATTCTCTCAGTATGTAGTCTCCATATTGCTGTGCTGGATTAAGTTACTCCTCATAATAGCTATTTTAAAAACTCTTTCCCCTTTATTAATATATATACTTGAATTTAATCATTTGGGCTCCAGATTATAATTCCAGGACCATGCTACCTTTTTAATATTGTTATTGGGGGTTACACATCAAGTACTTACTATAATCAATGACATCTAAAGAGAATCAGTGAAAAGGACTGCCAGTGTAAAGTAGCTGCCTTCAGTTCTCTGGTTGTTACAGCAGACAAGGACTCAAAGCCTTTCTTCTTGGATTAGGAACCTAAACAGTTTTCTGGTCACAAGTGATTTTTTTTGTTTTAAGACAGGGTCAGAGACAGTATAGAAAAGTCAGCATCTTTACCTCACAACAAAGCACCTCCCTGCACGTAAAGAGCAATGTCCAAAGAGCTTCAAATCAACATCCAGCTCCTAATCCCTGAAGAATTTACCATTTTACCGCAAGAAGTAACTGAATTAAATATTTGTAAAGTGTTAGGAACAGAGATAAAAGCCCAAAATTTCTCTGCTCCTCCTTGCTTAAACACCATACTCACTCCTGTCGACACTCATTCACATTGTCACACTCTCCACCCCTGTGTTTTTTGCTCTGTGAAAGCAGTTTAAACTACATTTTATCTCACATTTTATGATAGGCTAAGAGTGAACTCAGTTACTTCATGGCAGCTAACACACAGTAACTTGTTAAGGTATGACAACAGCAGCATATGCCTGAACATTGAGAATAAGCTAATCTTCAGATGCATAAAATAAGTCTTTATATTCAGTGGCTAGACGCAGTGCTGCTTTCAACATCGTCTGAAAGAGCTGTTTTGCCCAGTTAGTAGAACAACCTTTTTGGAGCTATTTTTTAAAACCAAATTTATCTTGTGGTCCAACAGACCTTCTAAAATTTGTATTGAAATAAACTAGATGACCATTTTCCCCATGACATACACATTAACAATTGTTCAGGGTTTTATCTTTCTAGCCTATGCCGATACAATTTTTCTAATGTCAGGTTTTGATTATTCTCTTGTAATTTCAGCTTCTCACTCACTCTCACAACTTCTAGTTATATATACAGACTTTTCATTTCTTTAGTGCAGAGGACTGTGCCTTCCAGCTAGGACAATTCCAACAGGAAACTACCTCTAAAATCTCTAGGTCTAGGGAAATAGAAATTTGGTGTTTAGCCCACGTCTCTGACAGTGGTACGCAATCTGATGTCTCCTGCAGCAAGTTACAGGGAGCCTGTCATTACAAATAGGAGAATTACTCCTCAGTGTGTTTACTATTTTTTTCTCTGTCACATCAGAGATAACAAGCAGAAAGTTGCTAGTTGTAAGATCTTCTTACTGGTGTCTCCAGGATGCCATGCATACTCATTCAACATGAGGAAAGATATATACAGAAATGGTAAAATGAGTCGAGTTTCAGTAAACTAGTGCCCAGCAATAAAATCATCCATCATTCTAAATCTGCTCTAAAGTCCATAGCTGTTACCAAATGCATTACAATATTAATGAACAGTTCCTGAAAGAAATAACAGGATTTGTGCCTCCTCTAGATGAAAGGACACAATGAAGGGGCCCTGTCCCTTTAGGGCATAAATTATTATAGGACTTTTGTTGCTTAAGTCTCTCTTTCAACTGGTTTAAACAATGGAATCTACAAAATCAGATACAATACTTTACAGCCCATTTTTCTAGCACTGTAGAAAGCAGGGCTGTGACCTAAATAAGCTCTCCTATGAATTTTGTTCATGAAGTCATATACTGAATGACCTTATATCTGTCATCAAACTGTACTACAAAAAATGACAGTGTGCACATGGTCATTTCATTGTCCACTATCAACTCTAGAAACAAGTGTATTTTTTTAAGCAATATCATTCTACAGTTTCTCTCACTCATACAAATTTCTCTTTTGATGCACTACCCTCATGAATTAGTCTGTATCCAGACAAGTTGAAACTTATGTCATGGATCATTCCCCGTATTTTTTTTACTTCTCCAAATCCTTTATTACTCTCTTTAAAAGACTTCAAATCGCTGTTTTAGCTAATAATCCCAATACTAATTTATGTCTATTGGCCTAGTCCCTTAATGTTTTGTTGCTATGAATTAGATTTATCTTTTTCTGAACTCAGCAATACTTTAGGGCATCTAAAAAAATTCTATGGCAATAACTAAACTGTAGAACTTCTCTGCTGAATGAGGAAATGTTCCTTTTGTATGATTTAAATTTTCTGTTTGCTAATTTTATTATATGTATCTACTCCTTATCCTGTGATTTTTAGCAAGTATGTTGCTCTCTTCTTCACATCACTCATGATTTTAGAGACTTCCATCACACCTGTGTTTGGAAGAGAGTTGAACAAGAAAAATCCTAGACATCCAGAAGTTGTTTTAAATACCTTGTTATCACTCACAGTCCCTTTTTGAGGTGGGGAGAGAGTACCAGAGATGTGGGTATACCTTCGATTTATATACTGGTATAGTGATATTACCTGCTCTTTTCCCTGATTCTTTCATCATAACAATCAAAATGTTAAAACCAACTCTTACAAATGACCCTCATTTGTTTTGCCACTATATTTCATTTTCTGTCTATATGATACGTAACTCTCTATTCACTTTATTCAAGGACAAAATTGATTGCCTTTACTGGTTTAGACACAGACCTTCTGAGGTTCTGTATGTCACCATTCTCCTGCACACATGTACAATACACAGTGGCGACTACCCACACGAATCAAGAGAGTAAAGATTTGCAGATCCGATCAATCACGCTGGGAAGCTTTGTACTAAATACAAAGACAATAGCAGTAGAATTCTATTTGCTGCAGATAGTTCTAGCAGCCTTTTATTAGAGTCATGTATGCATGCTTTTATTTTTAATAGTTTTCTGGGGTTTTTTTGCAAGATTTCATTAACTCTTATAACAAAACATTCATTTTTGGTAGCAAACATCAGGGCTTTTGAAAGGTACTCTCCCATACTGATTTATGATATAATAGGCAGCAAGACACACAAGAGAGTCTGATAGCACTCCAGAGGAAAGCAGAAGTGTTTGCGGATATTCTTTTCTTCCAGATTATCAGGTTTTTAGGGGCTGAAGCACTTGCCTCCTTTTGAAATAGCTGCAAGAATTCAAGGGAGTATTTCCTGCTACTATAAAAGAATTCTACGTTATTTCTGGGGTTATCACCCTACATATTGCCTCCAAGTCACACACATTAGTAAGGCACTTGCATACTGTCACTCATAATGCTTAGCTCAGATATAAGTGTTAGTCACAATATGAAAAATGCTACTTTTCCTATTGTAATTGTATTGAAAGATGGTGATTTAGGAAACGTGAACAGGCAGCCAAACACTGTGTCTACAAATAGCAAAACAGTACAATACATTTTGCACAATAGTATATGTCTGGGAGTGCATCCAACTCGACATAAAATTCAATTTGTTCATGCATGTATTTATATCACGGGTTGAGATAGCATCTTTTGACAAATACCAATTTTTTTTTTAATTACTGAAAACTACACATACACATCTTGCATTGGTATTTTGTCCTTGACCTTCAGCTTTAAACAAACTTTAAAAAAAAATAGGAAAAACAGGAAAAGGAATGTTCAACTTTAAACCACTGCTATGGGCATGCCTTGCAGGAAGCTTCTGGTGATGGACTGAAAAAAAATCTCATTAAATCCCTGCTGTGCTATATCCTACATATCTTATTGTGTCAGGTTACATGATATTTTAAGACACTACACAACTTCCATTCCCTCTGAAGACAGACATTGCAGTGGAGTAGGATAAGATTCTTAATGCTGTATTTCCAAAATGGTAAAGTACAACATAACCTCATTGTGGTATAAATTTTGTCATTAGCCCCCATTCCCTCACTGTTAGTTGGTTCAAAAATTGTTTTAATTAAGTAGTTAAAAGGATAACAAAAATATGGACAAGAAAAAGAAAAGGAATGAAAATAATTTTCTCTTCATTTGTTTTGCTTCTGGTTTGCTTCCTTATGCCCAGAAAACCTTTCAGATTCAGTGTTCCTTCAAGATTCCACTGGAAGTCAAAAAAAATCTGGAAACCATGATGTGATTAACCAATAATCCTGGCAAACCTCTTCCCATTAATATACTTGCCTTTTGCCTTACAGAAATTCTTCTTGAATTAAAGACACAAAATATTTTTCTGAGAAATAAGACTATTTTTTTAAATCTAAATAAAACATTATTTTGTCAAGTAATTTCTTATTTAATGTAGAAGGGGGACAACTCTCAAATAGGATAGGAAATAAATACTCGGGGGGGAGAGTCTAGAGCAAGAACAAAAGATGCTAAGGTGACCAAGAGACACAAAAATACATTTTGACAATACAAGGGAAAGAAGTATTAATTGATCAATATGTCTAGTCACAGAATCAGTCTGGTTTTCTAATACTAAAGATGATGAATCATGGGTTCCAGATTCTTTTTTCTATTGCAACAAGACGCTGAGTCACAGATAAAATAGAGGGAAAGATATGGCTAGTGCTACAGTTTTTAGCCCAAAGAAATAGATTTGTATTGCAGGGACAGAAGAATACAAGTATTTTACATAAGAACATACAAACATTTAAAACATGAGTCAGCACTAAATTCTTGCTAGACTTGGTACTGTATGTTTAACCAGAAATGTCCACCTACAGATGTGTTCTTGCAGCATTCACTGCAAAATACTCATAGAATATCAACTGTTTATATTAAAACCAAAAGAAAAGTAGCACAAATACTAATTTCTGAAATGTTAGTCTAAACAGACAAAGAGGGAAAAAAGTTAAATTCTAAACCTAAAGCTAAAAATTTTATTTATACATGTTTACCATATAAGCTTTCCATTACGTTCACTTACAATATAAACACGTAGAAGGAATACAAAAATCCATTTATCGCAGGACACACAGCAGAAAGAATTTTTAAAACTACTCGAGACCTACAGTTTGGAACAGAAACGATCTGATAATGATCTAGTCCTATCTCTCTCCTCTTCTTGAAAAATCAGGCTGTTTCTTACCTTTCAAAAAGCCTTCTTGTGAAACTCTCCAGCATACCACTACTGCTTCTTGTTCAAATTTTCTGTAAATTCTCTATAAATGCTAAATAAAACAGCAGTACCATTGTGGGACATCTACTCCAACTACATCCTTAAAGACTACGGATTTTTAGACCTTCCTATTTTGATCTTTTTTTTTATCCAAACGACGATCAAACATGCCATGGAACTGAGCCACTAATGAGCAACGGGCATTTATGTATGTTTGCATCCTTGAGTGAGGAAGTGTCAGTTGCAAAATCAAAATAAGACTCAGAATTAGTGAAGAAATAAATATCCTAGAAAAGAGTTACCCTGCCTAATAAATATTAGGAATTAATATGTCAACAATTAACATCTTCCATACAGTTCTGATGGATATTCACAAACATGCTGAACACTTCATAATGAAGCCTGGGTTTCTGTAGCGTTTGGTTTGCTGGGTCCAGTTTTAACATTGTCTCTCTGGATCCAAATCCTTAAGCACACATTCAAATGCACCTCCAACATCTCTTTAATCTCTTATTTGGAGGACACCATCATCCAAATGTCCATGCACTTGTTTCAGGAGAAACTCATATATCCTCAAAGATAATTTCACTGTGGACTTCTTTAGCTCACGGTCTACCTCTGATAATGAAATGACATGAAGTCAGTTAACACTCAGACACTGATATTTCATACATGAGCACACTTTACTAGATGAAAATGAAAAAAAAAAAGGAAGTACAGTTGGTAGAAAAACAACAGCATGTGAACAAAATCCCTTTTCCATTGTGCAGGCTACACTAGGATACTTCGTTTACAAGTCAGTCTTGAAGATTCCTTGCTGTATTTAAGCTTGTAAAATCCACTCTCCCCTCCAGAAGTAGTGAAGAAAAAGCATCCCTCTTTTACAACTTTACAGTCTGCTTCACTACTTTACCAAATCCATACAATTTTCTCTCCTTGCTCAAATGATCTGCTGCTTAATTACAAGCTCATCTGGAAGCATCGATACCTCTTGGCAGTAATCAATTCATTATCCCAAAGTTCCTGCATTTGATCAGGAGAAACTCCAGTCAATTTTTGTTAATTGTTCCTCACATGCATCCTCTATCAATACCTTCTCGAATTCCAGGACCAAATAGAGGTGGTTTGTTTGTTTGTTTTTAAAAAAAAAAAGGGGGGGGGGGGGGT
>JANZLQ010000089.1:24731417-24759685 GCA_026212715.1 Elanus axillaris
CCTGTCCAGCTGAGAAGGGGGAGTGATAGAGCGGCTTTGGTGGGCACCTGGCGTCCAGCCAGGGTCAACCCATCACATATTTATACACCAATGCCTCCAAATTCATCTGTAGACATAACAGTATAATACTTAAGTGTAATGCAGAAAGAACTTTTTCATGACTAGAGCATGCATCACCACCACCTTTTTTTTCGTTTGGTTCGGTGGTTTGGTTTTCTGTTTTTTTAATTAAAAATGGCCTGTTTAGAAAACAAACATCAAAACCCTAATTCAGGAAAAAATGCACACACCTTTTTTTGGTATGTGAACCAATTCCACCATTTCAACAGCAAATACATCCCTGATTACTTTTCCTAACAAGGCCTAAACCATATTCCAACAGAAATAGTTGTATCCTTAGAAGACACTCAAACATATTTTTGTGTTTTCAAGATATGAACTGCTCATTTCCATGGTGCCTTATAATATTACATTGAGGATGACACTGTCTGTATTATAAATAGGAACTAGTTATAAATAAATTTACTTATCATAAGAAACGAACATTCCTAAAATTTAATGAGCAATACTGCAGTTTGCATGCAGTTCATTAGGATCCCATGTGGAAAGCAGAAAACACAGCAGGTCAAAATTAAATACAGTGGTTGTAAATTAGTTCTTTTAGGGCTCCTCATCTTTTAACTGACAGTGGGGAAATGGATATAAGACGACAGATGCTGTAAATTCAGTTCAGTACTATAACCATACATTATTTCCCAACCTTACTGATAGCATCCAAATTGATTTCTACTCTATGAGTTGTATTCCTCTAGTTGTATTTGGATTTGAAAAAATGTTTTATTTTCTCTACCATATTTCAGGAATTTTAATATTTTTCTTCCATCTCCCATTTCATTGTGTTCATGACACATTTTGGAGATCTCTTGTCTCAACATACTTTCATGTAGTAATGGAACAAGAATCATGAGCAATCTCTATTTAACTACGTCTCGTCTCCAAAGCAGCAAAAGTATGTTTTACATTGGCAAAGTAGTGTGCTGAAAGTGCTGTACTTCCCAGAAAAGACATACATTAGTTCAAGAACAGTGGCCATTACAAAAATGCTATCATGATCCAAAACCAGGGATGATTTTCACTAAAGGTGTGTGAGTAAGAAAGATGAGATAAAAGCACTCAAGTTAAAAATAGCAGGCAATAGGAAAAAAGTCTCACAAACTACAGCTGCCTTCTTTAGCAAGCATCTTATTTTCAGTAATATATTGAAAGCTTAGGCTGTTTAAAAACCATTTCCCTAAATTTTTACTGAAAAGTTTATGTAAGTTTACAAACTTAATAATATCATGTTACACAAGAAAAAAATGAATGGATTCTGGGTTTTTTTATTTTTAAAATTTACCTTACTACAGCAGAAATAAACCTGCCTTGTCATATTTCAAGGCTGTGTAATATGGATCCTTATTTCATGTCCCCATAAGACTTTACATATCTCTGAACTGCCACAACTAAAGCAGTCTTCTACATTTCATAAAAGCAGAAAAGAAAAAGTATATGGGTATTTTTAAATAAAGCAGGTATTTTAACTGAAGGTTTTAATCAGATACTTTCAAAAGGTTTCATTTGAGGATACATACTGAAGGAAACAATGTGGTGAATAAGGAAACAATGAAAGAGGATTTACAACGGGCCAGCTACTTTGCTCTGTATTTGACAAGTCAAAACATGGACAATAAATGCATTTACAAAAAATCTCTAATGTAGACAGCTTTTGATGTTGCTGCACTTTAAAATTCTTTAAAGAAAGGCAAATCAGGGGAATCACAGAATGAAAAAGGACCAAACAACAAGAAATATAACTCTTTTTCATTTTGTGAAACTCAAGAGAACTGTTTACTCAAAATTTGTTTAGCAGTCTGTACCAACTTGGATTAAACTTATCAATGAAAAGTTTACTCTACCTATAAAAAGGCCTTTTTTCCCCATATGTTGCCTCCAATATTTTAAATAAAGAATTGTATTCAGTGCAAGTTGTATTTCTGCAACCAGTTCAGGGCTGCAAATAAGATTGCTCTGCATGATACACACATTACTAGCTGAAGTAGTAAATATTCAGAGTAAGAGACAGCCCTCTTCCTGAAGCCCAGGATCCTATGACTCTGGGGACAGTATACATAGAATGACCTGAAAAATGCCTTCTTGACAATTAAAAGCAAACTTTGATATCTTCTTCTCCCTGGGTAGCAACAGGCTTTTCCCTTCACAAACTTGGATCAGTCTTCACATTATCAATGTACAAAGTGGGACTGTAAGGTGAAATTGCATCTAGTTGGAGCAATATACTGTAGATGAGCTTATAGGACATCTGAAATATAAAAAAACCTAACCCATTATAGTTTTATATTGTAGTTTTAATAACTCAGTTATTAAAATAGCTAATCTAACATACTGCATTGTACCTGTAAAGTACGGACCAAAAACCTCTCCAACAAGAAAAACAAGTAGAAAATAATTTACTAAGTGGAAATCCTCCTTCACCCCATGCTTTCCTAACACACAATCCCACATTCACTCCTGCATTTTAGTAATAAACCACAAACCAGACTGTTATTCTTTGGAAGAGTGCAGAATAAACAGGTAGGTTGGGACACTGCATCCTTTGATTCTCTAGGATAAATTCTAGAGTCCAAATAAAACCTGGAACATATCAAGTACTATGTATCTAGAAAATACAGAATCATAGAATTACTTATGTTGGAAAAGACCTTTAACATCATCAAGTCCAACTTTAAAACTAACACTGCCAAGTCCACCACTAAACCATGTCCCTAAGCACCACATCTACATGTCTTTTAAATACCTCCAGGGATGGTGACTCCAGCGCTTCCCTGTGCAGCCCGTTCCAATGCTTGATAACCCTTTCAGCAAGAAAATTTTTCCTAATATCCAATCTAAACCTCCCCTGGTGCAACTTGAGGCCATTTCTTCTCATCCTATCACCTAGGAGAAGAGACTAACACTCACCCCGCTACAACCTCCTTTCAGGTAGTTATAGAGAGGTAGTTGTAGGTCAGATAAGACAGTAAGTAGCAGACACTGAGGAAATAAAGTCACACTTGTCTGAATTAAGATGTTGAACAAACCTAGCAGCCAAGTCTTATTTCACTTCATTAAAAGGGTAAAAAGACAGAGAAAGCACCTGCAAAGGGCTACTGCACACATCTACGCCAGGACACGTCAGACAGTCAGAACAGAATAAACATAAGCCTCAGTGTTTAGCAAGACCAAAACCAGCAACTTCAACTCTGAGAACTTGAGAAGTAAAACTACACTAACTAGAAAACAATTTTTTGAAAACCCTGACACAGGGTTAGCAGAACACAGGCAATTCCGGTGGAATCTGGTTACCGGCCATACTCCGAAGTCATGCCAAGTTAACTGAAATAGGTTTTGTTAAACTAATACATTTGTTGTGCAAGGACTCTTCTATAATAGGTTTTCAAATAGTTATTTCAACTTAAAATTGTGTCTGTAAAGTTGTGCCATTCTCATTGTATGAGAATTTTATATAATCCCACTATAGAGAATTTTTGCCTTCAAAATCCTATGCTTTTATTGCTAGGGGAAGACAGGGAAAGGTGAGATACAGTAGGGACTTCCCTGCCATAAATCAGCAAGGAGAGCAGAAATCTCCCAGGTGGAGGCATTGTTTGCTGAGAGCATGGCCCCTGTGCTGGCCTCTTCCCAGCTCTTTTACTCCATGAGTAAAGGCACAGGTCCTAAAAAAAGGCAGCTTCAGCTCTTTCCAAAGTGGATGAGTTGGCAACACACCCGGTATGGACAGCAGACAGCTGCAGCCCAGGCAGGTCAGTCTTTCCTGGTACATCCTCCCTGTGCCCCGCCGTAGGGCAAGAGGATTATTAGACTGGAGACAGGTGGCTTTCCCAGTAACTCTGGAAGACAGCCCAAAATACTTCATGCTCATGTCATACTAACCAAGCTTTTAACTGCTTTTTTTTCTGCACTGTCGTGATAAACCAGCCATGGAGCAAAGACTGCTAGATCTCCATGTCATACCATCCATTTTCTTTTGTGACAAACTGGAATCTCTCTGACACAGGAATCATTCTTTCCTTCCGTGTTTATACAAGTACAGCAGGATTCTCATTCATGGCTTATTTTCTGGATGCTACAAATACATATATGAACAATTACAAGCAGGATTACTAGCAAATTATGGTCTTGGTTGATACCATAGCTGCAAGTTCAGAATCTTACTTGGGAGGTTATTGCCCCAAATCTGACAGGCTATGCAAACTCTACCCCTTCACAAGATAAATCATCTTGAACAGCTCTCAACATTAGCATAACAGTTTTAGAGCTATTTTATACTGTCTGCTTAAAACTATCTGGCCCAAGGATATACTTCACTAATTATTATCTGGAAGGAAGTCTCTATCCAAGAGAAAGAGTTTAAAAACTCCAAAGTTCTTTCTGAAGGTAGCTTAGGAAAAATTACATTTTGCTTTTCAGCTATTATACCTGAGAATATCTTGCACAAGAAAGCCCAAATGCAAGAGCTTTGTATGTTATATTACATCCTTGAAGACTGCTAAAAATTTAACTAGCTGGAATCCAAAACATGTGACTCTAAATTGAGAAGCTATTAAATAAAACATGTAGGAACAGACTCAAAGCTTTCATTTGGAATTCTATTGTGGCCACTCTATATTTGTAGCTTAAATGTCTCAAGAATCACCTCAGGTAACCTATGAAAAATCTGCAGAGGAAAAAAAAGTCAGTGGCTTAGGAGGCAAAATAAAAATAAATCCTATTTTGAAACCAAATATTCCTGCAGCCTAAGTGAAATGCAGAAGTAACCAAGCAGTTACAAGCATGCTTTGTTACAGCCAATAGTTTACCTAATTAAAGTTATTTCTCCACTTAAATTTAACATTGTTTAACTCTTAAATGGATCCAGAATGAATAGCCAGATGACAAAGATAAAGATTAAATCAATGCATATTGGGAAAAAAACAGTCCAGAAGTTTTGCTGTCACATTTAGTACTTATATATAAAAACTTGTATTTCCCCTTTTTGAGGGCTGAAAGTTCACGAAATAATCCCTCTTTTTACTACTTTTTAACTAATATGTGGTAACAAGCACAATTCTAGTCAACAATAGCCAAGGTTGGTGAATATTGCTTTGAGGGCTTGGTTTTCCATTATTAGACCACAGTTAATTAGTTGATCTGGATATATGAACCCATACATGTAGGAGAAATCAAATCCTGATAGTCTGATAGAAGGGTAACTGGAGACACACTTTTCCTAATAGAATCTGTATGCCCTGTGAGCAAGAACAAGACAACACTGCATTTAACAGCCTCCAGTCAGTCATGAGCCTACCAGCTTCTCGTTAACTTTTCCCCTCTGGTAGAACTTGGTTTTTCAATGCTATATTACAAGATGCTACTTCATTCAATTTCAAAAAAATTTAAATGTGCATACATCTTCTGAAATAATAAAAATGTTATATGCTGTCACAACAAATTCATTTTCAAGATTTTGCGTAACTATTTCTTCCAAAGATTTCCCTTATAAATAATTTCTGGCAACTTCTCCAGTCCTGTCCCACATTACCTTCTGCGATATCAATACTATGTTGGACTCCTATCCAAACATTTGACATTATTAATCACCACAATGGAGATTAGGTTAATTTTCTAAATTAAATTTTCACCAGCCCAATATTAATACATTATTTGTAAGCTGTTTGGCGTTTTATAGGGTTCATCCATTAAACCCAAGAACTCTTTTCAGTGCCACTTGTTTGAATTGGGATCAGGACACTATTTAATGTTCCTACCCTAAAAAAAGGTTGCATAAAAGGACAGTAACAAAACTGACTTTAAAAGTTGTTTTAGCAGTTGTGAAACTATGTGCAAAAAGCAATAACAGCAGCATTAAAATCACTGGGTTAAAGTAGTTTTAGTTTCTTATTGAGAGAATCTGACTTATAGAACAAAAGTTTTTTGAGAAATATCTTTCTATATGTACTTGTTTTCAATGTCAAGCACAGATCCTCTAGTAAACAAAGCAACTTACAAGATTGCCTTTTAAAATCCTTCATTAAAATCAGCATCCTGTTAGTTTCTCCTAGAAATAAAAAGGCCCAACACAAAAGACTCTGATGATAAAATTATGTTATAGATCATTTATTATGAATTCTCCAATAAACTTAAACTCAAATTCTCCCATAAATGTAAACCCATATATCATCCATATGATGATGGTCAAATCAAGGAGCAAAAAATGAATCTAAATTTTCTCATTTGCATCCTGATAATAAAATTATTTCTCTTTTTACTATGGCATACAACTTAGTCTGTCCAGCTGCTGTTATTTTATGCACAGTTCATTGTTTAAGAGTATGAAAAAAAATGTATGCTATTGAAATTACCCAGATTTCAATGTGAAATAATGCTCACTGGTACTTAAATACTATGTAAGAAGCAAAAACCATCTAAAAGGCACTCTTTTGGTCAGCACAAAGTTTCTTTTCAATAACAAGCTCTCAAGCAGATTGGTATGAAAAAGTAGGGAGAATTTATTTTCTTTTGTTTACCTACAAATAATTAAAGGTAACTTACTCTACATTTTACTGAACAAAGTACAGGCTAGCCATCACTGACATACATTTGGATTCAATTCCTGGATAATGGATAATGCCAGACTTCCCCATTTCTATTCAGATTACAAGCCGTAATTGCAAATTCATTATCTATTGAATCTTTTTTGTAGGACCATTTGCTTTCTAATGAAACCAAAACAAAACACCACAGCAGAAAATGTTTCCTAGCTTACAAACATACCTTCATTAAACTTCCATTTTTAATTACAAATATGATATTAAAATCAGGTCTAATGTAACTGGCAAGATCTCAAATCACACATAAATACCTTGTTAAAAATTTATTAAAAACATCTGTTACTATGTCATTAACTTCTGTGCTTGTCAAACTTGTCTATTAAAGAATGTTAAAATTTAATCCTATGCCTACCTATTAAAAAAAGCAGAAAGCAAAGAGAGAAATGCAAGAACAATACATTATTACTAAAAGCCTGAAGCAATCAAGACAGCGACAGTCATCTAGAACTGGGCAGGAGGGGAAGCAAATTTTACTCTCTCAATAACATTGAAGCATGTATTACAAAAAGGAGAGTCAAATACTTCTGGGGGCAAAAAGAGATGAGTAAAGTAATACACTTTTAAAATTATTAGAAGTATCATCATTAGTATAATACTAAGCAAGGAATGTTTATTAGCGTTTTTTATTTGCTATATAACATGGAGCAAGATTGAGAAGTATTATTAAAGTGGATAAGCAAATACAGAAATAAACTGAGACTAATGAGGAATTACCATCTTAGATATGGAACAAACAAAATCTCAAAAATCATTCAAGGTAGGAGATGAGAAGTGACACTATACTGTGCCACCACACTGCACAAAAAAAAGAGACAGTCATAATACACTTTAACTATAACATCTTGAAACTGTTACATAAAGTAACACAACTTCTCTCCCCGCCCCCAATGCCTCATCCATGTTCAGTGAGTAAAGTTCAAAAAACCAAAAAAAACAGTTCAGCCCTTCAGTCACAAGGCAGAGAGACCAAAACGTATGTATCTGTCAGATGGGCAAACGAAAACAGGCCATAGAATTAATGTTATAAGAGATTCAGGATATAAATAATTTCCATTTAAGAAAGATAACGTACAGTGCAGTAGAGTACGTACACTTTTGGCAGTGGTTAGAAAGTAAGCTATAATTTGCCAACTAAGCAAATGATTAAATCCTTAATTAGACATTAAGATAAAAGAGCATATTTCAAAACTAGAAAAACCTTAATGCTAGGTTTCAAAAATCAGGAAGTTTGGCTTTCCTGTAATTCAGGAAAAAAAACCAAACAACTGTTTCCTTTTAAAATCATAATCCTGTTCCCACTAAATGTAAACCCTTTAGATTTAATTTCTTACACATAAACCTGTCTCACATTAAATGCAATGGAACAGAAAAAGTGTCACTGTGTATGCTGCTGCCAATTTCATTTATTATTTTTTTACCATACAAAACTTTACAGAACTTCAAGCAGACAAGTCATTAAGCACTGCAGCTTTCAGGCCAAAAGCAACCCTGAATTTTTACTTAGAAATTCAATAAAACTTCAAAGATTCCTTATTTTTAGAAGCATCTAGGAAACACATGCTTGGTTTATTATAACATCAATGAACCAGTTCACTGACATACCTGCATCTGGGCAAGACTAAGCATTCACGAGAGAAGCACAAGCTAGAAAACTTATTTTCCTGATAATGGACACTATAATCTGGCATGGTTGATGGTTTTCAACAGAAACTACCACTATTACCTGAAATTGTGCAACCCAGCAAAATATCTCACACTTAGTGACAGCACAGAATTCAGATAATGCAACAATGAAGCTGGAGAGCTAACCTAGCATTCTAGCCCACAGAACACTCTAGCATCCATTTGCCAATATTGTTTATTTCATTTCATAAAGGTAAGTCTGAACATAAAGTCATAAACAGTTTCTACTCTTTTCAAACAGATCCAGAGACACATGGAAGCTACTGTTGCAGAAATTAATCAGTGGCTTGAGTTTCAGCTGTCAATATAACTTCTTAAACTAACATTTCCTCTTCATCTAACTTCACTGCTATCATCCATTGCAGTAATACCATAGTAAGTAAACTAAGCCTTTTATGTAAGTGAACTTCCCTCTCTCTTTCTCCTTTTTTCATTCCCTCTTCCTTTCTTTGCTGCAAAAGATCATCAGATGAATGGAATACTGAAATAAACTATCTCTCTGCAGAATCAACCATATGCCAAAAACTTCTGCTGTTGCTGAAATCAGCAGATTGAAAGATAAATGGTTAAACACTTGAAATCTCAATCATTAACCCATTTGTAAAAGGAAATTATTTTTTTCCCCTGCATGCAGCAGTATCAGAATGGCCCACTGTTACTGTTTTTACAATTAAAGAAATGGCAAAAAACACTTGTTTCCTCATACTCACAGACAGACATGTTAGAAAACCTCCAGGTCTAACTCCGTATTTCCCAATTTTATAAACCTTTTTCCATTTAATTTTAACGTAAGAGGTCACATTAAATTTGCTTTGCTGATTGTGCACACCTCCAGCAGCTGTAAAATACATATAATGCGTTAAGGATGTTTCAGGAGACTGGAAAGAAAGGCTGCACATGGCATTGCAAGGAGATGAGAATTTGTGTCTACAGGTGCAAATATTTCCTAGACTGAAACTTTTTGTTAATCACTTTATTACAGTCAGCGAGGTATTTTTATCCCCACTGATTCTCCAGCTCCCTCAGGACAGTAGCTGTGCAGCAGCAGCAGGCCAAGGTTAGAGGACTTCATCCACAGTCGCTTAGCAACGAGCAGCCTTGCTTAGGCTGAAGGACAAAGGGACAGGGACCAGGCAGCCTGGCTGGCGTTGGCACATGCAATAGGTGAGGGATTGACAGTGCTCTTAACGCCCTAGTTCTCTCCTGATGGTGCAGAGTTCATTTTCCAACCACTATCAGTGGGATTTTGGTCACGGATCCTCTTTGCTGACAGGTGAGATTTAATCATGCAAATTAATTTGCTGTTGAATCAAGTAAAGGTCTGCTTCTAACCAGGCTGGTAACAGTTTTACTTCAGAGACCCTAGGCTGGACTGGTGCTCCTGCCATACCAGAGGAGCACCAAGGACCACAGTCTAACTAAATTCTGAATAAATGCGAGTCTACAAAACGTGATGGGAACCTGTTCAATATTAGTATTTAGCAGTTATCTTACACAATACCGAAAGATCCGTGTGCAGTTTGGGAATCTGCCTTTGTAAAGACTTGTTCCACATTATTAAGTCTTTCTATTATAGGTTCTCTATTATTAGATTTTACTATTTTAGGTTCTTCTCCAGATCTTACAACAAAGCTGCATAAACAGACTTCACATTGATAACATTTAATTGCTTTGCATGTGCATCACTTAATGCATGGATGATTCAAACAACTAAGACCTCGAGGTGCTGATTAGTTTCCATTCTTTTGGAACCCAGGAAAAGCTACTGGAACAAAGCAGTGATTCTCAACTGGACTCATGCAGTTTGAAATCATGCAGTCTGTCTTCTGAAATAAAGCAAGCATGTAAAACTTTACTTTTCAACATTCCTTTGATCTGAGAGGGTTTAAAACACACCTACAAACAAGGTATCACATTTATGCTTTTGGACTATCAATACGAAATTAATGCTTTTTTAAACATATTTTAAGACTGCAAGAACAGGTACTTTATGGATGGATGAACAGCGTTTATAAGCAGTTCTTCCAAATGATGGATTACAACTGAGAAAGTTTATTTCATTCCTAAAAAAAAAAATCAACTAAGCATTCAACCATTCAGTTGAGATGGCACCAATAATTTCCCCAAAGAAAATTGGTGTAAGACAAGAATATACAATGTCCTTTATTTATTTTTCCAGTGTAGAAGGATTTCTTTGGAGAATCCAGTTGCTTTTGTCACTTTTTATCACCATATGGATCTATTTCCAACAGCAAAAGAAATACTTTGTTTTTTAGAATTACATATATGCACAAAATGGAAAAATGAATAGTATGCTTATTACAGGAATAAGACGATTCTGAATTTCTAAGAAACAGAGTTGAGTTATGATTCAAGATAAACTGAAAAAAGCTTATCATTCAGTGCTTTTCACTGTAATGCAAACCTAATTTTATATAATACTATTATTTAAATTTTAGAAGCCAGAAAAGCAGAAGCACTTGTAAATAACTAGCTACCTGAATCCTGAATTTCTTAGGTTAATTTTAAGGAGACAAAGACCTTTAATGAGTAGGACATACTTTAGCACAATCTCATAGACACTTAAAGTTACTGAAGCGTGAGCATAATTTTGCCAGATAGACACCTAAAAGTCTATCAGGGCACCAGCCTCAAAACTGATATTAATGGACATTTTTACTGGTCTTAGCAGTTGGACAAAGGACTGAACTGACACAGAAGGTGAAGTAGGGGGTCCTATCAAAGTAGTCCAAGACACCTAGCCATGACAGTGACTGATGTATAAATCAAAAGATACCAATTGCAAAGCTCTACAATTATGAAACCATGATTTTAAAAATATGCTGAATCCAATTTTTAACTTCATTTTAAGATGCTTTCACAAAGAAAAGATGACATTCACTGGCTGATAACCATTAAGAATAATTTTTTTATTACTACAGCTATTACAAGTTCAAAACCTTTTGTTATCAAGGCAGACACATTATACCTATACAAAGTTCTTTGCCTAATTAGTTATGTCTTACCTATACATATTCTGATTCCTACTTTTTGCATGCTTTGTTTAAAAACTGTGAGGCATTTCTATTTTGTTAATTAGTAAACAATGCTATGATACACTTTATGAATCTACATGATCGCTTTCACAGCTCATTCAAAATTCTTGTTCAAAACACTTGAACAATCCAGATAGCTGCAATAAGTTTAATTGCAGAGGAATGGAGAACTAAACAAGGTCTACCTTTTCCATAAACACTGTGTCCGTGATTTAGCAACAGTGAAGCTGTTAGAGCAGTCATACATGAAGATTGACTTCTTTTCAGATGACACATACATGATCTGTAAGGAGATTCTCCTGGAGAAGGCTCGTTCTGTGTAGCAGACCAAGTTACAGAAAGTCGTCAATGATGACATGGAATCCAGGGGTCAAGGAGAAACAGACACAAATATGGATTCTTATTTCCAAAAATTCTATTTACTATTTACAAAACCCAACTCCTAAGAAAAATGTCTTTACTTCAAACAAGTCCAGAAAAGGTGGTTTGCTGACATTCAAATATTGGCTTTTGTAATTTGTAGGCAATCAGCTGGGAGAAAGTTGGATATGCATCAAACTTTATAGTAAGCTGAACCAGCAGCCAGGGAACAATGAGCAGAAAAAGATTTCTGCATCTGTAGGTTACTGTAATTAGTAAAGAGCATTTTGTGAAATCTCCTAGGACACAAAATTATTGGTTCATAGTCATACAAAATAAGAGGAATTTCATGTGGACAATTTGATGCCTACATTCGGCTTTCAGTTGTTAGCAGATTTTTCAGGGTGGAAAATAAGCAGACTACAGATGGGGAAAACATTGGAGCTGGCTCAGCAGGGTTAATTCTGGCATGATGCTGCATTACGAGTCAGCTGCAGTGCCTCAGCACCACACTCCAGGGACCAGAGTAATTGTGCATGGAGCTGGCAGGGAGTCAGGAGCTTTGCTAGCTCCTGATCAGCATTAACCATTCTAAATAAAGCTCAGCTCTAAACAGACAAATGTAGGTGACTCCACAGGATCCTCATCAGTACCATGGAGTTTTCTTCCATGTGGAGTATGCAATTTCCCCCAAAATAAAGATAATAGAAAGTGACTACTAGCAGAAAAAAAGATTTTGTCCAAAGACATTGCACTCCAGTTTCAGCTCTTCTGTACGCACTTCCCTTCCCCCAAAACAGGGACAAGGAAAGGAGAAAGTTAAACAAATTAACCTGTAGAAGAAAGCAGACCCTTTGCATTGTCACAGGTGTACAAATAAATACCCGCAATAAAATAAAAAAAATAAAATGTGCATTTGTTGCACTTGTTACTATAGAGGGAAAATGTTTCATTATAATGAGAAGAGTTTTAACCATTACCGAGCATTCCAGAAGTTTATAGTCTACACAAGGGAACATTTCCAGGGACACAGAACCACTCCACAGAAATTAAGACAAACTAGATAAACAACTCACTATAAAAACATCCTGTGACAAGGTAAAGTGGGAAAAGTAACAATAAAAGGGGGATCAAATTAAGACCTTGCCACAGCTATATACAGGACCAAAATCCACCAGATTGCTAGATCATATACCAAAAAACTTGTAGAATAAATCTAAAATGAACTATAATGAAAGTAAATTAATATCAGCAGGGGAAAAACTACAGTACTTACCAGTTCTGAAGAGCACCTTTATGAGCTCTAAAAGGTCACCATATTGTTAGATTGTACAAGAAAGTTTGTACTATATTTAAAATGAAATTAAAGAGCCCATTTTATGGTCTGAAGATGCACATTTTTCTCGTAATATCAGGAGATTTGCAGAGTGAAGTGTGAACACATTTTTTTTCCAACATTATAGAGATACAGAAACTTTTGATGTTGAAGAAAATTTTGAGAAAATTTCTAGGGGCAGTTTATAAGCCAAGCTTGCAATACCAAGTTTCCAAACCTTTAGATCAAAAAGACAATGTTAACAGATCAGGCAAGAGGCAAGGAAGGAAAAGCAGGGCAGGGGCAGGATTTTTTCCTACATCTATTGATTATTTATAGCCAGAACTATTTTGTATGAATTGACCAATAATGTGATCTTGCAGATATTAATCACTACTGCAGACTATTGATCCAATCTACAATCAGCTGAAAGCCATGGAAACAGTCTTTAATTATGAATTTAAATATGCCTGCAAAACAGACTCTTACTTCTTTCTTCATTCATCTCAAGTCATATCAGATCTTTTATCTTCACATAGAATCGGACATAGAACTCACCCTATAGCAACGCACAGTGAAAGCATAAGAGACAACAGTAGCTAGGACAAACTGTGCTTACCTCATCTATACAACACAGCACAGCAAATGACTCAAGGTTTCACAGCAAGGCCTCTGAGCTGCAGTGCCGAAATCAAGTAATTTCAATGTGGGCACAACTGATTGTTAATGAGAAATAAGCTTCTTTAAGAATGTCAGCACCACTACTACCGTCAAAAAATAAACCACAGTTGGCTCACCATTTTTCGTGTATTTATATATACACATTAATGATGGGAGTTTAGTACAACTGTTAAGTTCAAATAAATGTACCATTATAGAGAATTACTTCAAATGTTGCTAGGAAGAAGTTAAACAGCTTCAACAATAGGTTATTCAAAATCTACCAAAAACCATGCAAACATTAAATCTCAGATTTTACTTACACTGCCAAGGTGCACTGAGTAATCTCAAGTATAGAAGAAAAGGAAGTTGCTATATGATTAAAACAAAGCAAGAAGCTAAGTTGCGACACTAGAAGAAACGCAAAGTACTTTTGTGACCTTATTTTCCACAAAGTATTTTTACTTTGACAGTAAAATATTGAAAACAAATTTGTTCACAATCATGCCTCTGTGCTTCACAGGATTTGCAGGTACAATTCCCACTCTCCTGTATGCACCATCCTCCTCTGTTAACTTGGTGATAGGAGCCATGTACTTGCTCCAGAAATACATTTCCAGAAGAAAACAGAAACAGTAGAACAATTACCAACCTGCAACTGCATCTGGAAAAACTCATTAAAGGCCTTAGTCCCTCAGAAATTCAATCTGATCGATAAAACCACCTGGATCACTCTAGTCAGTTGTCTAGCATTCACTATGGAAATGCAAATCAGTTTTGCTACAGAAAAAAGGAAAGGAGAATAAAATATTGTTATGATGTTTGGAAAGCCATCAGCAATGAAAATTAATTATTTTTTCCCTGAACTATCTGCTTCTTGTATACTCCAATTCATACCTTGATGCCAAAAATTAGTTCTTACTATTTCTATTCTTGTGAAATCCTATGGCAGATGTCTAACTATGTCTGCTTCTGTATTATAGAACAATGCTGTTTTAAGAGGAAGTAGAACTTAGAAATCCATACAGACAACAATAAAAATAATTTGGGTTGCTAAATCCACTTGAACAATGGTATGTAACATATAATATGAATACAGAAATTCATAATCCTTTCATACCCATGAGAGTAAGACACCTGGAACACTACGCAGCATCATTAATGCATTTATTCGGACCTGGAATACAGGCAGGTGCTGAAGAAAAGCCCAACAGTCAAATTCTCCGAGATACATCATGTGAATTCACCTAGCTATGACACAGAAAATTCAAACCAACTATCATTTTACTTATACCTAAAGAACTGTCAGTACTGAAATGAAAATCCCACAATGCCATTGAAATGCAATTCAAGCAAGAAAAGAAACTATCAGACTTTTTCAGCATTTGAACCCTCTTTGTCTAAAAAGAAAATACAAATTATTTGTAGAAGTTAATTGTATTTATGCAACTCAGAGTTAAAAGATACCAACAGAAGCTACAGAAATTACATTCCTGCAACTACAGTGAAAAAGATCTTAGGCATTGAACAGATGCCTAAGCATCGAACGAACTGGGAATTGAACAGATGCTATTCTTATAAAGGTAGAATAAAACCAAGAAAACATATGTAGAAATTATTTCAAATAGATTGCCTTCTAAAATGGTCGCCCGTTTTATCTATCTATTCATCTAGCTAGTATCCTCAGAATTATTCTAAGCACAGCAAAGGTCAAAGGCAAGGGTAGCTTGGTGGTTCAGGAGCAGCACTGCTGTAGATGTGGGTGACAGACTAGGACCCCAGCCCAGTTCTTCCTTTCCAAACTAGCAAACACAGCAGTGCACACTTCCCTTGCTCAGAGCATACACTGCACATTAAATCAAAGCTTCTGTAATTGCTAAATTCCAGAACACAGGCACAAGTGCTCTGTGATTAAGCCTGAATGTATTGATATCCTCATTCTATTACAAATATCTGTGGCAAATATTTCAGCTTATCTGTTATAAAAGCTTGATATTCAACTCAAAGTTTCATTTTTGTCCTTATTTTCCTGATGCTGCTTGTATTTCATGTCTTAAGTAAAGAAATGCAAACACACAGCATCATATTCTATTCTCTCTTCATCCCACTTATTTCATGACATCTAAAGGGACTATGAATGACTTACTATCCTATTCATCCCACAATTCAATGACTGCAACCAAATCAGTTACTGCACTGAAACAGCCCTACATCAAATTTTGTTTCCTCTGCATTTGACACATTATTGTCTTTAGAAAGAAAGTAAATTCTCCTAAAATAAAGGGATACATACTAGTTCCATCAGCAACCTTCCCATGTGACATTTTTTGTTAATAAAAAAAAAAAGCAAGAGAGAGGAGAGAATAGTGAAGGTCAGTAACTGAAAACCAGCTGAATTATTAAGGTTGCTTGAGATTTATAGGACAAAAAAGAATTTGGTGCAATGAAAAAGGAAAATGCTTTGGATATAGAGAGGTTATGGGAAAAGGTAACTAAATATTTTATTGAAAAAAAGTAAAGCACAGATTTTAACGTAAGAAATACACAAACCCTACATCATCTCAGCTCTGCCAAAAAGACAATTTGTTGTTCATCCCACTTCCAACTGGCAGCACTTTCAGATCTTAGGAATTAGCATCACTGATGTTCATTTCCATTGACAAACAGGCAAGTTACTACAGGATAAAACAGGAGCATCAACCGCTTTAAGACACATACTTATGTGCACATACTTACATAGTTGTACCCCAGAGTAAACAAACATAAGCCATCTAAATCCAACTTTATTTAGTGTAGCATTGACACTAATAGCATCAATAGCAGGAACATAACAACTCAGGTGGCAAATTTACACACAAATCTTTGCAGTCTTGCTTTTATGCATCCATATATTAAAGTTTTCCAAAATCAACCTAACACCTTTATAATTCCCTTGAAAAACAGAGAACCTCATCTGTGTTATTTTTAAAAGGCGGAGAAAAATAAACCATGCAGATCAACCACCAATACTCTAAAGTTTTATAATTATCTTCAAAAATTAGATTAGATAATGGCAATGTTAACATCTAAATCAATACAAAATTATGTACTTTGGAATTTTTCCCACTAGACACCACTGTACTTCACTTCTTAACAGTTGGTAGAAACTTCTGACTGAACATAGGATTTACCAGAAAAGGACATTTCATTGAATAAAAAGAGTTTTGTGCTGGCACCTCTGATCAGAGGAGACCAAATCACAGATGTGTTTCTGGTAGAAGCTTTCTGTTGAAGCTGCCCTCCGTACTGCAGAACTAGCACTCTGCTCAAAGTGCTGGGAACGCAGCACCTTGAAGTCCTGAGCTGCAGACCCTCTCTCAAAGTCACAGAAGAGAATTTCAGAGCCATAAGATTGGCAGGGTAACTTGAAGCTCTCAAGACTTCTCAGTTTCACAGAACTACCCTGCTTAGTGGAGCTTGGAAGCGCTTCTACCAGCCAGGAGCTCTCAGGGCTCAGTAGCTGCTTGCAGTAAAGGGCCCAGCTTCAAGTGGGGTCTACTTTCACACCCTAGGCAAGGAGCTTAGAAAATCTGAGAATACAGAATAGAACTGGATGTATTTTGAAAAAGAAAACTGTCATCCCAAAAACAGGAAATCCCAAGTTGGTAGCTGCTGCAGTACTGATTACAAAGTGAAAAGCATATACATCATGCAGAAACCAACCAAGATGCTACACTTGTTTGCTATATGTCACTTACACAATAAGGTTTGCTAGCACAGCTGTCATTCCAGAGTATCCTTCAACTGATTATCTCATATAACCATAAAATATGGTTAAATCACTCGCTCACCAATATGTTATGCTAACAGAAAATCCTCCATATTCCAAAATCTAATATAGTGAGGTTATGGCCTATACCCCAGTTTCCTACATTCTTCTGCTAGCAGGACTTGATAATCAGAGGGCATATCTGTAACTGATAAATCTATCATGCTGTTAAGTAGGCCTTTGTGAAAAGGCACAATTACTGTAACTATTAATCTGTCCTTTCTCACTCACCTGCAGAAGCAGTTAAAATTTGGTGTTGCAAGGGAAGCTGTTTAATTGGACAGAAAGGTGTTTTGGAAGCCAGTGGCACAGCTCACCTTGCTCCTACATTCATTCACCTTAGACAATTTCTTTGCTACATTTCAGGAGCACCAAGAAACCCAAGCTCAAATGGTTACTGAAATAACTAGTTCTAAACTTACATTTATTATTTTTATAGACAAAGAAATTACTATGAGTTTACTTTACCTTTAAGAGATGTCATAGTGGAGTCTCAAGCAGCCCTTTAAAGATGTTTCACATTTTTAGCATGGTCTATAAAAGCCAGATCCCCCTGCACCCTCAGAAAGATTATCAATAATTTCTATAACATCAACCCAGTAACTTTCCATTACTTTTAAGAGGCAATACTTAGCCAAATTTTAACATCAGAGTCCTATTAGTTATGTAAATTAAGTCAATTTGTCCTTCCTTCAATTAAACATGTTAATTTCCCAGGAGACTCAACACCGTTTTCTTTAGTTGTCACATATGCCATCATCACACAGTACGCTGTAGCCTTAAAAAAGAATTAATCAAATATCTGGTCTTACAGTCCCTACTTATGTCAGTAAACCTCATGTAACTCAACTCACTGAAATTCAAAAGCATTCTCAAATGAGAAAGTTTCTTAGACTCCTACATACAAGAACACAACCTTGGTGTTCCATAGTGACAATAAATATCAGAAAACAACTCTTCTGCAACCAGACAGCAGAATTAGGACTCTCAACACAAAAGGCACTTAGCTTATAAATTATTAGATGTCTACGTAGACATCTTTACTTCCTTCTGTTTAATAATGTTCAGCTACATTTGCCTGAAAATTAGATTACAATAGAAGTACATGCACATAGTCAATCACAGGTTATTAACAGACTGCTAGGTCTGTATGAAACCTAAGCCATATATTTTGGTTTGCCGTTACTGAGATTCATTCATTAATTTGATTTTATTTATTGATTTGCCTAATTTCTTCAGCAGAAGAAACTATACATCTGTTAACACCTTTAAAACAAAAATACAAATAAAAATTGCATGAATTTTTACAGATTAGCTGAATTTGAAGCACAAATCATTAGGGCTGAATAAGAACTGCCATCTAGTTTATGGTTATAGTTACTGTCCTTATTGACAAATGCCACTACCAAATACTTCAAAGGGAGATCACAGCAATGTACCAGGTATGGAAAATTACAGAAAATTGTTCATGTATCTTCTTTAGCCACATTAGTTGATTATTAGCTGATGCCCAGAAGAATTTAACTGCCTCATTCGATTCTTTTTAAGCATTGTCCTTGTCACAAGATTACCTTTTATTAAGACTCTTCTTGTTTGTCTGTGTATGAAACTGAATAAATTGTTTCTCTGAGGTTATTCAAATCTTTCCACATCTACTGATCACTTCTGCTACCCTTTCTCTTGGTCATATCTATTTCTGCCCTATCTCGTAAGTAAAGTTACCTGAACTTGGTTTCAACGGATTAAGTACTATTCAATCGTAGAAAGGAACAGCATTCTAAAACAGCTTCTGTTTTCTTGTGACGTTATCTGCACATCTTTAAGTTATTTGCATTTTGAGCATTCAGGATCAGTGAGGATTATTCAACATAACACCACCAGAACATATGCGTATTCCTCCCAAATACTCACAGTTTATTTAGAATATGCATGGTTAGCTGAAATTATTCCTTCTCTTGTGCATTTGTCAACAGCAAGCTTCAGCTTTATCAGGTCCCATACAAAGGACCACATAAGGGCAACCTAGACTGAAAACAAGGCTTATTGTAAAGGAAAAGGAATCGTTTTACAGCTACTGTTCCTGAAGATACCCAAAAGTCTTCTCAAACTGACAATACAGTTGCTGTTTCAACTAATACATCAAGTACAACAAGTTCCCAAAATCATTAACTTTAAGTGACCTTGTCTCAGTATAACAACCCTACTTTCACAGTCAAATTGAATCCTGTTCTTAGCTTATCCAAGAGCACCTTGTTCACAAACACATTTGCTACAGAAGTCTTTGAAATACTACTGATTATTGATCTATTGCCCCTGCTTCCAGTGGGAAAGAACATTACAAAACTAAATTAATCTGTAGACTGCTAGCCTGAATACTTGCCAGGCAAAGAAATAGTCTAAATGGTTGATTTATTTAGTTATTTTTAATAAGGCTTTTTTCCTTACAATTTACATATTTTCTGATAAGCCACTGACATGTAATTCGGAATCCAGCATTTCAATACTACGCTTCCTTAAAGTGCTTTTCATTCAACATTCTTAAAGCTTTTATACACATTCACAAATTAACCTTTTGAACCCCCAGGATTATCTGAACTTATAGAAGAGAAATCCAAGTAAGAAGATGGAAAGAGTTTTGTCCAGTACAACTCAGTAAGGCAGTGAGAATTCCAAGCACCAAGCCTGATATTCCCATTCCTAGTCATAACGTATCACTTTCAAGCCTTTCTATAAAGTTTACAGCTATTTTTTCAGATTATACAGCAGAATATAATACTAAATAATATGGTATAACAGTTACATTACTACAGCCTGTATAACTGTAAAACAAACTAAGGCAAACTTGAAAAATAATATAGGCAGTGGTATGTACTGCTGAACTCAAACAGTTTACATATGTGGCTCATACATATGTATGATTTACAAATCAGCTTTTGAATGCAAGAGTGCTTCTTTGTAAGAGATTACATTTAACCAATAGAACAAATTAAAGACTTTTCTTATCAAGCAAACACTTATTTTCTCAATTTATATCTTGATGTGCATTTCCACTGTTACAAAACTGTTGGAAAATTGCAACAACTGTATTGCAGTTAAACATCTTTTTCCTAATACAATTATAGTTTTTGGTTTGTGTAGCTCATGTTGATGAGTGACAAGTTTCTCTCCAGAGGACATTAATTTCAGTGTTTATATTATTCCTGTGAAATACAAATTGACAAAATCATATAGAAACAAAAAGTTGAACAAAACTATTCTTTTTTGCTTAAAAAACAGAGAACCAATTAAAGACTCTTAATAAATGATGCTCTACAATGTCAAATGCACATACTAAACTGCTTTTACCTTCAGATTTTGACTTAAATCCCACTAAGAAATTTTTAATGAAACTAGCTCTACTCTTGCCAAGCACTATGCTTTCAATTGACATGGATGCACTTTAAATATGGATGCTTTCATTTGGGGATCCCCACACAACAGACACCTCTAGGCAGGTCGCTGAGCTCAGTTCACCCATACCAACCAAGAGTTAAAAAAAAAAAAAAAAATCAGGGATATTATTGAAGCCTTCCCTCTAATGCAGTTGTCAAAAGAACAGGTAACCTCTCAGCATGCATAAAAATGGGATTTAGCATTGTATAAAACAGACTATATTTAGATTAACCAGCAATCAACAGCTCAATCTATTCACCTCAGAAAGGACACTGCAGAAAAGAAAAATATTTAATACGTGCACAGGGAGGAAAGAGTAGAATAACTCACTTTTGAAAGGGGAAAAAATTAACAGGGAAAATCAATTAAATTGAAAGACAAAATAAAAACTAATAAAATTATGTTTTCTGTGCAATTAATCTGTGGGATTCAGTGGAACACAAATGTATCACAGCCAAAAAGAGTTACCAGGATTAAATGAGGGACTTGATATTTAACAAGAACAGAGTTAGCTACGAGAGCAAGTACCAAAAACCAAAATCCCACCAACCTATATTTAGAGTTAAGTGGACACCATTTTCAGGAGACTCATGTCTGCCTATTAAAATGGAATTTCTTGCATCATCATGTAAGATTTCTGGTCTCATGATCCCATGATCAAGCTGAAATCCTGCTAAATGCAACTTCTGAAATCATTGATCTCAAGCAAGTACTTCTGAGAAGGGCAGTACGTAAAAGACTCTACGAGAGCCCTCAAAAAGAGAGGAGCATTTCTACCTCTTGTAATACTGAATCAACCCATATAACTCCAGTATTTTAAGCAATATTCTTGTTTATTTGTTTTCCTGTCCATATTAAGTTGTGTCTTATTTTGTATTCAAGATAAAGTATTCTCCTAGTACATTGGGAACCTGCTCCACTAAAGAGGATTTCCAGAGCTACATATATATAAATGACAACATCAAATTGGGTATTTCAAAGTACCAAAGTAAAACAATGCTAATTTTTAAACAGATACCATTGTAAAGTAATTCTCTCAGATTAAAGAACATAAACTGCAATGAAATACAACATATGAAAAAGCTGAAGCATCTTAGCATAGCATATCTTCTACTATTGTTACTTTACAACCTTTAATGACAAAAAAAATATTAAAACCACCACTTGAAACTTTCACTTACATGATGGAATTTTTCAGAACCAAGTAATTTGCACTATTTAATGACCTGGCTAGTATTTAAAAAGAACTATTTTGAACAGATTTAAAGGGAGTATTTCAAGACATTAAAAGAGTGAATACAAAGATTCACAAATGTTAGTGTGCAGGGGATATCCAAATAATAACTACTTATTGAGACAGTTTGTGTTATTACATTATTCCAGTTTTATTACACAGAAATTTAGAATAAATTTGTTTAGATCCCATGGCAAAAATCACACCACAATTCTTTACTGACTGCTTTATTTTCACGATATGCTTTAAGGCAAGATGCTAATTTGAAAAGTTTAAATTTCTGACTGGAAATATATTTCTACTACACTTAAAAAAAACCCAGAAGTTATAACAGCTAAAATAAACCAGGTGGAAAACTATTTTTCACATTCATTTACTCTGTGCTAATGTTCCTCATATTCGATACCTCACATCACCATACTGCAGAACTTCACCAGTTCCACTGCAACCATGGAGATCAAAGTTCATGAGGTACCTGAACAACACTTCACTTACAGATTACAAATAATATCCATCCTTGTGACATGCCATTATTACCTGCAGAAAAAAACCTCAACAATGACTATTAAATGTAAGCATACTGATAACTAAAGGAGCTGTAAACAAAGTGGCTTGAAATTATTCTAAAGATTTTTTCAGATATCTAGTAGTAATATTGCCATCTTAGAACTCCTGCTTGCACTGCACACAAATTTGTCGGCTTCCAGGTACAGTCTAGACTTGATGTAAAACATATACATATAATAACGTGGATATAATTTAAATATCCCAGCAAAGGGAAGGCAGGAACAGGACAAGAGTAATAGGCAAACGCAAAATCCAGGAAAAAAGAAGAAAAAAACAGGTGTATGTATATAGAGAATCACAGAACAGTTTGGGCTAGAAGGGACCTGAAGGGGTTCTCTGGTCCAACCCCTGCTCAGGCCAAGGCTACTGCTAGGCCAAGGTGCTCAAGGTCTTGGCCACTCAAGCCCCGAATCTCCAAGGATGGAGATCCCACAGCTGTTCTAAGTGTTTGTTCCAGTGTCTGACCATCATCCTTGTGAGGAATTCTTTTCCTTAGATTGAACTGGAACTTTTCTTACTCTAACATGTGTCACATCTCGTCCTTTCACTGACCGCATCTGAGAAAAGTCTCGCTTCATCTTCTCCATGACCACCCATTAGGTAGCTGAGAATGGCACTTAGTTCCCCCCGCTTAGCCTCTTCTTCAAGAAAAACAAACCAAACTCTCGCAGCCTTTTCTCACACACAGTGTAAGCATCAATGCAAATATTTAAATTCTGCAACTTGAATGCACTGCAAGAGTTAGCAGAGTTAGTCAGCAGGAAGCAACATGGTGCCTCAGAACTCAAGCTAAACTACAACCAAATAAAACCAGAAAACTCCAGGGTATCTGCTAACTATACAATTTACTATTAAAGATAAAAGAGCAAACAGAGCGGCCACACAGAAAACACTTGTATCACAATAACTATATAATCTAAGTATATACCCTTCATTAATGAGTACAGAATGGAAAAAATAGCATCCTAAGTATGCTAGAGGATTCATTATGAATTCAAGAATTATTTAGAGATCTTTCAGAAGGGATGTCAGCACTTAATAGAAAACAGGATCTCGTGAAGAACTAATCAGGATACTGACATGAAGACGATTTAGCAGTTAGATTAAAGGATATCCTTTTACACAGCACTGTCCAGTGCAACCTGAAATAACCTGGCCAATAAAATTTTATACTACTTACCCTGAAGTATTGGACCAGTGAGTAAGGAACCAATTATTCTTCTTTGTGCAGCAGTTTGCTAACCCTCGATTTTTGCATTCAGCACTAAACAGCATGTTATCAGAGATTTATTGAGAACACAAATAAATTGAAAGAAAAAGAAACAAAAAGCCAACAGAGGATAAAAACATAGAAGCAGGGGGCACTGAGCAAAAAACTGAAATCACTACAGTATATTCTACAAAGGGTCAAACACCATGATCAAAGAGAAGAATAAATTAACCTGGCATTCAAAAGTACAAAAAAAAAAGGGGAGAGAATGAAGAAAAACATAATCAGGCAGAAATTCAAGAGAGGAAATAAAAACCAAAAAAATAAAAATAATTCTAAGATCAAACTTTAAAAGATAATCTTCTATCCACCTGTATTAGTCTCTATAACATCAGTTCCTTCCTCGACTTTTTTAAACTCAGGTTACGACTTTCTAAAATTCCATTTTAAATAAGCTGCCCACAATTACATTTTAAAAATATTTTCAGTTATTTGTACGGAAATATAGCCATTAGAGTGAATACAATAAATCCTCCCCAAGACTAAAGAGATCATTTTGCTATGAAAACAGTAATTTCAATACTAACTCAAAAATGCTATTACATCAGCGGCTACCATGTCATGCTCAGAAGTGGAACATCCAGTCATCACTAATCAGACTACATAGAAGAGAACTGCTGCAAAGTCAGAATGTTGGTTCAGTATGCATGGACACTGCTTGCATTCTAGTTTTGATTACTGACACAATCTACAAAATAACTAAAAGCATATTAAAAAGCACCAAAGTAAAAGAACAAGGGAAAATTATCAACTAAAGGAGAGAAGAAAAAAACAAAAACCAAAACACACACAAAAACAAGAGAAGCAATTAAACAAGCAAAGCATGTATGGTAGTATTTTAAAATACATTAATAAGTCAATGTGATAGTCTTTTAATGAAATTAACACTAGCATAGAACCAAATAAACATCATGCAATTTAATGCAATTAGCTAAGTTCGGATTCTGTATTTTTAAGCAAATGACCAAGTCTATCATTAAATGTTTAATTTCCTATTTAGTATATCTCAAATTATTTCATAAGGCACTAACACAATTCAATTTTTACATAAAAATTTCCCGATTAAGAAAAACAATTTTATTGGATTATACACATCATTAGAAGTAGCAGAGTAGCTAGCCATTAGACTAGCTGTGACTAGCTGTTAGAAATAAAGGTTAAAGGTTGTATTTCAAAGTAAAATATAAGTAAAAATTTGGGGAACATAAAGTTTAGGGAACTTCAATATCTGTTAGTCTATTCATTTCCATTTATTTCATCAAATTCTGTCAGTGTAAAGTTGAGAGTTGGCCAATTTCAAATTCCTGCAATAAGGCAGTCGAATTCACTATATTTTTTTTTTTTACAATTTCCTTGGGAATACCTGTGACTTCTTTACTCAGACTAAGGTGCTTCAACACATTAATTCTATTTCTTCTTTGCAGAGACTAAAAGTATAGGAAAGAGAAGTGGGGAAAAAAAATCACAACCACAAAAAGAAATTGAGTTAAATTAGAGCTACGTCCCACAATGTGAAACCAAGCAATCCATAACAAAACAAACCTGAAGTTTGCAAAACAAAGTATATTCAAACCATAAGCAATGTGAGATGTATACACATGCATAATTGATGGGCTGGATATACTAAGAGGACCTGTAATTTCTGTTGTTAAATAAATTATGAGTTACTAAAGCAATTATAACACAAGATCATGGAATTGGCTTAAGGCCAAGTTAAATACATCACTTGGTGATAGAAAAGCTCTGGACTTTTACAAGTATCTCATATACATGATGTCAGTTTTATTCTTTTCCCATGCCAGCACCAGCATTGTCAAGTGCATCAAAACCAGTTACGGTAAAAACTTCAGTAACAAAATTTGTGGGCAACCTCCAACTTTGACTGTTAGCAACCCTTCTATGCTATCAACTTCACTGTGCCCTGTTGACTTGTAGGCACATTTAGGGCATTTTTTTCTTCATTCTACGTCTCAACACATCTGGGCAGAATCAGCAAAACGTTGCATTCACTACAAGAGATAACATGAAAGTAATTCTATATTTTTAGGGAAGGGAGGTTCCCAAAGAACTCTAGCTCCATCACAAATTCCAAAAATGCAAACTTACCTTCCATGATCTGGGTATTTCGGCATAATAATTCCTGTTCCTTTATGCCCTCTTGGCATTCCCCTCTGCAAGTCCAACTTTTCAATAACAACCTCAGCAGTAAGATGAAAACCCCCTGTTTAGATATATCCCAATGATCCCCTGATTTAGCCCATAGTTTTTGCATAACACTTAAGGAATATGCGAAAAAAATCCTGTTATTTATTATCGTTGAATTAGAAAACATGACTGTTTTTACCTTTCTTTGTAGAAGTTTAAGCCGTTAGGCACCTATTAAGCTGCTAGGCATCTGAACAACAGAGCAACATAAGAATTAATGCATCTGTACAATATGTATTTATTTCCTATTCCAATAATGTGAGCACAACCTCAACTATGGATATATGGTGTTTATATTACCCCTTTAAAAAGCCTGCCTACTCTCCAGTTAAAAGTTACATTTCAAAACCATATTAACTTTTCATAGCTAGCTGGCATCCATACTTCAACTGCTAATAAGAGAGCTGGAAGTCACATCCTTTTTTTATCAGTTTTCCTTGCAAGGGTCATTAGTCAGTATTTTATAAAAGGAAACAAACTGTATAACACTGTAAGCCTCCTCTTATTAGTTAATAAAAAGGACAACTGCTATGAAAATATTGTCTATCTCTTTTATTAGAAAAACAATTAAATCCAGTTCCCCAGGTACAACACTTCACAGGAGGTATGATGCCAGCAAGCATTACATTTTACTAAGTCTTTAAAAGGGTCATTAATCTTTCAGTCATGGATCTCAGACACTTAAGTCTAACAGCAAAAAGCAGAAGCAAGCAAGCATGCAACGCTCTCTTTCTCTCTTTGTAGTGATAGAAACATAGTGAACTCTTAAGAGGACAAGAGCTAAATAGCCAAAGAGAAATCTATTTAATCCACTTTGATCCCTCTGATTTTGCAGAATCTCATTAATGTAAACATTTTCATTGTTACACTGAATCAGCTGAGACATTTCAAGGCAAGTGCAGAACACCATGCATAGTGCTCCTACTTTACAATGACTTTATGCTCACCTACACATAAAGTCTTCAGTAAATGTATTATCCCTTTCACCTATTCAACAGTATAGTTCAGATACTACATTACCAAGGAACATAAAAAAAAAACCCTAAAAAGCAGACTGAATTTACTTGAATTCATTTGCTTCTATGTCAAATCCACTTAAAACAGAGAGCATGAATAAAAAAATAGTAGCCAACCCATATAGCCTTTTGTACCCTGCTGTCACAGAAAGTAACCCATCATATACATATGCAGGAAACAAACCTCTTTGTCCCTGCACTTGCTTTTCCTTATTTGAAGATACGGAAGATTAGGGATTTGTGAACATGATAGCAAAGATTTTCATCCTTAACACTAGAGACAAAAAGAAAAAATCTACAATGTTCATGTGACAATAATTCGATTACATTATTACATTAAACCCCAATATGACCAAGCATGTCAGAAAGATACTGCTTTCTGCCTTTCCATGTTTTAGATCATTATCTCTACTCTGAGCATTCCGACCTTTCGGAATTCAGAATCAATCCAAGAAGTGCCCGAAACGTGGGAGAAAGCAGTCCTGAGCTATAAAGATGACCACTGGAGACACGATTTAATGAATAGTATTCAACGCGATACAGCATCCACTTCCAAGGACCATCCTTTTCACTTCAAAATAAGTCAGGAGTAAATAAATGGCGAAGACTGGACGGTCAGGGGTGGTTACAGTGCTGAGATTAACCTGGAAGGCACTGGCTGAGCTCAGCCCCATCCTCAGTCACGTCTAACCGAGCCCCTTACACGCCATCAGTCCGTTTCAGGCCCGGAGGTAACGGCTCTCCCCTCAGCTCGGCAGCCAGCCCGCGGCACGGCCCCAAGCCCGTCCCTCGCAGTACCGGCACCGGCTTTACGCGTCCAGCGGCACGAAGCGCCGCCCGCCCCTCGGAAAGCCCGGGGAAGAGCCGAGGCCGCCGCGCGCAGCCCTAGCTGCCCGCAGCGGCCGTTAACAGCACCAACGGCTACCACGAGAGGAGCCGGGGGGAGAGAGCGGCC
>JANZLQ010000089.1:24760439-24770731 GCA_026212715.1 Elanus axillaris
GCTCCGTAGCCTGGCACCGGCACCGGCACCGGCACCGGCCCCGGCTCCGGGCAGGGAGAGAGGCGGTGGCGGGCGGCCGCGCCCCGGGCCGGAGGGCAGGCTCCGGAGGGTGGCAAGGCCGACGTTAGTCCGTCGTCATTCCGTCCCTGGAGCCGAGTCTGAGCTTGGGTCGGAGCAGACGGGGCCGCGCCCGTGCACCCATCTCCCCCGGGCGGGGGAGCGGCGGCCGGGGTGCGCCGAGCTGCTCCCCGGGGCACGGGCGCTGTGCACCCAGCACGCTGCTTCAAAAGCGGAGCCATGCGTTAATAAACTGCCCGATAGGCGTTGCTGAGCTGCCGGTGCCGCCGGCTGGCGCGACGGCGGTAAAGGACAATGCAACAGCGCTCGGCCCCTCAGCGCTGGGCAGGGGCGAGCGCTGCCCCGGCTTGGACACCCACCCTGAAGGAGAAGCTGCTTGTTCGGGACGATTCACCGTTTGCTTCTTACTTCGTGTTTCACAAGCGTCATCTGCCGATAATTAACACGTTAAAGTTCTATCGAGACCAAAGTAGAAGCAGAGGGAAAGCATAAAAATCAAACCTGTCATTTCTCATACTGCAAAAAAAGCCGTCTGTTTTCTCAGTTGAGGTTATCTACGGCCGATTTTTAAAAATCGATTTCTGTTTTGCTAGTCGTTCAGGGATTTTTTTTACTGCCTCTGATTAGAACTAAGATAGATGGTCTGTAATTCAGTTAAGAGACAGCAGGAAGATAATCCACATTCTCTGGCCTTCTCTTCGTTTGCTTCTGCAAAAGCAGAAATCTGTCTTTAAATCTGTCATAACTAACGACTTCTCACCTTTCTATCATAGGATACAGGAGGGTTACTGGCAGCAACATGCTACAACTTTCATAAACCTTCACACTTCACGTACGGCTGAAACCTGCATCACGAGCAGAAATAATTAGTGATGCAAATTGAGCTGAAAACTCATCAAGGGTTCCAGCAGTCTGACTACGATACTCGATCCCTGGCGGCCACACCCCGCCCCCCCCCCTCCGCGGTGGCCGGTTCGGTGCCGCACCGGCTCCCTCTGCTGGGGCTGCCGCCCAAGCCCTGGAATGACCCCTTCCTTCAAACTCCCTTTTTTTCCCACGGCTCCCGATAACGGTGGGTTCTGACATTTACTACAGCCTATAGGCAGTGTGGTAATACAAATTTACAAAAAAGAATCTTAATTCAAATATATATAATTAAGTTGCTTCTTTATTTTACAACTATCTTCTCCTTAAGGTTACTTTTTCTACCAATTTGTTCATCAGAGCCCTTCACGTGCTGAGACAAAAAACCTGCTGGGCTTACCAGACCAGTTCATCAGCATCTTTTCTTTACTGGTCATTATCAAATGCCATATCTTGGTGAAATCCAGGAACTGGGAAGACGTTCTCACAATTTGAATCTGAAATACTACTTACTGTTCTTTAAGCATAGGTTTTGCATCATCCAATTTTTGCAACTGTAAGAAACATACTCTTATTAATTTGCTAAGCTTGTTCATAAGAATGTTGTGGAAAGCAATGCCAAAGGCCTTGCCCATGTCAAGTTACAATAACTGGCTTTTCATTCTATTCCAGTCACAAGATCTGTTGCTTTGTTCTATGAGAAAATAATTTGGTTTGACATGATTCATTATTGATAAGTCCACATAGCCAGCTACTTATCTCCTTGTTATCTTCCAAGTGCTCTGAAATAACTTATATATAGATCCCAGGTTGGTGTGGCATTTGATGTTATAGCAGCTGGGCTGCAATCCTCCATCTCTTCCTTCTCAATAAAAAATGTTTGTCCTTGTGCTGGTTTTGGCTGGGATAGAGTTAATTTTCTTCATTATAGCTGGTATGGGGCTATGTTTTGGCTTTGTGCTGAAAACAGTGTTGATAACACAGGGATGTTTTTGTTCTTGCTGAGCAGCACTCACACAGAGCCGAAGCCTTTTCTGCCTCTCCCCCCACCCCACCAGCGAGCAGGCTGGGGGGGCACAAGGAGTTGGGAGGGGACACAGCCAGGACAGCTGAGACTGACTGACCCAAGGGGTATTCCAGACCATAGGACGTCATGTTCAGCACATACAGCTGGGGGAAGGAGGAGGAGGTGGGGACATTTGGAGTGACAGGGTTTGTCTTCCCAAGTAAGAGTTACAGGTGCTGGAGCCCTGCTGTCCTGGAGATGGCTGAACACCTGCCTGCCCAGGGGAAGTGCTGAAAAAATTCCTTGGTTTTGCTTGTGTGTATGGCTGTTGCTTTACCTGTTAAACTGTCTTTATCTTAATCCATGAGTTTTCTCACTTCTACCCTTCTGATTCTCTCCCCCATCCCACTGCAGGACAGGGAGTGAGCAAGCAGCTGCATGGTGCTTAGTGGCCGGCTGGCGTTAAACCATAACAGTCCTTTTCCACTCTCCTATGACTTCACTCTTCCACACAGGACATCAGAGAGAGTTGTTAATAACTAGCTTTGGCCAGTTCTCTAAACATCTTATAGGACCAGACAATATGAGAAGACATTCTACTCTCTAACCTGATCTATCTTTCTTTTTGCTCAAGCTCTTCTGGCTGATGCTAATTGTGTTAATCATCAATATATCACATGTTTCCTTAGCATTTTACAAAATATGTAAGCAATGTTTGCATTAAAATTGCCTTTTCCATAAGGAAATAGTTAACTGTACAATAGAAAATACTATGCTTACCTAATTAGCTAGTGATTTTCCAAAGTACTGTATCTTTTTATGCATTTTAATGTTCCAATATGCATAGTTTAAATCATTTTATAGTCAGCTTTCCATAAACAAATTACTAATTTTATCATTCAACAAGGATTTGAGACGTCTGCCTCATCTACACTTGCTAGAATGTGAATTGTATTACCAGTCTAATAGCTTATTAGAATGGCTTAGATAAGCTACATTACAGCTTAACTATTTATTTTGATGAAGAAGTACTCATCCTCTAGTGGCTTGAAGGAGATTTTGCAGAGATTTTTTTTATCTGTTCTGATTAAATATTTAGTGAGGAACAAAAATCTCTGTGATTTCCTAAGAGGAAGTTATATGCTTTAAATGTCTCCCATAACAATGATTTTTTCTAAATATTGATGAATTCTTTTAAAACCACTACCTATTGGTTACATTTTTTCTTTATTAGTATAGGAATTAATTTAGATGAGATAGATAGTTTTGAGCCTTTACTGAACAGTGTCTGGACTGCGATTGTTTCATGTTTTGGGTCAGGCTGCTATCATGTCTTTTTGATATTGGTTTGCAGAGTGTGGAATTGCCATTTTCCTCATCTCTCCATCAGCTTGTGCCTGCTTTAAAGCATCTCGGAAATTTCACTTCCAATCCACCAAAAGGACTGGGGTTTTAATTTAATTTGAAAAACTTCAGCAGGGTCCCACTCACGCACCTGGAATCAATTTCTGCAATGCCCATCATGTTCCCAATCCCATATCCAAGAGCTGCCAAAATTAAAGGTAAATCCTTTTGAAAACCATTGCCACAATCACTGAAACTATTACCGTTTGTTTAATGTTGTGTTTCATAAGGTTTGAAATGCATTTATTAAAAATGTTTTGTGTATTTAACCTTCTTTTTCCAAGCACATAGTTATATTAATAGAATTTGCTGGAACAGAAACTGTTAGAATGATCCATGCCTCAATTTATCAAAATATTGAAGTACACATTTACACATGTAAGCAGCCCACAGATTTCATTAAGAATACGCTCCTCGGAGGTTGCATACTCAGGTGCTTCACATTGGAACTTATTTTGGATGATCTTCATGGCTTTATAAGGGCAGATTTTGGCTACAGGAGAAGGTTAGTTTAAGGCTCTGAACAGAGACAAAAATTAAATAAAAAAGTATATATATAGTTTACTGCTATAGGTGGATGAGAGGAAAATGTTGCTTTATTTTCATATGCACCTGAATAATTGCTATTTTTCTTTTATCTTGATGAAGACTGGCAAACACCCTGCTCCCAGACAATGCACATGGATTTATCTTCTTTCTTCCCCAGTTTTTGCATTTGTATTTTACTTTTCTCCACTTTATTAAGCTGTTCAAAGCTTGCTTTTTTTTTTTTTTTTTGCTAACTTTGATGTAGGAAACTGATGATAATCATGCTGATTTATTTACCACTGTAAACAGCGCAAGTTTATGTTGTTATTCAATGTCTGCTGTTTGGGCAATCTGTGGCACATACAACTAGAGAGGTGTTGATCCAACTAGCATCAAGAGAGCTGCCAGCCCAGATACAGAAATATTCTTCATTGTGGGAATCATAAAATCTTAGGAATCATAAATCATGTTTTAAGACAAAATCCACAGAGCAGAAATTAAACTCTTCTATTGGGGAGCACGAAGCCACTGTGCTGTGAAAATCCATGATGCCTGTTTTACTGGTGGCAGACAGACAATTCAGGAGTAGCAGTATTTCCCACATCTTCACCTAGTTGTTTGGCTCTCCAGAACTTTTATCATCCTGTGTATTTTTTTATATATATTTTTAGAACAATGGAATAAAATTAATCCATACCTCTACACAGGATAGATGTTTCACAAACAAAATGACTGTCAGCTGTTTAAGATCTTCCTCTGAAAGTTGCCAGAAAAACTGTCTCAATAGCTACTCCACCTTTCACCAAAAAGCTGTACACATAATTTGAAAGTAGACACTTCTGCAGCAAAGATGTGCTTTTTATACTCTAATAATGTTTATCACCATGCTGTGTGACACTACAGCAAATATCACTGTACTTCATGAAATGAGAAATTTATCTTACAAAAAGACTGATCTGGACCCACCTTTAAGCAAATAAAATTACGCTGAGTAAAATTATACTAAGTTTGAATCAACTTCTAAGGAGCTTGTTTGAAATGTCTCTCAAGAAAGTAACACCACAAAACAATCATTGCAGCTAACACAGCTGTAGCTCAAGATATTTATATCCTATGATGTAGCTACAACAAATTAAGAAAGAACATACAGGTTTTGCCATTCACAATCTTCCACTCTTTCCTTAAGCCATGACTTAGACTTTCAAATAATGACTTGATGTGACTATAGTTTCAGTAGAAATAAAGAAATAATTTATAATGTATCATTCATACAGACAGTAATTTTTAGTCAAAGAAACAGAGCGAGTGTAAAGCACAGAATCTTAAATAATGTCAGAATTCTCTTAAATCTTTATCTTAGAATTTACATAGATGACCCAGCAATTCAAATGATATGCTGAATATGACAGCTATCAGAACAAATATTTGACCATGAGAACTTGAAGGAAGTACTATATCTAAAGAAGAACTATTTTTATAACCAGTAAGTAAATGACTTTTTCTTTCTATGAATTTCAAGGTGCATATGGCTGAGGACATGGCATCTATATTCTGGTTGATTGGAAAAACTTACACATTAGAAGCTGTACAGAGGAAAAGAGAAGGATAAATAAAGTATCAATAGACATTTTACCAGAGGGGGAAAAAAAAAGTCATAAGGTAATCTAGTGAAAGGTTTTAAGGCTTAATGTTTCTCTTTGTCATTCTTCCTAAACAGTAAACAAAAAAAAGTGATGCTTTTGTCTGATTTGTGGTCACAAAAGGGCCAGTACCTGAGATTCTCAAGGCAGCAGACAGGATATCTTCTAATCAGAGAACTGCTTTTATTGTTTTAATTTCAACACAAAATTTCACAGCAAGTACAAAACTGAATTTATGTAGCTTGTTTTGTTTTTTCTTTCATGTCATTATTCTTTCAAACCTTCTTTTTCAGGTATTCATTTCTTTTCAAGTTATTCAATTCATTATTGCTCAGTAATATCACCCTTATTAGATTTGAAATTCACAGATAAACATCCCCTTTTTTCTATCTGTGTTCTCTTGCATATAATTTGCAAGTAGTAGATTATGGCTCAGTCCCACTTTGTTTTTTCAATTTCATTCTCTCCCTAAGCATTCATTTCAATAAGAGATATATACAGCTACTTTAGTAAATGTGGATCCACAAAATACCTCAATTCCTTTATAGGTTTGATCTTCAGGCTCCCAGGTAACTTAGTGCTGATTATTACTTGCCACCTCCTCACGGCCCTCCACTGAGGTGGGGAAGTGATATTATCCCAATTTTACAGCTCAAGCTCCAGCCCAGATCCTGAACTATTCAGACACCTAACCAACAAGTTGCATTCTTGACTAACAGAAAGCCAGTGGTAAGTAGAAAACTCATCCTGTAGTTCTGAACTACTGACTTACACAATGATAAAGCTTGCTATAGAAAACAGGCTGTAACTTCTGTAAAAATTAAGATTAAATGTCATATATACACTATTCATAGTCAGTGTTAATAATAGCTTGTTATATATTGTATCCACTGTTTCTTAAAACGTTTTGAAAACAAAATGGTAATATTTTAAGACAGTTCTGGGGCAATTTTTATTGTGCCTTCCACATAAAGAACCTCTCACTTATTTTATGTCAAGACTAGAAATATGCATAATTTACAGAATCCACTCTTTATTTGAAGACAGCAAGAAATGAAGACTTTAGGTATATTTTTCTCAAGAATTTAAAACATAATTTTAATCTGAATTAATCTAGTTTCATCAGTCACCCACTAGATCTAGTTTTACTTTTTTCTCACCTACTAAGGAGCTACATGCTATCAGAGTAATTTACGTAGCATTTTTACTTCTGTAGGTGATTCTACACTGAGATCAAGCCATTTGTTAACATGCTTTTAGATGAACATCTTTTGGTCACTGTATTTATTAAGACTAATGTGCTATAGCTCACATATATGGACATTTCATGGCAATAAAAGTTGAACACTCACCATTTCTCCTTGTATAATCACTGCAAATACATTTTCTTCATGCAGCCACCTCCCATTAACAATTATTGGTTTCTGAAGAAACAGGCAGTATGTTAAGCTTACTGTAGGCCTGTAAAAACTTCATAGAGAATAGGCCAAAAATTACATGGGCTTTTCCTTATACCATAAAAATCTTCAGAAATAAATGCCAGACTGTGTAAATGTCACATGCACATAAGTTACCATAAAAAATAAATATAATACCTGATATGAAATTTATTACTAATGCAAATATTAATAAAGATTCTTAATTGCTTTCAGTAATTATAGCAGGATAGGTACTGTCTAGTAGGCATTCACTAGGTATTAATTGCAGTATTATGCAAACATGGCTGTATCACTCGAGCCCTGAATGTCTTGGGACTTGGGAACACAAAATATAGACATCCTTAATCTGTGCCTTAGTACTAGAATCATTCAGCCTTTGAGATCATCAGACAGCAAGTGATTTAGGATCTATCACACCTCAATTCAAAAAAATCTTAGGGAGTGACTTGAATATGCCTGGCTTCTGTCAGGCTGGCAGATCCTGTATAACACAACAGTGGGTGGATTTACTCCCTTTACTTTTAGTTCTGGGTGAATAAATGATATATTAATATTTTATGTTTCTGAAATTACTACAAAAAAATTATAGAAATCTACAGTACTAAAAATATTACGTAGCTTACTTTCATCTTTATGGCTACACGCAAGACATTTTTGTACTAATACAACAATGACAACTATTCATACTATCCTACTGTCTAATACAAAAACAGAGCAACAGCAAATTTTCTATTTTTTCTTAATGTCTTCTTGCTTACCTACATAGGTGGATATAAAGTTCATGCTTTTACATGGTTTAACAAGTCAGTAATTAAAAAAGGAAATGCAGAATCATTCATTTAAATTCCACTTTCATCTTTACCTTTTTTTTTTTTTTATTTAAAGTATTTTTGCGTCTATTAACTACAAGGAAAGAAAGTATGCTTACAGGATTCTCCAGAGTAGAGGAACATACTGAAGTCCCTAGCACATAGGTTTTTGTTCAAGTAATGAGAAATCCAAGTCATAAAAATGTGGCATGCTATCTCAAATTTATATGTCTAGTTATCTCAACATCTAGCACACACACTTTTGGTGTGTGCTACAGTGTTACAAATGACCTTTATCAGGCAAGCAGGCACTTTTGCATTAGGTGGTACCTCTGTAAATGAAGCTTTTGCTTTTGGGAGGATGGCTGGTTGGTTTTGCAGAAGACAGTGTCAAGGTGTTGATCACTTGAAAGCAAACTGTTTCTTTCCTCAGTGATTATAAGTTCTGCAAAAAAATGGCATAATTATGAAAAAACAGAAGAACAGAGTTAATGATATCAGCAAGTTTACTGAAGGTTTTTAAATAAAGGTATGTAAACTGTAAACTTTAAAACCAAAGTGTTCTCTTTGATTGCATATAGAGCAAGGGATAAATCTTATGGTGTCTGGTTTTCCACTGTCACATGACTTTTTTCTACTCTGCATAGCCAGAAAGGCAAGATATTAAGTACCACTTAACAAAAAAAGCATATGGCAGAAATAATCTGTCATCCATTTGACAGCTTCAGCGATGCGCATAGGTGCTGTAACTCAATCTCTCTGACAAACACCACACTGTTTAGAAAAGCGGCAGTACAGCACATACCCATGCTGCATACCACATAACAGCAAACGGAAAATATCTAATCCCCGAGGGGAAGGGGATTAGAGGGGAAAGTCATACACTTAAAGCTCCAACAAATCAAAAATGAGGCAAGCTCTGTAGAAAGGTGCTTAACTTGAATTTGCCAGTAAATTTCATAAATGGCCCTGGCCAAGTAAGAAGACATCACACAGAGTAATTTTACTATAAAAACTGAATGAAAGGTAGAAGATTTGCCCTTTGGAAAGCTGTTTTGCTGATATTGTGTAATACAAAGCAAATATAGTCTAGATTTCTTAATACCTTTTAAAATTATATGACCATAACAGGGCATTTAAAAGACATTTTTACATAGTTTTATATATTATTCTGATCTTTGCATTGATTCATGTGTGAACATATGTATTTTCATGATTAAGAATCAAATAGGTAGGCCTGCTAAAGGAAATAACAGAAAGAGCCATAATATCTTTGATAAGAATATTTATATTGACAACTAAGTAATGGAAATTGCCTAATTCTATCTGACAATTATTTAAAAGCTAAAATTCTTGCTATTAATTTATTTCCCTTAGATAAAAATCAAATTTAATAGCTTTTTTTTCCCCTCCTTTTCTCACAAAGATTAAAAAGTAAATCCCTGGCAGCTGGTAATTTTTTTTCTCATATTTCCAGATTGAGTAACAGTTCTGCAATACTCTACTTGCAGCACATTCTGTTTGGTGCCATACATATAAAGGACAAAAAAAGCCCCCCACTAGAAAAAGCTTACCATTAAAGCACAAGAGAGGGCGAGGCCAGGCATTACAGAGAGACAACACAGCACAAAGGACACAGTCAGACAGTATCAACCATCACAACAAGCCATAAGCATAGAAGGCAATTGTCATTTATCATGATCATTTCTGTGGAAAACATTATGGCAAAGAAGTTTTTTAAAGATTAATTTTAAGGTGTCTGAGGTAACCTGTGAATATGTACAGGTGTGAGATGAAGAACAGAAGAGGGAACAAAGGTGCTGTTATGGAACACTGAAAGACAAGAACTTTATATTTACAGTGGTGGAGAAAAGGGAGCTATAAGATACACGTGGAGAGAAGAGATGGTTGACAAAAGCAAAGCAATAGACTAAAAGTGGTCTGTGTATCTGTCCTTTGAATGGGAATAAGCTAAGTTGTCTTTACTAGTAAAAAAATGAAAGCATAAACAAAGAAGCCAATTATGTGATGGATATGATGTATCCATTGAAAGACGTATTTGGATAGTAGAGGACCTGTTAAGCAGAAAGCATCAGCACATTCAGATCCAGTATGGATGCAAGAATCTATTTTTCAGTTTGAGGCCAGACTGACAGGGATGATGATTGTTTTTAAAAAAAAAAAAGCTAAAGCTCTAAAGCTCTTGCAAGAATGATTAAAAGCCTTATTTTGGACTTACAGATATTAAACATCTGGACATCAGTGGTGTTACATCAAGACTAGAATTTGGTCAGAAATAGTCTGCCCTAGCACAGAAGGATAAAACCTTTAAGTCATTAGTATGAAGACAGCAGTTGAACAGGTTTGAATGCAAGACTACTGAAGAAATAAGCTGTGAAAGCAGAAAAACAGGAAACCAAGAATGGGGACAGCAGTTGCAACACATAATGTATGTAGCAACAATAACAAGGGTAACAGAAGATGAAAGTAATTTATAGCTTTATAAAGTTGGTACCATAGTCTC
>JANZLQ010000089.1:24791231-24808279 GCA_026212715.1 Elanus axillaris
GGGGAAGGGGGGCAGAACCTGCCTACAAAGCAGCACCAGCTTGCTTTCTACCTTCCACCATTTTCAAAAAGCGCTTCAACTAATCTGTGAAAGACTACCAGAGAAACTTATTTTAACTTATCAGTTCTACTGTTCTTGGAAGCATGTGCACATTAAGTGTAGTCCTCCACAGACATTTAAGTGAAAAGGCAGGTTTACAGAACAAATACCACTACAGATGTTTGTATGATATACACTCATACTCATTTGTTATCTAGAATGTTTATGAAGAAATTTAAAGACCTTGTTTTAAAAATGAAAACCCAAGTAGCTTCTCTAGAGTATGTATTTCCAGTCAATTGTCACCAATGTTTAACATGCTTGAAAAATCCGAAACATCAACTGTTTTCTCATTGTTTCAAGTGCAAGAGTTTTACAGCTTGCACTGTATATCAACATACTACAAAGTACTATGAATATATAGCTTTATTAAAATTATTTATAATATTTTCCAGTAATTATATTTTCCTTTATACTATACTGAATATGCTCAGATAAATGTAGTGGTTCAACAAAAATGCCATTAAGCAGTTTAACAGGAGAAGAAAAGATCTAATAATCAAGTACTACTATTTCAATGAGACAATTTCAAATGACTCGAACTCCTGTAAGAAGTGGTCCGAACTTTGAAGCTAGTCTATCCATCCATATTTGGTTTAAACTATGCAATATAGGTGTAAACATTCATCTAGGTGTCTTAGAAAGACTTCTGCAAGTACATTCTACTCTCCCCCAGCACTTTCAAAAGCCTTGTAACACATGATGGAACTGGGCTGCCCAGCCAAGAAGCGTACTGAACTCAAATTAGAAATACTACATATACAGTAAGTCATTCATACCATGTTTTTCCAAGTTCTGTCAGCCAAGTTGGTATGTTTCCTGTCATAATTACCAAAGGATCCTGGAGCTGCCTGTTTGCTTTTGCTGTCAGTTTACTGTTGATAAACTCTGAGGTTGGAATTATCTCCTTGCAGATTGCATTCTGTGTTAAAAAAACCAGCATACTTATACTTAAAGAAATACTAGAAGAAATACCAAGCCTTTGTGAAAAGGTTTTTTTTTTATGCTTCTAATTCACTTATCACAAGAAAAAAAAAAAAACTTTCTTTGCCACTTTGGTCATACAGAGTCTAAGCCATGAAAGAGAGAATGAGTGGATTTTTACTATTCATTCTCTTTTCAGGAATGATGTTGTTCTTTGAACTTCAGGAAAGAAAAAGCATGGCAAACATGTTTAAACACACTATAAATGAAATACAATCGACTATAAGAATTTATAGCCTTCATCATACCAGAAGTTAGAGAAATAGGTATGGGAAGATGATAGTATTTGCTTTATTCTGTCTTGGGGGGGCAGGGGCAGCAGACAGGGGAAGAAGGCTATTTTAAGGTGTTTCAGGGCAGAACTGTCTATATCAAGTATGTAAATTATTTTAAAATAAGTGCTCTACTCACATCATACAAGTAATACCAGTATCGACTGATAGCATGTAAAACTCTCAAAAGAAGAATAACATCTAATGAGGGATCTTCAAATGTTATGTTTTCTGGTGGAGTAGATATGAGGTAAACTTCTAGAGGATTTAATACTGAAGGGCATACACCATCTAGCAGGAAAAAAGAATATGTTATCAAAACAAATCAATTAGAAGTCTTCCCTCCCAAGATTATCAGGAGCCTAGGTAGTATTAGTCATGGCATTCACTTTACTAAAACAGTTTAGTTACACAATTCAGTAAGTATCTTATTTTTAGTTTTAATATACATCTTAATATATACTTTTCTTATACTATGCTTGCTTCAAAAGAAATGCTATGGTGTCTCTAAACTCTTTTCTTCCCCGTCCTTTAAGAGGTTTCACAAATCTAACATACTAGCAAGGCAACACACTCACCATGCCACAATTCATCATGCTTTTTAGAATTTCTAGGGGAGGTTTTTGTGGGAGCAGTTTGTGCTCTTCCTCTTTTACCACCAACACAGTCCTTATTACCATCTTCATCCTCTCGCACGGGTTTGTACCTGAAGTAATTAAAAGTTAAAAACATGTTTGTGAAATACTAACTTACATGAAAACAGAAGCAGTTATAAAATGTTAGTTCTTTGATTACCACTATTTTACTTAAATGACAGTTAAACACAGAAAGACAAGAACAATGCATTTGGAAATGATGCAGCCTTTGAAGCTAGGCCCTGAGTAGCAAAGTACATCATGGAAGAGAAAAAATTAGGGACCCTCCAGCTCCATGAACTGAAAGGAGAGAAGCAGAAGGTATGAGTTTTTTTGCTTTTGAATAACATATTTAAATATTAGAAAGAAAAAGGACATGCTGAATGTTAAAATATTTGGCACAGTCGTAGGTCAATACTACTCCTTGCAAAGGATAGCCAGAAAATACATACACCAGTAACAGCAATCAACTATGAAAAACAGTATGAAGTTGACCATTACTTGTAGACTGCAGACACATTCTCTATTGTTTGTGGTTAGTTATGTAATATTAAGAATTAATTCCCTCCATCTAGCAGGCGTCATTTAAGATTCCCCTTTTCTTGTTCTTTAGGTTTGCTCAGGAATTAGAAAGAATGTCAGTAGCTAACAATGAATTCTTACTAAGATCTAAGTATCTCAATCACACCAGGAAATTCAAAGCTTCAGTTGTTCCCCCAACCTCCAAAAAAAGACAGCGAGCGATATTACAATTTTCTTTATGTATATGCATCTAGGAAACTGAAGAAGTTGTCCCCTATTTCTCTAGCAAACTTACCAAATAGTATGCGTTTTTGTCCAAATCCCAGCTCTTCCTAATGGGTTGCTTTCATCATCTGTAGACTCCCTCTCCTCTTCAGCTTGCAAACTGTACTGCCTAACTGCTTGATACACAGTCATATTATATGGCAGCAAGTGATCTCCAATGTAAAACTGCAGTCTATGTCTCACATTCCCTGAATTTAAAAATTGAGCAGCCTGAACAAAACAAAAAAGCCCGAAGTTAGGCAACTTGTTGCTAGCTTTTCTTAAGCCTCTTCCCACACCATTCCCTCCCCTCGCACCCAGAGCAAAAGCTTACCAAAGATTCATCTATTTCTTCATCTGACCCATCATCATCACTATCCTCATCATCTTCTCTAACTCTTCCATAGCCTGAGGCAAGAGAAGAGAAAAACATCCTCATTTGTTTTCACATGAAATTTAGCAAGGCTTTCATACACTGACTTTTATGAACTCCAAAACAGTTCCAAAATACATCAGTTAAAGTAAGGTTCAGATATGTTAGAACAAATTTCAGTATCAACATCTGGCATCAAAAATGCCAAGTTACAGCCAATCTAACAGTCAACTACATTATACTTCTGTTAGTATTTAGACTGACCTGTTTACAACAGGAAGAATTTTGTCCCAGAAAAGGGAAGATTATCTGCAGCTTTAGTCACCTCCACTGTGAACAAGATAAATTTACAGGTACCCCCCCATTTGTCTTCAAGTATAATCCTCACCAGTTTTTACAGACTCTGCACTACTCACAGTAGTGACTATACCAAGAAGCAAAACACATGTGACTGTATAATATATATACCTCTAACTACAAGGTATCTTTCAATGGCTTGTACCAAAGCCAGAGGATCAATCTTCACAGGTCCACCTTTCCACTGTTTCACATTAGCACAGTCTGGATGTCTTTGCAGTTGGCATTTTAATTGATGTGTATTGAAGAATTTTAAAGCTTGGGATCCTCTGTTAAGAGAAAAACTCAAAATAATTTGTGAAAAAAGTTGCTACACAAAGAATCTAATCACCATAATTGCATTAGAAAAATGCATCAAAATAGGCTTATACATGCATTTAAAAACTCACTTGTTCAAAGTATTATTTCTCAGCCTATTTCTCTAGAAATAAGCTATTAAGATTTGAATAAACAGATTAAAAATTTTATTCTACAAGAACACCAGAAACCAAGTTGGACAAAATCTGATTTCCAGTGGAAGCTACATGGATTAAGAGAAAGTCCAGCCTGATGTCTGATTACAGTATGGCCTACACTGACCATCTTTGAGGTCTGAAGTTGTTCAGTGGTCAGCTGATGCCACATGAGATTTAGAGCTGTGTTTACCTGCAGTGCAGTAAGGATCAGAATCTGGGGTGGAAAATGCAAGGATCTATTCATGTGTTTTTTTAATAAGGACCTAAAGAGATAACCTGATAGCTCCTTTGTCTTTTCTTGCCAAGTACAGCTTATATACATGTTCCACCTTACCTAACTATTAACACTTAAGCTAGCCATTTTTATAAACAAACCTCTTATCTTGGGCTGCTTCTATTTCCAGGTGCTAGTGAAAGACTACCAAATCTTAATGCCTCACAATCCTCATTGACATAATCCACAGTAAGACTAGCAGTCAAACAAAGCTGCAGTAGTCTGGCTTCCCACGTTTGATATGCTATCAAAAAGAATAGCAGAATTTTGCTTCTGTGATTAGCAATTTTGTAACTTCTGTAGTTACACCACTTAACAGAAACGGTGCGTATTAGGAAGCATTGTAAGATTACAGAGCACATACTATTTGCAAAAGCCAGTATTAAGACAATTAATTCCTTCAAGTATTAGAAACCTGTGCATTGCATGTATTCCCATGGATTTTAACTGCTTCGCAAAAACAAGTACTGAATTTTAATGTAAGTTAGGTTAATGCTATAGCGTGAGTCTCCAATACATCTACTATAATGGATGTTGTGTCACAATTACTGATAAAAAAAATCCACACTATCTTACTACCCAAGAGACAGAAGATTTTTGGCATTTCAAACTTTAAAGAATAGTTTTCAAAAATTTCCATTTTCAATGCTCCTCCCCGCCTCCCAACATCTACACAGTTGTAAGACTATGTCTATAATCAAACTGAGGTTTTAGCCAGCACCATTAGATACTTTCACAACATACATGCAACTTGGGGACAAGGAAGACATTTGCGTTCTTAAAGCTTAAATTTAGAGACTGCATTTAAAATTACACATCACCTCCAAAGTGAGGGAAGTTTCAAGATAGCAAGCAAACATTTGGTTAAATATTAATCTCCAACTGAATAATAAAAAAAAAAGCCAACTGTGTAGTTGCTTTTGTCTTTAACAGGGTCAGAAGCTTCCATTACCTCTTGGAACTTTTAGCATTGAAACAAGTTTTGGAAAACAGAAGCTTCCAACAAAACTGTTACCTGAGCATTAATCCTTACCTGCTCCCTGTTCCATTTCCACTAGGGAAGTCATGCACTTTGACAGGAAACTGTTCCATCTGACTGAGGCAATTGTTCATTTTATGGACCAATGCCAACAAAGGTGCATTTTCTAATGGCTCTAATCTTCCAAGGGGTTCTTCTCCAGGAAGCTGAAATATAATCCAGTCTTTTAGTTTTGTGCTTGAATTAATCCATCTTAAAACATTTTATAGTATAAGTTGTTTAAGAAAAAAAAAAGGGGGGGAAACGAAGAAACACTGTTCTCACTTAAACTAGCAGTATCGAGATGACCAGATGACATACAAGTTTATGAAAGACCTGTTTCAAAGAACACACTCTTCTCTCCTGGTTTCAACTGAATAGCCCTAAGATTTTAAGCATTCACTCTTAACCATGAGCAATAAACTTCATGGAAGCAGTAGTTATCTACTTTCCTCTCTCCCACTTTAAATTTCTTCCTTTAAAAACAGGACAATTTAGTTTCTTGCAGTATTTAGGATTAAAGACAGCAAGTGATAAGATTACTATCCAAACTCTTTCCATATCAACTTCTTAAGTCAGGAACAACTTTTAAGTTGTTCCAAGACTCAAGACAATTGGCCGTTTGGGAATTTTTTTCCACTCCTGTGTGGAATTTTCTGTAATTACAGGGTATTCTAAAAAGTTCATGACCTGTAAAAACACAGAAGTACGTGAAAGTTGTAGTGTTATACAGCTTAGCCATGAACAAAACGCTCCTTCCATACTCCATCTTTAAGCCAAGCTCATTGCTGAACCTCTCAGATGGTCAAGTAAATACATTTGAGAGAAAGACAACCAAGAATGACAAAAGAATAAACAAGAAAACTTACTGGAGAAGAAAAAAATACATGAAGAAATCTTTTCAATCTGATATCCCTGCTTACAGCATCTTTCTCACTTTTAGATGTCAAATAAAGCAGCAGTTGTTTAACAAATCCACTATGCTGGATTTCAAATGAGGAGACGTCAGACTCCGAGACAATGCTACGGATTTCTACAAGGCACTCTGTTCCACCATCCACCTGAAAAATATGAAGGTAGTATTTTACTACCCAGGTATTAAGGGCTGAAGAAATACTGGTTTTCCTCCTACTGCATGGAACAGCTCTAAAGGGAGAGAAAAAAGGGAATGTTTGGAGTGTATAGTAACTCAATACAAGCAATGACAGGGCAAATTATCTGAGGATAAGCAATTTCTCTGTTCAAGAGGAGGCATTACAGGCAACATCTACACTTTCCCCATTTTAAGAGAAATGCAAGGTCCCATTTCTGTCTCATGCAATGTCAAGATAAGCCTCAACCAATTGTTTTTTCAAAAAATATAATTTAAGAAATTCCTCAGATTAGTATATATTACACATGGTATCTGTGTGGGAGAGAAGAAGGACAAGTTTCATATTTCAATGATTGCTTAAGATCAAAGCACAGAACATAACTCAGCTGTTTAGTTACTTTAGAAGGTACAGGTTTAGACCATCTATCAAGGATCACAAGACTGAGAAGCAAGGCTCAAGTTCTTAAGATTCTAGCAGATTTGACCCAATCTATATTTATTCTATCCTTTCAACAAAATGCTACTTCCCTCTTGTCCTCCCCTCACCCCCAAAGCTCTTACTACAAACTGAGGTGTTCTTTACGTATGAAGTCAATCCCTAACACTTAACTGTAAAATTTTTTAATTTGAAATAAAACGCTGTGAGTGACACGTTGCTAAGAATCAAGAATACCCTTGTTAATACTTGTCATTTGTCATCAGTGATGTGTGTCAGAGCTTATATACCAATTCTAAAAGAAATCCCAAACAAACAGTTGCAACTTAAGGAACACTATCATCATTGAAGATCACAAAAGCTATGCTTAAAATATCAGCCATACTATCTAAAATGGTCAGCTTTCATTTAGTTTCCTCCTGAATACTTCCACTGCTTCCATTCCCACCTCCACTCCAAGCAAGCCTGCCATTTCTAACCTGGAGGTTGAGTTGTTCAGTTGCCGTGCAAAGTCTCTGTAACACGTTTAGTGCAGGATTGCTTCCGTCCATGTTTTCAGAACTAAAATAACGTTCCACAAATTTATGGGCTTGCTCCTTAATCCAGCCCTTAATTTTTTCTCTGTGAAGAAGCACACAAAAGGCATTCAGCCACACTTCACATTTGCATACTCCATTATGACAAGTAAGCACAGCCAAAGTATCATTTTCCCCATGTTTAACAGCAGTCACAGCCAAAAACCCTTCCCTCCTACACCAACTCAGTAAAGGTCTACTCTCTACAGATTACTTCTTGCACCATTTTTCCCAATTATCCAATTTTTCCCCACCATGCTACTTTAAATTATTAAGAGGTTATTTTTTCCACCTTAATTTCTTGATTCTTCTTCCAGAGTTATTTTAACAGTGGTTAAACTCAAATTTCTTTGATAGGTGTTACTTAATCACCTGACAGCTTATCATAAGAAAGTAGCTGCACCTCAAAGTCAATACCTTATAATAAGTACTTTGATTTTTTTTGCGTGTGTACCTGTTATTGGAAATGGTATCCTTGGAAGCAGCCCTTGCAAGACCACTTACTCCTGCTGTTCGTGCTGGTTCAATATTGTTACTGTTGGACTGTGTGCTTAATCTTCCCCATGTTTTAGGATTTAAACTTGCCAAGAAAGAAGATTTAGGAGATTGAGTAGTTGTAGGGCTTTTAGCTGGATGAAACAAAGACAAAATTAAGAGAATCAACAAATTTATTATAGCTAGCACTTCTGGCAGCTTATAAGTTTACTTTTAAACTTAAAAGGAGATAGAGTATCACATTTTAAGAATTATTTACCTTGATTGTCTACTTTGTCATCATCTCTTGGAGGAGAGTATTTTGGCCTCCTTGGCCCTCGTTTTGGCAGTCTTTTTCTCTTCAGAACATCACTCAGTCGTCTGTCCAAATTAAAAAAAAAAGTAACGTTTCCATCCACCATATTCATACACATACCCATCCCTCAGTTTAAGATGCATCTGCTAGCTATTTCCTCTAGAACTGAACAAAGGTTCCATCCTATATCAAGGAGGGCACAAGGGAACAATGAGCTCTGGGAAAAGGGGCCTCAACTCTATTTTAATTGGAAGGACAAAGTGACTACTCCATCCAGAAAGAAGGGGGTTTGCTTGCTGTCACTTTTCTACTATGGGTAGCCAAATACAGCCAGAAGTGCCACTTTAAAGGCTCTCATAATTTTCATTTTTTTTATTTGTGTAACCAACTGGTTATTAATTTATTTGAATATAATTAAAAAGAAAAAATAATCCACGAATCTCTACTGAATAAACACCAAAAGACACTGGATATCTGACCTGCCTCCGCTATTAAAGCCCAGAAAACACTTTTTCAACAATTTATGTAGTTACTACTCACCAACCCCTACACTTCCCAAGTTCACTTATTTCAATTCTGGTTTAAAGTGAGTTTCCTTATTATGCAAATACATTAAGACAAACATTTCACCTTTAAAATAAAGGCAAACTGTGTAACACTGAAACAGTTTATTCCTACAATAGATTTTAATTCTACAAGTGCTCAAAATGGTTGCATTCCAACAAAATAACTTAAGGATTTTTCTTCCTCCAGTCTCCAGCAGAAAGGAACCATGCACCATAGCTAGCATTTCTCTGAAATAATCACTCTGTCTTCAAGAGTTACATGAGAGTACAGCTGTTGATACTGGCATTGTCCAGCCTCTGGCTAAACAGCATATTGTTTCATATCATTACATTGTAACTATGAGGTCACTAACCTTCTCCCCCCCCCTCCCCAACATTTCATATAAAATTAATCAAAATTACCCATTGACAGCTTCAACACCACTCCACTTTATTACCTTACAGGAAAGTACCACAGCAAAATGCAGATGATACTGCAGCAGCTCAAAACAAACAAAAAGCCAAACCAAAACCACAGCAACAAAACCATCACCACCACAAACACCCCAAAACCTCAACAGATTGTTTTTTTCACAACAAGCAGCACACTTACCCCTGTGGGCTCAGATCCAAAGAATCCTCCCGGCTGTGTTGTAAGCTGGGAGAGCCCAAATCTGCAGCTGCATTACTGGCGGCAGTGGCTGTTCCAGTACTTATTGTTGTAGTGGTACCCAGTGTTCCGGATCCATTAGTGCATACTTTCGGCGGGCTTGTTAGCAAAGCCTCTGACTCTGCTAAGTTTTTCACTTGGTGCATCACCCCTTTGCAAAAGAAGAAATCTTTGTTTGGTGGGTTGGTTTGGTTGTGGAGGGTTTTTTGTGGGGGTGGCAGGGACAAAGGTGTTTGAAAAGATTGAAGTCTGTTATTTGAATGTTTTGACGATGGCAGCATTGGCTCACCCCACCCACCAATACCGAGTTAGTTTAAAAAGCAGTTCAATCCTTTCTCTTCAAAGAGTTCATCTACATACTTAAAGAAATAAAAAATGACAGCAGCACAAACTGTAGCTAAAGAAACCCAAAAATCCCCAGTGGATTAAAACAAAGACTTTCTGCCAAAGATTCGTTAGTTTTGTCCGGTAAGACTACCCATGTAATTTCAGCAAGCCATCTTCAGCCAAAATTTAAGTTCTCTAGCATCTAGTAAGCCTGTACAAACTTGTTTCAGATTCAGAAGAAACAAGCTTGTCTACTCCAGAGTCTTGGTCAGCTCCACCCTAGTCATATGAGGATATATTGCATGGATTTGCCTTTATTATTCAAGAACAATATTAACTTTTTACAGCTTGAGTGGGGTGGAGCAGGGGATAAAGGACATGGATTCTACACACACACACGCTTTTAAAATACTAAATAAGAAGGTGAAGAGAAAAAAAAGCAGGGAATACTTACCTTCTCTTCTGAAGTAAACACTAAAAATATCAGGTAACTTTTGCATTAAAATCTCTGCCATCTGCAGGGCTCCAACTACTATTTTAAGATCTTGACTTGACAGCATGGAGGCAATATGACTAAAACAGATAATTTATTAGAATTAGGTTCGCCTTTTCATTTTTGGCCCTTTTTTTTTAAAAAAAAAAAGCCAAGCCATTTCATCTTGCATATATAGTATTAGAGACTGAAAGCAAATATACTTCATTGTGCTTTTGTAAAAGCTATAAATGAAAAGACTGATAAAGTCCTCTTCCTACCTAAATCATCTTTACCAAGTTTTAACATGTGGCATAAAGGAAGAGTTTTCTTCCTTTAAAGAACATGGTGGTGTGGAATTTGGTACTGCCTTTGAAAAACTAGTCAGTTTATTTTCTAATTGCATCCTTTTATCTAGATCCCTAACTGTGTGGCATAACATGTATGAGAGGTTTCATGAACAGAAATTGCCAGTTGAATGCCATGAGAGTCTATTATGGTTCACATTGTATTACCTCAAAAGTCATCTTTCTTGCCCTCAGAAAAGCTTATAGGCAAGTTTTAGAAATCAGGAAAACAGTACGTGTTAATATTAGAAATTACTAACACAGCCATATAGGTAATCAAAGTTTCTAATAAGAACACTTTAGAGTTGGCACCTACTACAAAATTTAAGATGCAAGAAATTCCTGAAGAGCTGGCAGCCTCAGCTTTTGGAAAATAAATAATAATTTAAAAGCATCATTTTCCCCTGAAAAAGATGATTCAAAGAAGTAATCACAAGTTTGAGTTGTAAGTTCAAAATTAGTTTCATTCACAACAGTTAATGAACTTACCTCGAAACAGCATGGTTTTTCAGCACATCCTTCAGAAGTTCAGCATCAGCAAAATAAATTATCCTAAGAATTGCTCTAAGGCACTTGTGTCTAACAGCAGGTCCAGCTGAAGAACTATATACCTCATAAAGAACACCAAACAAAGTTTTGATAAAGGATTTTGCCAGTTCTGGATCCTCTTTCATTAGTTGTGCTCGAGCATCATCCTTCTTCATTTCTGAATGTCCACCTGTGAGAAATTATGCACCAAATCACTGCATAGTTCTTTGTATCTCTTCTCTGATGATTACTTTCTTTTGTTAAAGCTGAATTAGTTTAGCTCTTGAATTGAAAAGATATAATTAAAGAACCAGAAGTCAAACTGATGGCAAGAATGTAGGTACAAATCCTCTTCTTTCAAGCAGTCAAATCTTTTTTCTTCAGTTTTCTTACTTATTTCTGTATGGTAGTAATAAGCCCTCACACAGTCTTCACTAAATAAAAGAGCTGTATGAACAAAACTGTTTCAGAAAATCCCAAGTCAGGAACACCCCTGGCTCCCCTCCAATTTAATGCATTTTCAGTTCCCAGGAAAAGTTCACGTTAAAAAGAATATATTTCAATAGTTTGAGTTTTCTTGTAAAACTGTCTTCATTCACATAAATCAAAGTAGTTTGCTTTTCCACAGAAACCATAAGAAATATGTTAGCTAAGTAGCAGACTGTTGCATAACCCAGCATAAATTCACTATAGGTAGAGACACCAGGTGTCTCCTAGGCTGTACTTACTAGTGTTCGTATTGGCTAAAGGGTTTGGTTTTCGCTGAATGGCACGTGCTGTTCCAGTATCCTCATTTATTTGCTGCATAGAGTTAAAATCAATAGTATAGACACGCCCAAGTGTAGACAGGCTTATCTCATCCTCACCAACCTGATGAGCTGCCTAAAAGAAAGGAAGAATTTAAAGTTAAGAAATCTCTAATAAATAGGAAGCTATATGAAAGGTAAAGAGAGGCAACTGACAGAAATATAATACAGTGATTAAGCAGTTCACCTGTTACTGAATACCAAAACAGCACAATACTACAGCAGGAGGTTTGAAGAAACTCATGTATTGCTTACTCCAGAAGAATAAGGCTGATATTTTCAAAGCTATAAAGAAAGCACTCAGTCGCCTATACAACCGCACACATATTTAGAAAACATCACCAGACAAGCATGTGGAATTACTACCTCTATTATTCGACTATCAATCCTGTTATAGGGATGCCAGAGACCCCTGTCATCTCGCCATTGCCATATTGCACCATCTGTATTTTGCGCATTTCCTTTCTTCAGCATAGTATCAACAGCAAAGATTCCTTCTTTTGGCAGGCAAGGCATCAGTTCACTGTAAAGAACATTAAAACAGTTTTTTACTAGAAGTATACAATAAAGTCCATCTAAGCTGAAAACCATTTGCCTTCATTTTGGAGAAGTTAGGGATTTCAACATACCAACCAGACCCAAAACCTAGGGCTGCATAACTTACCAGATAAGAGAAGTAAGCTCATAAAGTTCTTGAGGACTTCGTGGAACAAGGTCAATTTGTTCTTGACAACTCCCATTTGAGGCTCCACAAAGGAGGAAGTGAAGCGTTTCTGCAATATCTATAAAAATTATTATTCATGAGATTGACTATATCAAAATATGGATTCCTTTTTGTGCTGGACACCATGCAGAAGAGATAGTTGCTGCCCGAAGCAAACAGACAGTAAGACAAAAGCCATTTCTAAACATTGTAAGAAATGTGTTTGTTCTCAGGTCTGGGGTTTGGGGGGACATCTGGGGGAGAAATATCACTCAATAATACAGGTCACAGAAGAAAACAGGGGAACACACAGGGCAGTTGAAGTGACAAGTCAAAATTTACGAGATGCAAGGAAGAAAATGAGTGAGAACTACGACAACTACACAACAGTTATTTTTCTTAATGTTTTCCCTTAGGAAGAAGTCCTTAAATCACTTATTTCCCCCACTTGGTAAAGACTACAAAAATAATTATTCAACTTGTGTTGGAATGAATGAGAACAACCTGTAACTTATGTGGCTAATACAGACTCAAAATTAGGTGAGCATTCCAGTGACAACAGCTGGAGACAGGAAATGGGAGAAAAAAACCCTCAGGAAAAAAAGAAACTTCTGACAATATTAACTGAAGTTTGTAACCCAGGGGAAGCATAGTAAGAGAGAGAAAAATAAAAAGAACACAATATTTGTATAATCAAGTGCACAGAGTTCCACATAGACTGTAGGCATTAACTTAATTAGGTCCCCCAGAATATGAAAGAGTAAGAACTCACTTTGCTTCATAAGTTGAACTGCAAGTGTAGGACAATTGGAGCACATTAAGGAAAACATGCGCACCACCATGATGAACATTCCTGAGCTCAGGATAGGAGGCGTCACTACCAAGAGTTGCTGGATATTTGTTAACAAGTCCTTGGAAGCAACCTGCTGGAGCAAGTTCTTCAGTAGGGAACAGTAAAATTGAAAACATTAGTTTGGCTTTGAAAGGTAAGCCCTTAGAAGAACCAGAGGTAAGAAGGAAACAAAAATCCACCCCAAAAAAACCCACACCCTTACCTCCTCATGCTGGAAGTTGTCCACTAGCCGTGCAAAACAGAGACAAGTGCTCTCGACAGACTTTTTGTCCTATTATAAAAAAAATAACATCTTTGTTTGAATTAAAATACTTTAACTTGCATTAGTTTATCCTGTCATTTTGAGGCATCCATAAATTTTCTCCAAAAAGGCCAGCTGAATTACATTTTACAGAATACTACAGCTCTGAATTTTGAATTCATTGATACAGCCCAAGCTGACCTCCCGAGATGGCTGTGCTTTTTCATATTCCCTGGGAAACACTTCACACTTGCAACATAAATACCTTTTGAGACAAATAAATAGATCTGCAATATCCTTTTTGGATTCTACAAGGAGGAAATGAAAGGGAAGAGAGCTACAAAGCCAAAGCAACCGGAGATATTAGATAATAAGCAGGAGTGAAGTCTACTGTTCTACAGACTACATGAAGCCTGATTTTTGTATCATGCAGTACAGCCAAGACAGCAAATCCAAAGACACCAAAATATTAAAGATTGCTCTAAAAATAGCTCCAGCTAAAAGTTCATTGAAACACTCAAAAAAGTTCATCTGAACATAATAAAACACTTGTACTGGAAGGGTGGTTGAACACTGGAAGGGGTTGCCCAGAGAGGTTAAGTTTCCATCCTTTGAGATATTTAAAAAAATAAAAAGTCAGCTGGGACATGGTCCTGGGCAATCTGCTCTAGCTGACCTTGCTTAATTATCTAGTACTAACCCCCTGCTTGAAAAGTCCCTTCCAACCTCAACTATTCTGTTAAGAGTTAACTCGAGATTTTTAACTTTTTATTTTTGCCAGAAAAATTCCACTTCAACATTTCTTGAAATCTTACTTTTGTGGGCTGTAGCTTATCTTCACAGAACAGGAGTTAGTACGTGTCCCTACTACTGCTGAGAATGGTGCTTCCTGTTTCCAGAGCACCATCTAAAGCTGCCATTTGACTTCTGTGAAACTGTATCGAAGATTCAAGTAGTGTCTCAGCAAGATGATGTTGGCAAAATTAAGAGTAGAACAAGAATGCAGAAAAACATTACCCAAAAGCTTCCATCTAGGTGCACTTGTTAAAGAACATAATAATTTCTCCTTTTTCACCTCTAAAAGGGATCTGCCAACCAAGCAGTATATCCAAATCTCTTTTGGTGCAATAGTCATTGTGAGTGCTCATTTATGAGCATAGCAGCATTGCAGGATAGGCAGATCTTAGGAGCCCCATGATTTAGGATTCATCACTTCAAACTATTGTGCAAGAATAGGAACTTCCTTTTTAAAGAGCCTTAAGCCCTCCCAAGAAGTCAAATCAGAAAAAAAACACAAGATTTGAAACTGAAGCTTTTCCAAGTTTGAAGTGGGAGAGAACCTTACAACCCATTTGTTAAGAAAAAAAAACTAATGCTACTGGATTTCCTCTTACTGATGGGCAACAAGGACTACAAACCCACTATTATTCATGCTCTGAGTTAACGCGCCTTGTTTATCTCATTTTACAAAATTAATAGGGGTATCATCAACTCTTACAGCATGTTTACAAAAAAAAATCCATACACGCAGTAGAATATCACAACTTGACAGTATAGAGCTTTAAGGCAATTATCACATTGCAAAAGGCAAGTAATATTTAGTTCTTTTCTGTGTATCTGGACACAACTTTATACTACTTTCAGGTCAAAATTAAAACTTTCCATTTTTTAATAGCTTCTTACCTGATGGGTTAACCTTTGTGTAAGCAGTGGCAAAGAGTCTGCCACAAAGTGAAACTCATCAGGTGTTATACTCTGGCAGCAGTTGGCAGCAATAGCTAGCGCGTTCCTCTGTGCATTTATACTGAAGAATTCCAGATACAGCAAACAGTCTGCCAACCCACCCTATAGTAAAATAAACAAACATTTCCACTCTCAGTACTGCTAAAAATCACAGAAACTTGTTTTCTTATTTCATCTTCACAGAAGATCACCAAGATGTAGAACTGGTAGAGGTAAAAGTGCTTTGTTTTTTACTTACTGCCTGCAGAATAGCTTTACTATGCCTGCGTGATAACATCTCCAGGGCTGTAAGCGCCTGCTCTGCCACATCAATGCACTGAATAACTTGCAACTACAAGAAAACAAGAAAGCTGGTAAATCAATTTCTAAACCAGTCTGTAAAAATAATAATCTTCATTAACACCTGGACAGTTAGCCAATACTAAGACACATATGCTAATGCAGCTGCACTGCTAGCTGTAATCAAGCTAGCCAATATAAGGCTAGATCAGCTATAGCTACTTCAAGAGTTACCAGTTTGTATTAACTCCACAGTATCTTTGCAAGAGCAATCAGACAAGAAGTTCCCAGGGAATCAGATAGTGCTTTTCAGTAAGGGTGTGAACAAAGAGCAAACCTGTTTTTAAAAGCTTCTCATGCATTATGTATGATCTTGTAAGCTATGAAAAGAAACCATTATCTTAATTGCATATCCTAAAGTTAAAACAACAGATAACATCACCTCAGACTAGTTTAACACTGTTTTGATTTCATTTTACCTTTTCCAAGAAGACAGGAATTGCATCTACCACTACAGCTGATGATCTCGGAAGTGCTTCCATCATATATGTTAAGGCCCGACATGCATGGTTCATCTATTAAATACATAGAGATTTGGTTTTAAGTTCAGATGATACATTTTTGTATCTCAAAGAATTTTTAAAACATTTAAAATCACTTACAATGTCAAAGTTGTGCTCCATCTGCAACAGTGTTATCTGTATTTTAAAAAAGTATTGTTAGTTTAGTAAAAAGCATCTGGGTAACAACATTAAAAAAAGGGCTCAAATCAGTATCATCGCTTTTGACTCAGGACTTGGAATGTTGGTAAAAGTTTCAAAAGAGCCACTACCTATTCTTGAGCTATTAAAGAATTCATAGGACTATAAATATTTAGCAAAACACCCTCAAAACCAAATAATGAGAAACAGATACATATATGCATGCATACATATAATACACAATATAAATAAAGAATATTTAATTTAAGCAAGATAGAGTGAAATATTATATCCTCCAAGAGAAACGTGAGATTTAATCTTTACCAAGGCTGGTACAACACTCTTAACTGGAAATCCTCCTAATGTTTCTTCATTTCCCATGACCAACAGCTGGCACATCTCAATCACTGCCTGCAGTTGCTGACTTTCATCAGTGGCTTGGAGACCTTGTAAAAGTTGTTGGGCTTTAGAACCTAGATATCCAGAAAAAAGATGAGGAAAGATGATATTAGAAAAAATAAGTGTTCAAGGGAACTGTTAATGCTATACTTCTGCCAGAGTGGAAGACCAGAGATAGTTTGTTTTCCTCTGTACTTGTAGTTTCACTTCCTTCCCCTGTCATCAAAAGGGGGGGGGGGGGTAAGAAAGGGAAGCAAAAACTCACACTTGGCTGTCTTTCCAGTGCA
>JANZLQ010000089.1:24808379-24828952 GCA_026212715.1 Elanus axillaris
GGGGGGGGGGGGGGTAAGAAAGGGAAGCAAAATCTCACTCTTGGCTGTCTTTCCAGTGCAGATTGGTCAACACAGGGAGTCCACCACACTGCTCACCATAGACATCTTGCCAACCTACAGCAGGTGCCAGAACCCACACCACTCCACCTTTATAAAGCAATGGACTTAACACACCCCCCTGGATAATATAGCACATGGAATATCCATAAGACCCCATCCTCTTCTTGGCAGACAGTGTAACAGGCTGCCTTTGGCTCTCTTGAGAAGCCAGAGTTGGACTAGAAGGTATGCATCTTATCCAGCTGCATAATGCAGACATGGTGAAACAAGTCTAAGAACCCATGTTCTCACTGACACACTGTCTGAAGGAAATGCTTTCTGTCTGAAATCTAAGACACTTTTGAAAGTATAAACAACATACCTTAGAACAGACATCTACTAATAGTTTTAAAGCTAAAAGCTAGCAAAAAACCCAAGGGGGTTGAAGAGATCTTTTGTTAAGCAGCCCATCATGCAAAAGAAAAAGGAAAAGGTGAAAAGGCAAGAACCCTCCCTTCCCCACCTATAACAGAACATTAAGATGCCCCCCCCCCAAAAAAAAAAAGAAAAGAAATATGGCCAAATTAAATTACTCTGCCTTATAGGAAGACAAGCAAATTAATATTCTTGACCAGTCGTCTAGCACTATCATGACATACAAATCTCCAACATGTAAAATACTGTATTAAACTACAAAGCTAACAAAAGTATCAGAATTTACTAGTGACTGAATTCTACTAGTCTGGAAGTGGAAAGAATTAAGTCAAATTAGACAAACTTTGCTTACTAGCTCCACTTCCAATTGTCCTGTGGAAGAGCTGCGACATCCGAGGACCAAGAGGGCCAAACAGGTGAGGAGGAAGACCCCTAGCCTCTAATAGAGCTAAAAGCAAACAGAGGATAACAGCCATTGTCAAAGCTTCTACATGTTTTTTTTTTTTAAAGTTCAAATTCCATGATGCTATAATTTAAGAATACTAGAATTTTGGTACTTTAAGAAAGAAGAGTTAGAATTAGATGACTGCAGCTACCCTGATTTCTAAAACACACAAAAAAGATGACCTTTAGGGAACAAACAACTCCTTTTTATATGCAGAGCATTAAGGCCCTTTAAGAAGTCACCCACTGAATTTCAAGAGTTACACATTTTACGGAAGAAATCTGGCCTGATAAATTGTTATAAGTCTAGATCAAGACTAGCAGATTCACCAGACTATAGTTTAAAATCTGAACTCAAGCTACATAAAATAGGTTAAGCTTATCTGCACATTTTCAGGAACTGAATGGCACTATTAATCTGAAAAAATGACACTGAAAAAAGTTCAAAACTTTATTTGGTGACGAGGAGAGGGAAGAACTCTGCTAGATATGAGGGGTTATTTGGTTTTGGTTTAAAAAACTTTTTCAGTAGTGTTACTTAAGCTAGACTAAGTGGGTGTTTCTGATTTTTATTGTAGCAACCATGACTACTGCTGATAAATACAATGACAGTTAATAGTAAAAACCAATTTAGCTCAATATTCCTAATGCATACCTATGCTTACTGAGGACTATAAACAACTGGTAGTGACACAGCACTCATTTCAACATTAAATATCCAGATTAACCGAAACATGTCATTTGGAAGTGAGATCATGATCTCAGAATTCCTTGCAGTGTAGTGGCAAAACCATTAAAACAGTTGCAGGACATGCAAACTGAGTTTATACCTGTCTGTACTCTCGGGTTTTGAGAGACCTGAATGAATCCTTTACCTTTAGCCCAAGCACAAAAGCAAGCATTTTAAGAACATTTAGATTTTGTCTGGTCATCAAAGCTTACAGCAACATGGCTGTCAATGACAAGCACCAAAAAAATGTTATCCAGAAGCAGGCAGAGTATTAGTAGGTCTAACCTGGCCTGTCAACTGAAAACATTCTTCCAAAGACTTATTTTCATATTTGAGCTTACACACTTCAGAGGACTAAGTTGTCAATAATCTCCCCTCACCTCCTCCTGAAAAATCATCAATAGCGGTGTATTATACCCCATGTAAATGAGTAAGGACACTATGCCACCCCCTCCAGACATTATTTCCAGATTCTTGCATCATTAGTGAATTAAGGCTTGTAACTCCATACTTCAGAACTACTCTAAGCAAAGCAAAGCAAAACATTCACAGAGAAACAAAATACAGCCTTCCCACTACATATAATACAGAATTTGGGTAGGTATGGCTATTTATAGACTGCAAACAAAAAAATAATGGTAAATTAATAACAACTTTTATACCTTGTAGTCTTCCCATCTCAGAATCATCTGACTCACTTTCTCCAGAGGTTGTCATACCTACAGCCCCAGCAACAGAACTAGAAGCTAAAGAAATAAAACAGAGGTTAATGCAAGTTACAGTGCCTTTAAAGCTACAAAATTCATATCAATCCATCTTCAAGGAAAGTGTCCACCATCAGAAGAGTGCTCTGCATTTAACATTGCCACCATCATACTCCTGGACAATTGTCATTTTCAATAGACCAGCCTACAGGTCTAATACTTTCTAAAAGCTGAAGAGAGAGATTGTATCAACACAAGATAATGGGGAGGGGGAGGAATACAGCTAGACCAGCAAATTACCTTTCACACAAGGTTACCTGTATCCTTAGTAAATTTATGCTTTTCTTAATTGAGTGTTATGCTGCACTTAGTGTCCATTAATTTTGACTTTTTGTACTGATGTAGCTAGTATTACGTGAAGAACACTGGAGATTTTCTACAATCCAGCATAATCACTGGAAAGCTCCTTTAAACTCACCACTGATTTGGACCAGATGATAAAATTAAGTACCATTTAATAGGACTGTGCAAGTACGAGTATTTATCTTGGTTACAGGTTTCTCTGGTAGAGACACACTTGCAATTTCAACAGAAAACTTGTAGAATATTTATGAGTAGTTACAAAAGAGCTTTTACAGGTAAATGCATGCCTTCTGTATTCTGAACAGTTTGACGTCTCTTCAGTTAGCAGTACAGTAATTTATGTAGCATCAGCTGAAGTTACATTTTAAAAAAAAAAAAGAAAGAAGATTTAGATGCCTGAAAACTAAAGTCTACTTAATTGGACATAGTCTGGAGACTACAAAAAAAAGCATAACTGAAACATGTACCAGATATCCAAGAGATCAGGTTCAAAAGTAAAGGTCCCTCTCACTCAAAAACCTTCCAGAATTATTTACCAGCTGTACCAGCTTAAGTAAGTTCTCCCCAAACTTAATCCATTTAATTATTTTTAAATGCAAAGAAGTTTATATCAGGAACTATACTAAAAATGATTCAGCTAGAATTTCTTACCTGCAGCTCCCTGAGGAGCCTCATCTGTACGTGCAGCTGAAGAGTTAACTCCATCCTGGTTGTTGTCAGGATCAGCCATCTTCTCCTGTCGACGAGCTTCAGCTGCTCCTCTTTTGCCCAGGCCAGAGCCTCGCCGACTGAAGATACAAAAAACAAAGTTTCAGACCTTATGAACTAAGACAAGAGATTTATTAATGGGAGATACTCTAAACCCCATAACATTTATGTAGATCACTACCATGAAGTTGCACAAATTAACAGATTCACATAAGAATCAGTCTTTATGAAATTATCGAACTCTTCTTTATCCTCCACGCACCATACCATAGCGGTGATTTGTTTATATTAACGCATTATAGCTAGGTCCTTATATTATACCCTTCAAAACAAGGCTGTCTGCTAAAATATAATAGTCAAAATGAACAAGATTAAAGTGACTGTTACAAACCATGTACACATTCAAGAAGTCCTATAACAGAATAACTATCTTTACAGGAAGTTTTGAACTACTAAAAGCACAGATAACTCTGATGTTCAGCTTGGATTTCAGTGCCACAAGTTTGAGGGCACAAGCCTTTTTAAAATTTGCCTTTTTAAACACTGTCATTGCTATTACAAATATATATGCCTACAAAGTAAACAGTCAAATTCAAATGCACACTTGACAACAGAAGCAGATTTCAGAAGCTTTTTTTGTGGCAGGGAAGAGGGAAAAGAAGTTGTGCTGGAACTAATAAATGTAGTTTAGGCATAAGAAAAAAAAAAAAAAAGCTTGTTAAGGCTTCCTAAGTGTAGCTTTAGAATATATGCAACTACAAAAATTTTTTCATCACAGGACACATTTAGTCTCCCCTTCCATTCAATCTACCAGCTGTTTAAAATTATTAATTCAGGACTAATTTTCCCCTGCATCAGAAAGTATATTAAGTACTTAGACATTTGTAGTGTTGTTCAGATGCAGCTGCTGACAATCTGAGTCAGCTTAACAATGTACACTACTAAAACAGACTCCTGTCTGGTACCATGAAGTCTATTTTTTCAAACTAGTCATCTATTTCATTATTCATGATGGACAGTACTTCAGCACTCAGTGTTTAGTATCTTTTTAAACAGCACCACCCCAAGGAAAGAATTGCTTAAATTTGTGACATTGGCTTTGGGTGTTTCTTTCCCTGCACCCCCACAGCTGATGAACTTATTGAAGGTCTGATGGTAACAAATTCTAAGCACTATCCATGATGCTGGTGCACAGAGTAACTCAACAGGCCTGAAAAGCTACAGGTACTTCTACAATAGCAAAGTAAGAGATAGACGAAGCTCCTTTTCATGCATGAAAATGACAGTGATATCAATCAACTGCAGTAATCATGTTTCATTATTTTAAGTTTTACCTGGTGCTAGCACAGGAGCCCGTGGTCTTTTGCCGTGTGCTCCGCCGCAAACTGGGGAGCTCAGCAGGTGGTGATTCACTGCGTTTCTTTGTAGATTTTCTTAGACCTATGTGATACATAAAGAATTGAGTGTAAAACAGTCTTTAAATACACCACAACTCTGCAAAGAAATGAAACTTCAGTATACAGGAAACTTCTGTGTAGAATAACAGCCTCTATGTAAGAACCACAATAAGCCAACATCAGCTTTTAGTCATCTTACACTGAACTGCTATCACCAGTAAAAGGAATGTTCAGATATTTACTTTTACTCATTATTCTGAGTTAAGTAATACTAAACTCCAAGTAGTTACCTAGACACCTTTTCCTACCCTACACACTACAGTTATACAAGAGCTTGTAAGTCTTCCTCATGATAAACAGATATCACATTATGGGATACACGTTTATTATTTTCACAAGTTGATGTTCAAAACACTTAAAGATTCTTTAGCTTTATCTAAAGTAAGAAAAAGAAATCACATTGGGGTGTAGGACAGTGGTAGTTGCATGTCTTCCCCCCCCCCCCCCAAGTAAATCTGCATAGCATAAACTTAAACCTTCTTCATTAGCTGAATCATAATTTCTAGTCTGTTTTATTCACATTAGTATGGCTTAAGAATAACTGCCTTAAGTCAAAACTGTTCTCACCTCCAGGAGTCAAGCACTGACAGTGTTGAGATCTGTCATATGTAGTATTTGTGTTCCTATTTCAGCTACATCCTTTCTACCCCTGTCACTGTCATAAGGTCTTCCTTGAGGCAGATAACCAAGCATATCTTCACAGCTTTGGAGAAGGAGTTCTCAAGTTTTTATTTTAGAACTATTTACACTGTTGAAAACTGACACAACTGATATTAATTTGCTTTAGGTTATGAAGCCATTGATCTGCTGACAAATCCCACAACAGAACCAGGTACATCTTAAACACACAAAAAAAACCATGCCATACAACATTCTCAAGTGATAAGCAAGCTTACTATCAGGTTGAAATACCCCCTAACAGCTTCCATACCAGAAGGGTGATAATTAAGGTGTTAAAAACTAAAAATCTTCATCAGGCCCAGCTTTACATTTGAGTCCCTCCCTGCCTCTACAATAAATAAAAGAGAATCCCATAACATTCAATTTGGACATACTATTACTAGAACAGATGTAAATAATTTTGAGAAGATGAGACAGATCACTGCTCCCTCTTCTGGCAATAAAGCAGAAATAAAACGTATTTAAGTGTGCTATGTTTTTGAGCACAGTACCTATCAAACTGGCTCCTGTTTATTTCCTTAATCCTGAAACATTCCAGGAATGCTGAGTTGTGGTACTGAGGGATTAAATTATATCTATGCAGCTTCTGACTGCATATTTAAAGGAAAAGTGATCTGAAAAGCTATTACTGACTTCATCAATAGTCTGTCCTTTCAAACACTGTACTACATTTGACCCAGGAACACAATGATGTGTGCAGTTAAGTTCCATGTAGATGAAGGTTAACCTGATATCCATGTATTTACCACACACCTGGCTTACTATCTCAAGAAATTTGGCAACCGTATAACAACAACAAAGTTCTGTATTTAACAGCCACCAAGAACTAAACCGAAGCAGGCCAGTCACTGATGTTCTGTACGTACAGAACAAGATACGTGACTTTTTCAAATATTCAGAAAAAGCAGTGGTATTTTTACCATGTATGCTTTCAAACTAAAACTTTAAGTTGAAGTTGCTGCAACAGAAATACATGACTCCAACCCTATTTACATACAGTAAGACACTCGCAGGGGGGAATGGATGTAGGAATGTGTTATAAAGTAGAGATACAGACAAAAACAGTTTAAAGCAGTTGTAGCAGGATCTCATACCACAGCATCTAAGCTTCTGAAGTACTAGAAGTGCACAGATACAACAAAAGCCCCCTCATAGCTGGTTATATTTTATAATAGAAAATGCATGCTTTAACTGGCACTAGGTATAGCACTGTATTATTCCAGATAAAATGTGTTTACCACTCTTGAGTTCATATTGCATATAAGGAAAAAAGTAGGCTGCTTGGTACCTGTAACAGTATGGTGAAATTCTAAGTGAGATGCACTTTTGCTTTACAATTAGAAGAATAAGTTAATCAACCTGTTGCAGTAGAGTTCACTGAAAAAATATACAAATACATTTTAATTCTTTATGTCAGCATGCCACTTACTACATCAAATCTATGGGTACTTATTTTCAAGAAGTCACACCTAAATATTAAGTAACTTCCTATCAGCTTAGTAATAGGCTATCCATGACACACCATACATCCACTGTAAGTGAAGTAAGATTGACTTAACTTGTATCAAAATAGTATTTCTGCTAAGGGCAAAGGTTTCACAAAACAGCAGAGCTAGCTGAACAGCTTACTGTTGTTTAACAGTATGGTACACTCATTCATGTCTTACTGTCCCTAAACCAACCCCAATATGGACAAAGTGCACACCTGATACACTTTCTTGCTCCGTTAGTATTCTGCCAGTTTGGTGAGCTGAGCTTGCTTAACACAGGTCAGATGAGCACAGACACCATGAAGCAGTAGGGCAATGAAGCTGTGAAACGGCTTGTCCTTTTCCATAAGAGACATTAAATTAGCTGAGCCATCTCTTTAAACTGAATTACCTCAGGAAGAGGGTTTTTAGACAATGTGAAGAGTTACCCAGTTACTGCTTGGTGGATGAGTTGCAGAATAGATCACAGCCTGAGCACCCAGAAGAGTTGAGCTCATTCTCTCCTGCTGCTGAGGAAGAATGTTCTATTTGTCAGATCTTTTTGCATGTTTCTCTTTTCCCCCCAAGTCTTTACTTCCCTACCTCTGATGTATCTACCAGGGCACATATGAGCTTCCACCTCCCTCTATTAGTTTCAAAGGCTAAAAAGTGAAGACTTCTCAGAGCTTGTTCCCTTTCTGCTGCTCAATGCCACTCTCTGCCCTTGAAGTTCATTGTTGAGAGAAGGCTTCTTAAATCAGTCTTAAGCCACCTGCATCTTTGGCAAATCCTTTTGAGTCTTCCCAATACCACAAGCTCAGGACTGCTAACTTCAGCATAGGACTGAACCTTCTTCCCTTCACTTGCATTATCATCGAAATTTGATCTCCTCCTTAACACACTGCCAGTGTGACCTCGTGAGAGTTAGTCCTGTATCTTTAAGATCTGCAGGAGACTAACAGCCCCAAGTCTTCACTGGTAAATAGGGCACAACCAGCATTCAGAGATGGGATCAGAGATGCCCTGTGACTGCCTGATGAAGGAAAGCACCAGTCATACTGCCACAGAAGGACAGAAAGGGCTTTCAGGGGAATTGGTTTGATGTTCATTTCCAGAAGTTGTTTGTTCAGCACTATTTCTGTAATACACAGAGCTATCATCAAGAGATCCGTTTCAAACAGCTAGTAAGAGTTGTGAACAGAGATGGACTTTCAATAAATCAAAAGAAAACTAGGTTTAAGCAGTTCAAATTCAGCAACTGCAAAAGCTTCAGATGTAAACTTCAGAATTAAAGCAGAGGCATGGGTTTCCTTATGGCAAACAGATATATTGCTTATGCCCCGACATCATCCTATTTGCATGCCAAACACTCATGTGAATGACTCAGAAGGAAAACAGATCCAAACAGGCTAAACCTGAAACAGTGCAGACTAACAGAAATCAAACAAAAAAAAATCTTAAGAATATCTTCACATTTAAGTGTGTTTACTGGACAGCATTTATTTTCTTAAAGGCATTTTTTTGTTGCTTGTAAGAAACAAGTTCTGTATGCAGCTGTACTGCATTCACTTATTTTAAGTCTGAGAGTATTGCCCAAGCCAAAACAAAAAAGTTAGTCAAACTTTCACAGTCCATAACCTGGAAAGCCTTTTATTTGCAGTTCAGAAAGATTATCAGTAAAGATTTACTTGTTAGCACTACAAGTTTAGACTTAAGACTGGCTCCTGTGCAGGGCTGCTCTCCTCCTCATGCAATAAAGATAGGGTGAAAATAGCTGTGGCAGAGGAAGGCAAGATGACCTCCTGTCATTCTAATACTCCACTATTCCCCTCCCTCAGCACCAAACCAGGCATCCCCAGCTCTTGATTATAGCTTCACACAGCCCATCACCACAATTAAATCAAGTATTTCAAAGCTAGTCATCTTATTTCCTCAATCCCAGGTCCACAACTCTAAGGCTCTAACAACTATCACACAAACAGCACTGTCACCCACAATCCCAAATAAACTAATTTGGAGCTACTTTCAGACTCTTTTCTCCCTCACCACTGCCAAATCCCTTGAAGCCAAGAGTTATACACCATTCATGCCCTGTGTTCATCTTCATGTGGCTTTTCAGTGCATCCCAATAATCTCTCCAGCCCTGCAAATCTTAAACTATCAGGTAGAGGCTTCTCAGTCAGGGATAGCTACCCTAAGTTACCCTGCTCTCAGCACTGTCCCAGACATCATTGCCAGCTTCTTCCTACTTAATGTCCACAAGACCCTACACAAGGCAGTAGAGATTTCCCTAATAATGGAGACATAATTAAGCTTGGTTTTATATTGTTACATAATCAGTGAGATGACCTGATTCACATTTAAAAAGCTCCTACAAAATACAGGGCTTGAAAGGGATGTGATAATAGTCAAATCAAGACATCAAAACAAGAAACTTGCTTTTTTGTTGAAAAATATTTAGCTACAAAAATAGAAGTGAAAAACTGTAGTCTAGCCTGTTTTTATTCTTCCAACAAATTATATAGAACTTATTCAGTGACGTCACTGCTCAGTTACAGACTGCTGTGTAGCTGAAGACTCTGAAAGTCACCTTGGCTGCATTTAACACTTATTAATTATCCAGTGAGGACAGGACAAGAAACCTCAGGATATTCCCTCCAATATGTGAAAAGCTTCTGCAGAAATGGCAACCATGTCTCTCCTCATTCTTCTCTTCAGTAGAGTAAACCAGCTCATCTCTTCTAGTTCTTCCTTCAAAGACCACAACTACTAATAATCCTTCTTGTATTTCCTGAACTGCAATACTTGAAAATGAACAATATTGCATTTGCATAGACATGACTGACTGTATGTTAGCCAGAATAATCTCCCCTCTCCTCCCAATTTTCTTCCTAGAACCATCCATCATTTTTCCTGAAGTTTTTGCAGCTCCTTACAGTTCGGTTTGCATGTTTGGTTTTTTACTTATCTCCCACTAGTTCTAGAAGCCCTACTGCAAATTTCTTCAAGCATCTGTTTCATATTATACCCCTATATAAAGCCTACTGAATTTTAGCATTCACTTTCTACACAGGATTACGATGACTTCCAAGGACATGTTTCCAGACAGAGGGGTGTACACCTCAATAATTTATTCTAGATCACTGTTTGACTTAAAGCTTTAGAAAGTTTTAGGGGTGTCACTATTTGTGTGAGAAATCACTTCTGCTCCCTTATCCTCCCAGGGTACTAGCTTGCTACAGAAAATAAATTTGAACTTACCCATTCTTCCTTACAAAAACCTACCCTGGAGGTTTATTTTCTTAATATTTTCTTGACACTTCTCAGCATTATCCAAAATGCCTATTTTGTTAAAACATTCGAATTTGCACCAATATTTTCAAGTTAACAAAGCTGTATGGCAGACAAGTCTTCTCTTTTATTTAAAAAAGGGGTAAGCTAACTATAGTTACTACTGATTCCAAGATCACTTCAATCTGTTGTCAAAGAGCTCTAATACACTATTTGAAAGGTTGAGACTATTTCAAAATATCATAGTTTAACACTTTTCTTCTATTCTAGGTTGAGTTCTTACTTAGTGATATTCAGTATAATCACTTACTCTTATCAGTGGTATTCAATATAATCACCACTGGAATAAATTTTGCTGTAATCTACTGTAAAATAAAGAGGCATTAGACACTTTAGACTTTCTAGTATCACCTGTTAGTACTTCCTCCCCAGCCCCCCAAAAACTGGGACACCATCTAGAGAAAGTAACTTTAACCTCTATTGAGTCTAAAAATGTCTCTCACCATGCTTTATTCCCCTTACCAGTGACTTTTTATACATATGCACATACCTACAAGTCCATACCAACTTGGTTTTGTGACATACCTGAATGTCTTAGTTCAACTTAAGTTTATCTTTTTGCATCGACAACTTTCAGGTCACAAAAGAGCTATAGCTGGTCAAGCTGGCTTTCTCAGTACATTCCTTGTGGAGACAGTCTAGGTTCATCTTCTCAATGCTGTTTTTCAAGCTACTCGACACACACCTCCCCTCACATTGTGCTATCCCACCCTTCCCCTTCTCACTCCCTGCTGAAGTTTTGTAACTTGTCACATAAATTACTCTCTGCCTTCACCTTCTCATTCACTTGTTGGAGGTAAATTCTTTCTCCTCCTTGTTGCTTTTCCTCATTACTAAAAGAATTTGCCTGTAACAAGGATAGGCTTAGCTAAGAACTTGGTCAGTCCCGTTCCTGCCAGATTCCCACCCACTTCCCCCTCACTCCACCCTGTGCAAATTCAGAGTTTTTACTCTGGAATTCATCACCCACTAAGTCTTGAACCAAGGAGCAAGTAGATAATACCTTGCTAAAGAGGTCTCTCCCCTTCCCCAATGCCTTTCTTTGTCAATTACATTAGGTCATTCCAGAATCAACAGTCCAGTCATGCAAGTTATCCAAAACAAGCCTGTTAGGTCAATCAAATCTATTTTGATTATACAGGAAGACATGCAGTTGCTCTTGTTTATTTCACATATTTCCTGCATTAGTATGAGCTACAGACATACCCCAGTTGGGACAGGCTACTTCTGATCATGGCTAGGTAAAGGAGCAACAGCAAACAAGCTTAGGAATCCAACTTCTTAAATCAAGTTTTAGAGAACACATACTATAAATAAACTATATAGTACACAACAGCAGCATAATGCATTTAAAAAAAAATTTTTGTTCAAGGCAACAGAGCTACAAGCATATCTGCACAATAGCAAGCAGGTGCTCTGCTTGGAGACAGCCTATATTTCTTTGTGACAATGTCCGAGAACAGTACCTGCTATTCAAGTTCAGCACCAGAGAGAGGACATAATTTTAAGAACAATTTAAAAGATAAACTGACTAACATCCCAGGCACTAGTTACACTACGTTTAAAAGATTACTGTTCTTAAAGTAACAGAGATTCTCACAGCAAGGAAAAATTTAAAAAGTGGGCTTGAAACAAGAAACCACATACTATCTACTTGTTTTGCAGCATTTATCATTCCCTCTTTGGGACAGAAAGCTTAAGAAAATGAGGGGAAAAAAATTGAGAGGAGGAATATAATCAAGAGAGTTTTATAACATAGATGTCCCCATAAAAACATTCAACTACTTGACATATATTTTATTTTTAAAATTGATTTGCAAGATGGAGAAGCAATTTAAAACTTACAGAACACAGACTGTACTAAATCACTTGATTTAGCTGTAAAGTGTTTCAGTCACTTTTTTAGTCAGTTTACTTAAAAGCTCAGCAGAACACACTAAAGGTTATTTTCTCTAAGAAGATCCCAAGAAGTCTGAAAACAACAGAAGTGTTTGTTTAGAAGACTTGATTTTAAAACATACATACTTATTCTTCCACAAAAGAACAACTTACTTGCTAGCTTAGCCTGTAGTCCTGAAGGTCCAGGTTTTGATGTCTCTGACTTGGAAGAGCCTGGTAGAGACAGTTTTGTTTTAGGGAGACTGACTTTTGGGCTGAATCGAGCAGCCCAGTCAAACTTTGAAGAGCCACCTGTTTTACTTGGTTCTTTGTCTCTGCTACTCCTTCTTGGACTGGGGCTGGATGCAGAACGGGAACGTCTAGCCTTATTCTGGTCCTTTCCCTGTTTCACTCTGGCACCTTGAGGAACAGCAGAAGAAGCAGAGGCAACAGCAGAAGAGGAGGAGGATGTGGAAGCTGAAGAAGAAGAATCAGTGATGGTGCTACACCCAGCTTTGGCTGAGGTCACCGATTTTGAAGCCAGCTTGGAGAGTTTTGCTGACTTCTCTTCAGCGCCAGTTGATTCAACTGTTGAACCACTCTTTATACAAGACAGATTCTCTGTCCTTTTCCTTTTCTGACTTCGGGAGCTACCAGCAGCTCCACCCTTTCTGGTGTGAGCCTTGCTTGTTGATGGCAATTGTGTAGACTTGGGCTGTTCTTGGTCTAAGTGTCTTCTCTTAGATTTAGTATGTGGTTTGTTAGTTTCCAAGGAAGTCTCAGTGTGTTGAAGTGCTTTGGGTTTTTTAGCAGAGCTAGGAGAATTGGTCCTCCTGTAATCTGGACTAGCACTGCGTTTAACTCCTCGAGAATTGTCTTTCTTAGGCACTTGCCCCGTTTTTTGCTTTTCTGAAGTATTGACTCTCTCTGGATCTTCTTGTTGTGGTATTAAAACGGCAGATGAACTACAGCCTCTGTAGAAGCAAGCAGGAACAGCATTAGTGTTGAACTCAAGAAACCTCACAGTTGCAACAGTTTTGCAAGATAAATGTCAGCATTCTCTAACAATAAAGGAAACCATAGGTAAGAAACACTGTTGATTACCAAGTTCACATTGAAACAAGAAAAAAAAAAAAACAACAACCAAACCATGCTCATATGAGAAAGTCATACTATGAATCTTTGCTAGCATGAAAACTAAAATAAATTGCAAAATAAAAGCACAGTACACTGCTTTTTTTAAAGAGGAAGCTAGGAGGTAACTTGGATAGATTTCACTATCTGATTTTTTTCATAGATACATCAAACTGATTAAAAAGAAAAAAATCAAGCCATGAAGCTATTATCTGAATGTTTTGAGAATATAAGTTCCACAAGAGAATAAGGAGTGTTCAGTAATGCATAACTAGTCATAACTGGATTCTAGTTCAAGGTAGGCTCTTAATGAAAGTATAGTTTCTCAATCTTGAAATTGAGGTAATGAATCACACACAAAAATAGCAAAATTTTCAACATGATAGAAAATTGTTCCAGTGTGAAGGTAGCAAAAGTGTATAAAAAGCAGACAAAGCATGGCCAAGATAATTACCCTTGAACACACACATACTTTAGATTATTACATGTGTCAATTAACATTGGACATTGCTCAGAACTCCTTGGGCAATCCTCCCCCAACATGAAGCAGGAAAAGGGGAGAAAGACCTTGCAAGTATTCCAGGACTAGTTATGCAGAAATCATTTCCTCCCCATCACTGATGGAATGCTCTTAGTTGGCAAGTTCAAAAAACAAAATATAAAGAGAATGTGAAACACTGAAATATATCCATGGAATGTAATACCTAGATTAGTTAAAATCTAGTAGTCATATATATCATAAGAACTCTGTACAACTGGATATATGATACACATTTGTGAACTGCAGATAACACTAGTTAACATATGAATATGAAGTACAATTACCTTTTAGAAAAGTGTCCCTTGGACTGCTCAGAAGTATTAGACTGCACTTTGGGTGTCTTTGAAATAGATTTTCTACTCTCAGGAGGGCTATGTGCCTTATGTTTTGCCTGCCCTAAATGTGACCTGTCAGCAGAAAGTCAAAACAGAAAGCTATCAGGATTCCAAGATACAGATACAAACCTGTAAGTGGAATTATTACTTTTTTTTTTGACTATTTACAAATATTAGTTTACAGCTTCAAACCTTTCCACATCAACCCCTAGTATTAAAGCAATATTTCAAAAGAATCACCTGGTGCAGTTACAAATCACTAAAAGTGTAACTGTTCTGTAAAGCACACAATTATTTAGTCATTTTAAATGAATAAAGTATCTTCTCCCATCTGAGCTGTGCAGATAAATTCAAATTTTCTGGTGTGGAAGATTTCTGAATAATTCACTTAAGTACTTAAGCTAGCAGAGTAAGGCACAAGACTAGAACACCTGTCAAAGACCTCTTCTCAAAAGTGGATATATACTCATCAACCTCAAGATTCCATGCATTAAGACTTTGGATTCCAGTTATGAGTGTTTACAAGTTTGTCTCTGCTCTTCAGTTTAAGAAAATCAAATGCTCTGAAAGGGTTCCACTCAATAGGAAAGCTCAACCCTGCTAGTTATTTTCTGGATGCAGATTCACCAATTCAAAAGAATGAGAGCTGTCTGGTAACACCTGAGGAGGAACGAAGAAATGCGTACTACCGATGAAGGCAGTTGGATGAGACAGGAAACCTGTGATGTCAGAGAAAGTAATGAGTTTCACACAGATAAAATACAAGAGGTCTTCCTAGTAGCTTTCAGCTGCATGCAAAAAGTATGTTTTATTGTATGAGCTCTGACTGGAGGACAAAGACCATACTATACCATAGATAAAAGACTTAAGTTACATCCTCCCATATTCCACATCTATTTTCAAAACCAATCAGAATTACCATCTGTGAGACTCCAAAGAGACAGCCCATCAGCATTTAAAACAGCGTAGTATAAATAATGGCTAAGCTTAGAAAGAGACATCTCACTTGTACTTCCCTGGATAAAACAGACTTGTGACTCAGCTGTTACCAGGAAAAATACTGCTCATATCCTACCCATAAACCCCAAGCACCACTAACTTTTAATGACCTCTCAAACTAGCCTAGTATTAATGCTGAAAGAACCAATGTTTCAAAGTTAAAGAACTGCCGATATATGCATACATGCTATTAACCTTTGCTATCTAATCCTTTGAGTTAGGCTATGCAAACACCTTTGAATCATATGGGGGAAAGGGGAGAACTACAGACTTCAGATTTAAGTGTCCTGCTCCAACCCATGACCCCAAACCCAATCCATGACCCCAAATGTTAAAAAGTTTAGGCCAAAAGAGTAAGTGGAAGAAGAGGTAGAAGAATTCCACAAGCTTTCAAATAGCTTCTTCCAACCAAATGCCAGAAATCTAGCAGCAAAGGCAGAGCTAAAGCCTGCTATTGACCAGAAAAGTTTCACCACCCTCTTAAGGATTTCAACATAAACTTAAACATAAACCTTATAAGAAGTACCAAGCATAATCACCTAAGTGATAACCACATGATAATTTGCTTACAGAGTCAAAACGGTAAAACTTCAGTAATATGACTTTTTCTTGATAGCTTTCCTTCCTCTGTTTTCTTCCAAAGTACTCTAATTTAGTCAGCTACTCAAACAGATGAATGCACCTACACAGCACATATTCAAAACATTTTCTGTGGCTCATCTTTCTAAAGGCATAACAGTCTGAAAAGATTAAATTACCAGCATCTTCTCCATACTCCAGTAATTTGTTTTTATTTCTCATACTAAAAGAAATCATTTTTACTATCAAAAGCAAGTGAAATAGAAGTTGCTAAATAGAATTTAGCGCACAATAGCAATCTCCATCAAGGTAAACTTGGCAATGTTTCACCTAATCCTAAGTATTTGGTTTTCTTTTCCAAACAAAAGATTAAGGCATAAAATTTAATTTCCTCCTTAAAATGTTTTTATTATGGGAGTAACAGACATTATTACAAAATTTACACTTGGCAGGAATCTAATTTTTTATGTAAGCTAACTGATCAGGGTTCATTTATTCTGAAGTATATTTTAAAGGTTACTTTCCTTTAAAGATATTTGTTTTGCTTTAATTAGAACTGGATTCAACTTAGTGCTTTAAGTATTCACAGAGCACAAATAATTGAAGATCTTTTCAACCAAAATATGGCTAAAGCAGAACATCAAGTACTTAAATCACGCACTGAAGGGTTTCCACTTGTTCCGGGCTTCCCCTCTTTCACCTTTAAACCCTTCAGATTCTTACAAGTTTTACAAACATAATTTCATAACAATGTCCAATTTATGTGGACCAATAAAGCTACAACCATATCCTGGGGACTGTGAATACTGTATCATGTAGACTACTTGCATTTGCTTTATTTTCTTTATCCATCAAACTATCAGTAGAAATAACCCACATAGCCAGAGCATAAAGGTTACACTAGAAACATAGCAAATGGGGAGTAAAAACTGATGAGGGTATTTTTAAATTTTATTTTTAAAGACCTAACATGCTCTCAACTTCTCATTCTTTGAGTTTAATCATTCACTTTGCATGCATTGCAAAGAGAAGGTACACAAGACAATAGCAACTATACAAGCAGTAGCATGTCAGTTAAAAGGAGCATGACATTAACTCCCCTTCTCTAAGATTTATATGATGGCAAGTAGACTGACAATTTGGAGAGAGTACAGGATTAAGTTAAAGAACAACTTTAACCATGCACCAACCAACAAATATCATTGTCCCAATTTACATTAAGGACGTGACAGCTTGCTTAAGGTCTTGTTAAAAGTTAACTTACATACAAAGGTAGTTAGAATAGTCTGATGAGCTAGAAACAAAAAAGAGTAACACTTGGAGAACTAAGTGTTATGAAAGGTACACAGACAGCTGGAAGACTGATTCCTGTTAAAGGTTGTAGGCTACCCATAGTTTTGCCCATGATTCAAGGCTTTTATCTTGCAACTTAGCCAGTTACAGTTTCCATTAATGTATCATTCATTCAGAAGCTTCATTTAAATAAATATTCTAGCAACAAGTATTTTGAGAGGCTAAGTCCCTCACTAATGATGAAAATTGTTAAGCTAAGTATTTATGAGCTTATGTTTGTCCATTTCCATTCACAGGGGCAGGTCCAGGAAGACTGAGCATTTGTTGCACCTTCAAATGTTGTTTGAGGGGTTTTGGGTTTTTTTTTCTTGAGTTTTTTCCCCACAACTTAAAGAGAGTTTCATCATCTACTCCAAGGCTTCACTCAACTGGACAAAGGTGTCTGCCGATACACATTTTAACTCACAGGCAGACACTCAGTTTAGAGTAACACACATACAAAAGTTGACATGTGACCCCCATTTAGTTTGCAGTGTTTATATAAACAATCTCATGGAAACTGCCAGCCCTTAGCCTTCCCTAGCAAAATCATAATAAAGAACCAACTAGAACCTGTCCTCAAAGAGTTACTCCATGCATACTAAAAAAACAACCCATGCCTTTTGAAGTTAGTTCATAAACAAAGTGTTTCATCTAAGTCATGTTCCTCAGCAGCTAAGAATGAGGTATTAAACACTTCCAAACATGAAGTCTACAAAACTAAACACGCTTTTACTTCTGTCAGAAGTGAGAGAAAAAGAAAAAAGCAGTAGCACAGATGAAATAACCTGTGTAAAAAAACCCTACTTTCTCTCCCTAGAAATACTCCAGTCTTCCCCACTAATTCAAACATTAAATTTAGTTTTACACAAGTCTCAGGTAAGATGTTAACAGTTAACATATTACAAATCCTGTTCAGAACAGAAGTAGTATAACAAAAGCATTCTTCTTGCTTTAGTATTTGAAAAAGGTCAGCCCAAAGTGTTTTACAGATTCTGCTTATACCGATGTCCTCCATGCAGCTAACAAGGATCTCTTTTCGCCTTCAATCCCAAATGCACAAGAACTTATATACATTATATTCCAAAAACTTAAAATTTATAAAGTATCATACTTTCATACACAACTGCAAGAGCATGGCAGTAATTTATGTCAAATTGATTTCCTACTTAAATATGGCTATTCCTAAAGATTTCAGAAGTGACAATATGCAGATTAAAAAATAAGCACCACTGTAATTTCATGCTACTAAAAAATTTAAAACATTTTTGCAGCACTAGTAAATAGATCCTAGTACACAGGACCACTTCCATTACTCCACAGCAATACAGCGAAACAGTGCTCACAACTGAAAGGAACAGTCAACTGCACCACTTTCAGAAAACATCTCATTGTGTGCCTCACAATATTGTTTCCAAATTGCTCCTATTCAAAGTAAATCCTATGGCATCACTGGGAACTTAAGCCACAAGGGAACAATTCTTCAACACACATGGTGACAATGTGTCAAACAGGAAGGTGCTATCGTAACTGTAATTCTAAATTACAAGGATAACACTGAATAATTTTCAATCTGGTAGTAAGCTAGTAAGAACTGTAATATCCACAAGAGCAGAAAGTCATCCAGAGCACAAAGTTATTTCACTTCACAAAAGGTGAAGAATCACATTAGTCCGACTTCACCAAGGCCAGTTTGGTTGTGTGCATACACAGAGGGGAAAATAGTTCACCAGTTTATACACATGCTTTCAAACACACATCCCTGGCATCCTTTAGAGAAGAGCATGTATCACAGATGCTTAGTTTACTTCCAATTTGTGTTGCAACAATCTTTCTACACTGTCTGTGAAAGTAGTATCATTGTTTGTTTTTAAAGAAATGCAACTATAAAAATCAAACACTCAAAGCTCATACCAAGTTACTGTGTTGTACTGCTAGCAAACTCCATCACAGGCTTCCCCCACTCATTTTGACTGAGAGTACTGGTGTTATTAGGATGACACCAAATAATAAGCCCAGTCTAGAGGAAAATGGGTTTGTATTCTTGCTTCTAAGTTAAGCCAAATCTGCCAGTATTAGATGTCACAGGACGAAGATTCTCCATTTAGGTCTTACATATAGACCAGAGAGGAGTTTGGAATCTCCAAGGTCTTCATGCCAGTGAAGATTGGCTGCTCAGCAAGTTAAATTGATAAACTTTTAACAAAAGACCTTTAAGCTGCAAAAGGGTCAAAGACTATAGAAGGACAGGCATTAGCATTTCAGCTTGGAAATTATATCATTCTCCAGCCTCTTTCCTTTTTAACACCTTCCTCAACTGAAGTCTATCACAGTGTTCACTCCAGTCAGCATGTAAGAGACAGAGGAAAAGTTAAAGCTATTAGAAAGCCATTTGGCTATACTACCAATGGCTATATGACCACTTGCTCACATTACATTAGTGGACTTCACATCCAAGTCTGAAATTACAGTATGAGTGACAAACTGCACAAACTCTTCAGGTTTTTGTGACTTAATCTGTCACTTAAATGTATTTTGAAAATGTGTGCACCTTAGCCCCAAGAAAGCTTTAAGAAAAAAAGTTCTTGCATTGCCAACATTTAGAAAGCTATTTATACAAAGCAGAAATGTAATCAAGTACACAAGTTCAGACAGTATCGAAACTTGTCCTTGCTCAAAGGGTTATGATTGTATATCTATGACCAAAGTGAAGTAACCTTCTCCAACACTTTAGAAGGTGTGGCCCTTAAGTCTGCTTATAAACTTTGTGGCTAATTTTAGGCATGAAGCAACAACCTCCTACAGACTCACATTACTGCTTAATTCCCTCTACAACACTAGGGGGTTTTGGTTTTGTGTGGGGTTCAGGGAAGGGTGTTTCGGTATCGGTTTGGTTTTAAGAAACACATGTAACTAAATAAAGTGGCTGAATAAAATCTCATACTGTCTGTACAACTACATCAAGCAGATCAACGGAAGAAAATCTGTAAAGCACAATAGTTGCCACTAAGGACCAAAGTCCACCATCTATACATTTCAATGACTTCTACTTCAAAGCAGACCAGATTATAACCAGGATGCATGAACTGCTCTCCTAGAGCACAACTTCCAGTTTAGTTTCATCCAAGCAGATTCTAGTTCAAGTGCTCCAAGACCATTTCACAATGTTAGCCAAAGCACAGCAGGTGCAGACAGATTTGCTTCAGAAGAACATTCCCAACTAAAACACTAACATAAATGCATCCTAACTTCACAGTTATTTACACAATATAAGCATATTATTGAAACCAGGCTTTCCACAGTTCATCCATTCTATTTAAATGATTTTACAGCTGACAGTGAAGAGTTTCACTTTACGGACGACAACTGCAAGAAAGAGTCTGTGTTTGCTTGG
>JANZLQ010000089.1:24829052-24848336 GCA_026212715.1 Elanus axillaris
GAGCCGGGGCTGCCTGTTGCCCCCCCCCCCCCGCGGTGGTTTGTTTTTGGGTTGGTGTGGGGGTTTTGTTCTTTAAATATAGCAACCAAAGCAGTGTGTATCACCAGATTAGAGCAAGGCATAATGAAGAAGGTACATCAAGCTGTGAACTCTTGACCCTCTTATGTACTGTTCAGCAGCAGAACTAGAACATACTATCCCACTGCGTGCTACATGTGGAACAATGAGCCCTGAAGTTTGTGTTTAAGACAGGCAACCAGAGAATATGTGACTGTTATCCAAGAGCCTGTCTTCTTCCATTTCACCTACAAATTTCTCAAGGACCTGATAGAGCTGTCCTAGATTGTTCCTTGTAAAATAGCTATTTCTGCCCAGCAGCTTACTGAAGAGGAGATACAGAAGACAGTAAAAGAAATTTAATTCATTAAAGTTTATATTAACCAGCATGCTTTATCCAAGCCTTTTACATGGTTTGCCAGCCAAAAATGCTTGGTTCAAAGATGGAAAGGCAGGGGAGATCCTGTTCTAAAGAGCCTGCATTTTCAAAGACAGTTGTAAGCTTCCATTCACTTTACTTAAGCAAAGAGCTTCGGTTCTGATAAAGGTCTAACATCGTTCAGGAGTGCAATACACTCTTGCTCACAGAACTTTGACCAATACAGATTTGGTGAAGGGTGGAAGAGGTCCAGTCATTTAAGACAAGCTGCATCTTGCATCATTGTGTGACAGCATAAGTAACATCACAATGCACCAAAACACTGGATGAGTAACTTCCTTATAAGAAAATAGTGCTACCCCTAAAATTCTTTAATTTGTATGACTTGCTGTAGAGCTTCTCCCTGGCATTCTGCTATAAAAATCTGAATGAATAGTAGATATCCAAAGAAGAATCCCCCACCCCATGCCCAAATAAATCGCCTCCAATTTTTTATTCTAGGGAGAGTGTCATTCATCCCAGGTCAAGTTCAGTGTAAAATGAAAGAGTTGGTAGGGCAGTATCTAAATTGAACACCCATGCCGATGCAGAGATAACACAGACAGACAGAATGGAATGAACAGTTCACCATGCCTCAGTTAAAAGAGGAGTATTCTCCAAAAACAATTCTAGCTTGCAAAATAATCAGCTACATAATGTAGTAACTTCCCTCTCCTTATGCTACAGAAGCCCAGGACAGAAGCCTTGTGTTTATCATCTGCTTTTCCATTTGTACAGTAGAGACTAGTTTAGAAAAAGTGAAGCTGCATTTCGCAGTTAGAGTTATTCCCCTCAACATTCATTAGAAGAACATCTAGCCTCCCTCATCCATTCAACAGCGACCTTGTTCTCAGTTATATGTTATACTAGTAAGAAATACTCCTCATATTCATTATACATTATAGCCCAATCCCTTCATAGTAAAAAAACTTACTTGGTGCCACTGACCTGCAATATTTTAATACTCTTATACCAAAAAAACCCAAGCCCAAGATACGTATATTCAAACAACTGCACCAGTAACACCTCTGAGGAAGCAGAATACAGACAGATGCTGCCTACCATGATACTATAATCTTTCTTCATTAGACTAGTATTTTAACAAAATTAAAAGACAACTTATCATACAGGCTTCACTCAGATGAAGACTCTTACTTCCTCAAAGGACATGGCAATAATTACACAGTCAAGCATCCATAGAGAAGTTTCAAGAATCCTCTTTGCTCTGCATTGTAGAGGCAACCACTTACAGAACAAATACAGCCTGATCCACTGGCTCACTAGTACATATATATTAAAGGATGACAAACATTTTGGTTTTGAATAATTCAAAAGCTGTACGGGATTAATATGCAGTGCAAAGGAACAGAGAGGTGCCAGTTATTCAGTCTTCTCTAACAGTGACACAGTTTTTCCCAGACTTCACATACCATGGTCTCCCTTCCCCGCTCACATATTTTTGTTATCAGGGAAGAAAGAGGGGGAAGTAATTTGTTACTATCTGTGATCTGTGGACTATAGGTCAGTTAAACATTTTCCCCTATACATGTACTACTGCTATTCTAGCTGAACATGCAGAACAGTGACTTTTCCGTGTTTTTATCCCATGTAATAACAGTACAGATAGCATTTCAGGGGCAAAAAGGTTTTAGGCAAGTTTCAGTGTTTGGATTGCAGGGTGTAAAACCTCATTTTCTAATTAAATCACATAAATTTTGCTTTAATACATTAACACACTCATAGACAACAGTCATACCTTCCTCCTACTGCGTCGTCTTGTGGCTGGGCCCCAGCAGTGTTCCTCTGTGAACGTCGCAGTGACCCCCCTGGATTGTTATTAGGCCGGTTGGACATTGGCACCTCTCTCCTGAAGGGACATACCCTTTCTAGACACTATCATTCACTGAAAGACAAGAGAGAGACAGTCATAAGACATGTGAAGACTCACAGGCATGCCTCAAGAGGCAAATATAAAATACTATTGTTTAAGCAAAAACTTAAGACAAAAGTCTTTAAACCATTTTTAGTTAAAACACATGGACCAAGACTCTTCTCAAAAGCATACAGATCCTTAATACAGAGCAACCAGTATTCAGTATATATAGCATACAGGTGACCTATTGGATTAGGTCCCTTCCAACCCAAACTAGTGTATGATTCTATGACGACACACTTCTCTACTTATTTTAAGGAAGCAAGACAACTGTGATTTAGAAAAACCTGTATTTGTCAACATTAAGGAAAAACACACTAACTATTAAAACTCAATGCTTGATAGAGAGCAATAGTATTTAAGTATTTTGACTCTAATTGTGGGAGATGACAATGCCAGATTCAGGAGTAAGCAGCAGTATCCACAAGATTACAGAAGTAACTACTGTGCTTTTAAAACAGCTTTTTTCTTTAGTCAGATTTAAGCAACTTTCATTTGCATAAAGAAAGATACACTGTAACTCTGGAGAAGAGATCTTGCTCTATAAGCAATAAGTTCTTGCTCATGAGAGCTTCATTAGTGGGAAAAGCTATTTGAGACAGAATTAATGTGTGTACACAATTATTGAAAAAATATCAATATGGTGGCTTTGCATTACTACTTTTGGAACTGCTTTGTGACTGCTAGACGTCTACAGATATTATTTTGGTAGTTATTCATGGAAAACTACCATAACACCCAGCTGCAGTCCTCAGAGTTATTTCAAGATCAAGCCTCACTTAGCTCCTCAATGAAAAGATGTAACTTTTGTAACCTGTGCTAAATTGGTATTTCTATGTGGAGAGCATAGCAATAGGACCACAACCAGCAAATCCAGTTTTACTGTTCCTAATTGTGTGGAACCTGGTTTAAAAAAAAAAAAAAAAGGAAGTATTTGCAGGTGTAAAGAGCCACAAGAAAGAAAAGAATACAAGTTTAAGAACACAACAGTCTATATGCCGATTCAGTATCTATTATATCCATAGCACAGTAATCAAGAAGTCTGCCATGAAAAAGAAGCATTTCAGCTGCACATAACTAAGGCTCAGTTCAAATTTGAACGCCTCCAATAAAATAACTCTCAGGATCCCAGACAGCTTGCAAGAAATATTTTAAGTAAGCTCCAGGAATCAAATAAGAATACAAGTTAGGCAGAAGTATTGCTACCCATCCTAATCCCCACAACACAGGAATCAAAAGCATCTTTTGAAAGTTCATGTTCTCTCCACTAAGGGGTCCAACAGAGCAGCAGACAGCAAAATCAAGAAGTAGGAGTAATTAGCAAAACATTGTCTTTACATTGTTTTTTTACCTTATGCTTAGGAATTTGAAAGAACATGAATAGAGTACAAAATACACAGTCCCACAAAATACAACTGTTCAATGAAACTCGTAGCTAAAAGTCTTGATGACTGATAATTTGAAAAAGCTGTAAACCCTACTCCTCAGAAGCTGAGCTTTCCCTCTTCATAATTATTTCTCTCATCCTAACTCCTTAATCATCACAAATATTCCCACTAATAGGAAGGTTTAAAGTAATACTTTTAAAGTAACACATGATACCTTTAGTCTACAACTTCTTGTATTTTAAAGCACAAAAGGATATACCCTAGAACAGAAAGAACCTGCTATAGCTAGAAATTATGCCAGCTTGCTGGTACAGCCAGATTAGTCAGGTTGAGGAGAACCTAAGTGGTAGCATTCTCTTCAGAGTACACCATAGACTGAATACAAGGAGCCTAGTATTAACCAGGTAGAAAGTTGACCAAGGTTCCAGCACTACTTAGGGGGTCTAGCTAAAGTTGATCACAGGCACGGTCAAATGCTGTTGTGCATTCTCTCTTTTATTTCTTTGTATTCAAACACCAAGTGCTAAAAAAAAAACCCAAACATCTCTTCATAAACATCAACAGAAACACATCTTGTGCATTTTCTGAAAGGGGGGAGTAGTGTCCCCTCCCATACAAAGGTCAACTGATGTTGAAACTGGGTACTAATGTCAAACTATGAGTCACACTATGAAATGGTTGCCATAGAACTATTGTACCACCTCGTAATGACTATAAGAACATGCATTCCAGCAGGTTTCACTGTGCAAGGAGCAGTGCTCACTCTAGAGCTCTGCAAGGTCAGCCACATGCTTTCCCACCTAAAGCCAGTACATGGGCTCCTCCACAACACACCAAAAGAGTTGGCTGAAGAAAACATCACACAGGCAATCCTGGTGCTGCCTAGGGAAACTTTAATTAAATGTTGATCTGAGTCAGCCAGCCACTTTAAGTAGTCTGTGCTTAGAAATTATGCAGCAGTGTGTTGTCACACACAACTTCAGCTGTGTAGAAGAACGAAATGGAAGCTGTTTCGTCCTGCAAAGCATCTCTCAAGTCAAGATGATGTCCAGAGTTACCTTCTGTATTGAAACCTCTCAACTCAACTGCATTTCTTATTGTGTAGGGTGTTACTATATGACTCCTAGTTTGCCTTTAATTACAATGCTGCTTCAAGATTCAGCTATGACCTCTAAGTTAACGTTTTCATGTTAAGTCTCACTGCAAGCATCTGAAGCCACACAATACCATGTGCCCAGTTAGTCCAGTAGGGAAGACATCTTTTCAGTAGGTCACAACTGTGCCTTCCACGTGCTAGAATGACAAGAAAAGAGCCCTGAGGTTCCTAAATATGAATTGTTCTCATTGACTTGTCCTGCCACCTGTAAGCCTCACTCCCAGCACTTGGCTTATTCTTCCCCCTCTTTGGATACCTAGATTCAAAGGAGATGTGCAACCCAGTAGATCAGCTGAATGCACCACTGCAGTCCTGTCACATTTTAAGACTATTTCCTCAACTACACTGAGCATTCTCCCCACACCCACAGTAAGAAAAAGCTAGAACTGTATATCAGACCTCTGTGCTCCAGTAGACAGGCATTGCAATTTGAGAATTTTAAGTTCAGGTCCTCTTTTAGCATAAAGTTTTCTGTAAACAAGACATTTGAGTTAACATTTGACAACTCCATATTCCTAGCTGTAACGATGCCAAAGCACCGGCCCACAGATGCTCTCCTCATAATCAGACTCCTTAGATTAAAACCCAGCATTTTAAATAAACACACAACGTATCTTCTGAAGACATCTAACAGCACTGGCATCTAATTATTATCTTGCATAATATTCTTGAGTTTTAGTAAACATTGTTTGAATAGCATTAACAGTCATCTTTGTTACTGTACAGGAAAGCAATTAGAATTATTTTCTGTACACCTAATGTACCTATTACAAACACTGTAGCTAATGTATAGCCAACATATTACTTAGAGACATTCCACAGGAACACACGATACAAAAACCACCCTCAACTTGCGACGAAACCTTTACACCTTTCTTCTCAGGGAAAAGCCAACAGGAAGTGACTGACACTTTTCCATGTCTTTGAAGCAAAGAGAGGAAACTGACAACTACAGAAGCAGTCTGTATCAGCTTTTACTTAACACCAAAATCACTCCCTGAAGGATACTGTGAACTGTTATGTGGCCTATTGTTATGTAGGTTACAGAGATTAAAAGAGAATGAATAAACTTAAGCATTCCAATAGGGTCTAGGGCTTCTAAGATTTTAACAAGGCAAACCAGTAACCCCTGTAAAAATGGAATTTAAACCTTTCACAAGAAAAGGGTTTCCTTAATCTACTTGGATGAGCTCTAGAACTTGTTTGGGGTGTTTGCTTGTTTAGGTTTTTAGGGGGTTTAAGGTCTTTGGAAGGAAGAGTCTTGGTAGTGCAAGAATTTTTCAGGCTCTTACACTCCAACTTCCTGAATATTTATGGATATGCCTAGCACCTCTGCCTGTAATACTCCATCATAACACCTGTTATCTGCTTGGAGTTGACCTAAGTACACTGATCAGCATACTGCCTTTTTTGTACCTTGGCGCAAAACAACAGTGCCTTACCTAACGCTGTTGCAGCAATCCAGCTTTGCAAAATTGCTAAGACTTCCTGACCTGAAGTCAGTATTAGGCAAAAGGGGAGGAAGAAGGAAAAGACAGGAGGCTGTTTATATGCCTTGTAAGTTCAGAACATTTTCTTCCAGCAAGTTGCACACCTTGCCAGCCATAACCCAGAGTTCAACGTACTCATCAGTAAATGTTAAGTCTAGGACTTCAGATTTGTATTCCTTCACTTCAATCTAGATAACATTAATTTACTTGATCAACTGTATCTGTTGTATCTAACAAATCTAGTCAGTTATGGTAGAAGCAACATTCTAAATATATAAGCATACAATACACATTTAAGAGTTAAGATTTTAATTGCAACTAAGCTGAAGAACTTACTGCATATGGTTCAGTAACTGAATTGTTTTGGACCTACATTACTTCATTTTAAACTGATCTCATAGCTGCACCTCATTTTTGCTCACTGCTTACAAGGTTCTCCTCATTTACCTGCAAACATACGCACACCTATTTTCTTGCCTTGCAAGCAAGCACTTGCAAGCACTCATTCAATTACTTCTACTTCTTCACCAGCTGACTCAGAAATTAATTATTAAGACTCTTCCGTCCACTTAGTTGCTTTAAAATGAGTCTTGTATAGCTGATTTTGACACAATATTCTTCCTCACTATACTCCCTAAATTCAGTAGTTATCCACTCTGCCCAGTTCTTTTTCCACTGCAGGCCTCACCTCCAAATGTAATTTTAACGTCAAAGTTCCATGCAGGCAGAAGCTTGTATTTTCAGCTTAGCAGCCTCTTCCCTCTTCTGCTTGTAGGAATAGTTCATGCAATAATTTAGGGAGTGGGTACAACAACATACTGGAGATTTCCTAGAAAACTTTATGTGACCTCTCCCAAATTCTTACCATCCCTCCCTTCTTCCTGACAGCAAATTTCTATACACAAACAAGGGGAAAAGATACTGTCCCATGAGCTGCAAGATGCTGTATAGTACTGTAAGATGTTTTGCGTTTATGCAAATCCTGGGTTATTCAGCTGCATGAAAGCATTGAGCCTGAAGGAATGACAAGCTTTTCTTCTTCCAATATAGAAAGAGCAAACTACCACTTATTTTCTTACTTGCTTCCACTTCTATCTTCTCCCCACGAATAGCCATAAGCTGCCTACATGATATAAAGATGCTAGAAAACATTAAGGCTTACGTGCTGCACTGCATCTATTGACATAAAAATTCACATGGTGACTTTTATCAGATTAACTTCTCTTGGTAGAGAAACCACACAAAATTGCACTGAATTTATACATTAATTAGGTTGGACTGTATTCTTTTGTATTCTCCCCCTCCGATGCTAAAGGGAAAAAACAACAGCAAAACAAACTACACACACAGAAATACAGGCACAGACACACTAACTGAAGCAAATTCAGTACATACAGAAGAATCTTCAGGGCAAACAAGATCCTACAGCCTCCTAGTACTTTAACATTACCTCACTGGTGGGAAGACAGACAAGCAGGTATCAAGTAAGTTCCTTAAAATGAGCATGTTAGGCTGTAAGGGAAGAGACTTCCACACCTCTTCCAGCACAGAATTTCTACAGACTTAAATAGCTGCATCACTTTTGTCAGTTCTCTTGGAAGACATTAATAAGATATTGATGGGAAGACAAGCTGAGTTTAACAGCATACAGAGGCAAACTCCTCTGCAGACTGGATGCCTTTTTGATGCAGGTTTCAAGTGGAGTACAAGAGTTACGTTAGAATCATTACAAAAAACCTTGGCTAGAAAGGATCTCTCCAGATCATCTGGTCCAGCCTCCTGTTAAAAGTAAGACCTCAGATTATGTTAAAGATGTCTCATTCTGCTGAGAAGTGAGAATTTCCAACCACAATGACAAAATATATTCTGAGTTCCAAGCAAGAGGAGAAAGGCAAAAGGTGAATTATGACAGATACCCTGAAAAAAGGGGAAAGAAAAAAAATCAAAAATTAAGTAAACTATCAAAACATCATGCCACATATAAATGCATGCAGAGAAGATACATACTGACTATCAGAATATAGTATTTTCAGCAGAAGCATTTGTTAAGTCATGAAAGATATGTCAGTTCAAGTAACCCAAGATCTCAGATCTGTGTAGATCTAGAGGTGAGCAAGGACACACTCCCAGTGCATCCCCAATACAACCTCTCTGAGGGGAAAAGTAACAACTCTGGCCCTGTTCCTCACGGCAATCACATAGATCTCAGAAAGCATTCCCTCCCCTTCAGTTCCTCAAAAACACAAACCAACAACCTGGACTAAGATAAGGAAGCAAAATGGGCATATAAACTACAATTATCGAAGGAGTCCAGTCACTGAAGACTTTATAGACTTAGGACTAGCTCACATGCCAATTATTACACTAGGTAACTTTAGACAATACATAAGCTGTTAGCCAGAGACAGATTTTTCTGAATTGCTGACAGAAAAAAGAAAAGCTTCAGCACAATATTCTTCTCAGATTCATTTACAGTGGAAGAGTTTTTTCATTCAGCTACTCTGTAATCATTAGAGTGGAAGCATTTCTTAACCATTTCAAAAATGCCCCATATATTAAAAGAGGTATGGATACTACAAAAAACTCATATACCAGTAGGCCATAAATGCACTCAAGCTACAGACGCTGGGGGGTGGAGGGGTGGTGCTGGAAATCAGTAAAGGAGCAGGAGTTACCCCCTGTTCCACTGGCTTTACAACAAAGAGCCATCAGAAGATTATAGCAGCCTTTGGGCCTTGCTACTTTAGGAAGAAGTCAGCTTTCCCTTGCAGTCTTTCAAGAGCTTAGACCTTGCCTAACCTTCTAGCTAAGACAGTAGCGATGCAAAGGCCACCTTCACAGAATCAGCAAAACGAATGGCTAGGATGTAACTACCAGGTTACGATTCTCTATAATGCATCTATGAATATATGTTTACAACAACCTATAGACAAAGATTGGGAAGAGAAACTCTTGGCAGGGAAAAGGAAGAGAGAAGAGCAAAGAATACTTTCATTTGTGATCTCATGGTTTGGAATTAGGGGGAACTATACTGCTAATTGGCAGTTAGAGTATTCATTGCCTCAAACTAAAGATTTCAAACTAAAGATTTACAAGGTCCTATAGGAGATAGGAACATTGAAAATGCCTCTGAGAAGATGCACAATACTGCTCACTAGAGTAAACACCCAGGTTGTTAGGACTTTGTGATCCAACAGGTCACACTTGCCATCACCCCAAGCCAGCAAAGTAGCACTCGCACCTACTGACTTCCATCTGGTGAAAGGACTGGAAGATATCTGTGCAAAAGATACCATAGCTTGAGAACACAGTCTGGGGAAGTCAAGAGGTCAAATTCTGTTTAAGGAAAAATCTAAATAAACGCTCCAGTCTTGGTAATACTTTTGTGACAGTGGGAAGACATTCTGAGTTGCAAAAGCTGAACAGCCTCCTCTGCTTCAAGCAGGTCAGGTGAATTTGAAGTCTCAGACTGCATAGACTTTTCCCTGGGCCTGTTACAGAAAAGCAAGCTGAAGATGTCTTCAGAGACCTGGAAAAAGCTTAAAACCTTGTTCCATAGAGATTACTGATACTAAGACAAGGCACCCACCATTGGTTTCAAAAGAAAACAGTGGTTTGGCCTGTACACCATAGCCAGAACCTTAGCGAGCCCTTTTGGGCTGTGGAAGAGTCAAAATGGAATAGCAAACAGGGCACTACTCAAAACTACAGAGAAGCACAGGTACCACTGGCACATGGCTTTACAACCAGTCAACAGTACAACTGACTGTTCAAGAACTTAAACAGCTCAAGAACAAAGAGAAACCTATGGATGAAGGGGAGGGCCAAAAATTAGCTAAAAAAAGTGCACCTGCAGAAGAGAGCAGAACATTCCTGTTCATCTAGGCAGCTTAAAGGCAGCAAAAAACCACAGTTCATGTTCTATTCTGTATATGGTTGAACAGGACACAAAGGTGAGCTCAGGTCTCAGGTCTGTTTTGTACGACTTGTGTCCCCAGCTCATGGTACACAGGAATCCATAGCTTTATTTCATTACTTAATTCTTGCAAGCTGGTTAAGGGGACTAACTAACATTAAGATTGCAAAAGCCTTCACCTCCTATACTCTGTCCTCTAGAAGACAAGAAGCTGCAGTCTGAGGTAAAAAAAAGCAAAGGAGTTGCATGGAAGAAATGTAATGCTGTTTTGAGGGCATGCTTCTTCAGTTCTGCCACCTCACTGCTTTGTTTCTCTTATGTTCATCAAGGATAGAAAAATTAGAAGTTGTGTCACTCTTCTTTGGACTGCATTTTGGTTCATGAAAGTACACAAGTGTCATTCAGATCTTAGATACTCATGCAAAAGAGAAGTTAAGAAAAAAAGAAAGCATTTCTTTTTATTCTCTTGTTTCTCTGTAGTTTAGCATTCTGTATTTTTGGATAGTTGTCAGCAACTATTCCTCTTGGTTTTGAGAGCATCGGCAATGGAGTTAATTATAAAAACAATCTCTCAGAACATTTATTTACAAGGGTAGATCACAACTTAATTCAAAGAATCTGCCATTGTAAAAAAAAAAGGAAATAATCAAAGAATTAAGTTGTTGTTCTCCAAATAAACTGAGTTTGTTACCCTTCCATGTCACCATTTGTAACACATCTAAACTAGTCCATTTTAAGTTTTCCACCAGTGTATGGTTTGAGTTGAATTCATTAATGAAGGAAGGGAATGCTCTCTCAGTGGCAGAATGCCAGAACTCAACACTTCAAGAAAACATTTTCATATCTACAACACCTATAGTTTGTCAGCCTTCAATGCTCTATTTTTTTAAACCAGCTAAACATTAAGCTCTGTTGCATAATTCAGTCAATTCTGCAACACTTAGATTTTTTTTCTGCACACAGATATAATTATTACCAAAACCATTAGAACCCTGAAACTTCAGAATCAATCTATATTCAGTAAAAGAACAGTCTAATCTGGATAGCTGCAAGACAGCCAGTGACAGCTCACCTTAAGAAGCCCAGAGTTATTTAAGCCATCTCAGTAACACAAAAGATTTCTTATACCACAGGGAGAACAGGCACATATAAATACAGCAAATGTTAGCTGCAGAATACCAAACCAGTTTTTGTCTCTTTGTTGACAAATCTTTTTCCCTTTTAGCACAGCAATGGGAAAGAGAAGGGGAAAGTGAGGAACAGGTGTCTTCACAGTTTATTCTTCTGTACACTTGTATCACAGAGCAAAATTTCTCTGCCAAAGCAGATCCTACAGCAAGACCTTGACTTCACCTCTACAGGAAACTTTAAAATTAATGAATGACAAGCTGCTAGACAGAGAAGTTTACCCTATGACAGTCTCAGTATGCAATTCTGCTACCTGGTGCCAACAGAAGTGTGGTTCCAACTTGTTAGCAACAATGGAAATAACACTCACTTTTTTTTCCTTTTTTAAATTAAACAAGAGCAACTGGTATCTCTTTAAGGGAAAAGAACCTATTTTCCAGCAGCCAAATTCTGACCAAGACGCTGCTATTTGTACCCAGAGTGAACTGATGTGAATTCTTCTTTGTTTCTAACAGACTCGCAACAAAACCCATCAGAAGCAATAGAAATAAAATCTCATCTGTCCTTCATTTTCAGCTTCTCTGGAAAAACCTTGTCTAGTAGGAGACAAAATTCACTATCTGTGTGGTGGCTTAAGCTTTCACTAACATTATAAAAAAACGTGCTGTGTGGCAAGCATGAGGAAGAACATTCTCTTCAGAAGAGGGGAATGAATTTGAATTAGGAGCTTTTACCTTCTGTGAGACAACATGAACGAAAACACAGAATGCTTCATGAAGTACAGACTGGTGACACTGCCAGAAATGAAGACAAGCTAGCAGGTGGTCAAGTTAAGACCAAGCACACAAGTGCAGCAAAGCAGGAGCAGGGGGCATTTATTACCAGTGAAGAAAAAAGTCAGCTCCACAATTAGTGCAAATTTCAGTTTAGAAGCTTGATTTCAGTGTTGTCACGCAAGTGAACCAAGTACCCAGTATCATCACCCACTCCAAGTGTACCCTACCCAATGCTTAATGTCCAGCTGCCTTTGAGCAGCATAGCACCATTTACTTCAAAATTATGAGTCTAAATGCAGAACCTGCTATTACAACACCAAGCTTCTTCCCTGTTCTAACCCCGTAGACTAGATGGTGCCTTATTTGCAGTTTGCCATTCACTTGCATCTGGCATACACAGCCCTTAAATAACATCAAGTGCAACAGCACAAGACAAATATCGATATGGTACATACCCATGTCCTACCTGCAGAGCCTGTTGGACAACACATGCCCCAGGTTGCAGCATGGCAGGTTGCCTGAACCCTGCCAAGTTCCTAATCAACTTCTGCCAAGCTGTCTTAAATTGCAGAGACCTAGCGAGCTCAGTGGCTAGTAAAACATGGTTTGGCCACCCAAAGTCTAAATTAATGTAAGATGATCTCTGCAGTCTTCTAGGCAACTAGAACAGGGGAGGCAGAAAAGGGAAGAAAAAAAACCCAGAACATTAATTAGCCACTACAATGAAAAAATTCAGAGACTCGAGCTTATAGAAGTTACTGCTGGAAGAAGAAACAAAAAAACAGTTGACTTGTACATGCAGGTTAGACAAGTACCACAGATAAACCCAAGATTACAGGTCTAAGGCATTATGTAGATCTACCTTGAAAACAAGGTAAAGAGGGAGGAGACTGGGTCTTCATTTTTATAATATTCAGCTTGACTACTTTACACACAGAAATGCCAAAAGTTGAGAAGCCTGTTCACTCATACTAGCATGTCTTAAAAAGAAATACTCATCTGTTTTCTACTTGACTAGAAGGCATCTCAAGTTTTTGCATCTTCAAAATACCATTTCAAAAAGGTTTGGACAAATCAGGAGGGTATCAGGATTTTTCCTTCTGTTTTCCTAATCACTGATATTTAGCGCTGACTAAAGCTGATGTCTTTTGAGGTTTCCTTTCCTACACTGTCTCAAAAGCAGGTTATGCTATCCTCCTTAACAAAAATTTCTATCAAAATGCTACACAAAAAAAGTCATAGGCCTAATGCATAGCAAGATTCCTATACTACATGATACAATCTGGGAAATGGCTTAATTGTAGTTGTTGAGGAAGAAATCCAATTAAAACAGGTTAAGTTTCCGGCTTCCTCAGCACTGCATCTGCATATGGATCTTTAGCTATCATAAGGATACTGCAACAACAAACAAAGGGATTAAAACAGATATAAGGTTTCTAAACTGGGTAGTGCTCAAACCAATGGTATCTTGGAATTATGTGCCACAGATGCCATCTTCTCAACCAAAGAAAAACAATTTATACATTGACATTATATCTTGCAGTGATGTAATTAAGAGCAAGCTCCAATACACAATACCAAATTACTGACATAGGCACAATTAAAGACATTTACCTTGTATGACATCATGAACCAAACTACCTACCAAATATCTATATAGAGAAACAGAAGAGAAGTTCTGTGTAAAGCTGAAAAGGAAGTCACACCCAGAGAAACACCTGTTAAACACTAAGGATTAAGCTGTCTTAAAGCTGATCCTATCATTGATAGGACCAGGACTTTACAGTGCTCAGAGCTATTCTTTCATGGTAGCTACACAGAAGAACATAAAATACTACTTCCCACAACTGCATTTTAGGAAGATTCCAACCTTCACAGTCATGAAGAAGGTTGTCAAAAGCCAGAGTGCAAAGCTTTATGAAAGAATTAAACAACTTCATGACACACTTTGACAAGACTGTCTGCTCCACTCTGCACACAGGTGCCTTTTTCAGTACTCAACAAATAAGTTTGTGGGAATGAGGCATTGTACATGGGGATTACAGAGTATGGGAATGGCAAATCAGTGTCCCAAGAACGTGAATACAAAATGTTAAGATGCTGAACTTGAGCAAGTCTAAATAATGAGCAGATCTAAACATTGGAGCTCTGTCAAATGCTTTTTAGCAGGATGCCACCCCTTAGTCTTAAACTAGACAAAAACTCACCATCACCAAACTTTAAGACAGACAAAAAAAGTCTACTACAAATTCCTCTCTTCCTTTGCCTATGTGCAAGTACTACCAGCCCTTTTTTTCTGCTTTACCTCTTGAATGATTTTTACATCTTCTCTCCCAGGCTATCCACACACTCTCCTTGCACAAGCAACAACTGTAACTCTGCTTATATTTTTTAGTTCACTAGATTAACAAGTTGACACTAATAAGGTATTTTTCCTCAGGGTCATAACAAGGCCAGGTTTGCCAAAGCCCGAATTCCTTGCCAATAGTCATTCGCTTCAGATTTGGAAGAAAAGCTGCTTACTTCCTGGCAAGGAGATGTTCCAATAGATGCTGCCTAAATCTGTTCAATGCTTTTGGTTACCTCCCAGCTAAACTGCTGCTCTCTGATGTACTGAAAGGATTCACAGACTACCAGTAATACAGAAGACTTACCAGAAGAACATAAAGTTTCTCCACAGCTCCAAGATACTTAAACAGAGCTGTAAGCTTTCTATAGCTTGATCTTGGGACCAATGAGATTATTTAATAACTAGATATTGCAATAGCTGATTTGATAAACCTTTGCTCTTGCAATTTGCTCTGTGACCAAACCAGAATACTCAAGAGTTGCCTCCTATACAGGTGACCTTTTATCCTACACTAATGCTTAACTATGCCTCATGAGCAAACCTACAACCTATCACTCCCAAACTCACACAGTGATTCTCGCTTTGTCTAGGATTGGAAAAGAATACGGTGAAGAAGAAAGGAAAGAAAGGAAAACAGTGTTTCTTTTAAGTACTTTGTATGTATATCAGGGTAGAATACTTCCGAGCAAAGCTATGCATCCATCTTGCTATGTTCCTGAAAGACATTTTTGCAAACATGAAAATAATCCCATACTGTTAGGATGACAATGAATTAGAAGCAAACTTCACTTAACTCCTATGCATGATGTCTTGTCTTTTTTGCTTGTTTTTTTTTTTCATTAAAAAATATCCACAAGACACTCGCATAGCTTCAGAATTATTCCCCATGTCATCCTCTTTACTATTTATTTTAAGCCATTTAATAAAATCCACTAGTAAGGGAGACAAGACAGACAAAAAAATATTTAACTTGAGAGGGCAGCTTCATTCATAACACTTGAGTAAAAAAAAAAAAAAAAACAAAACAAAAACCTACACACAGGGAATGGAGTGGCTTTAGGGAAAGAGTAAAGAAACAATATGAAGTAGGTTTGTGAAGGAAGAGGGAAAAGGGAAAATACCTGTAGGCCCAGAACTGAGAACAATTGCTACCTTCCCCCCCTCTGCACAGTATCTTAACCTATCAAATGCAAAATTGAGCTATTTCATAAAGGTTGCAGCCTCTCTTAATCCTATATCTGTTTTGCTAATCAAAGATACTCAGCTAGGAGCGTGCACATCCCCATCCCGCGTAAGAATAATGAGCAATGAAGTGTTCTAGTAATCACAGTGTCTTTACTACCTCTACTTCCCCACTTCAAGCCTTTGAAATAAATCTTTTCTCCAATCAATTATTTCTTAGCACCTCCAACTCCCATTAGCTACCAAAATGCCAAAGTAACTGTACTAACTTTGGTTCTGTCTTTTATGCTTTTCAAACTTTATTTGTGTGTTTTTCTTTGTATTTAAAGGCTCCCCAGCAGAACAGTTTAGGGACACAGATACTGTGTACTGCAACTTGAGAACAGCCTGATCTGTCCAGCATGAACCTCTTCCACAGAAATGAAAGTTAAATAGTTTGAAAACATTACTCACCAGACTTGCAGCATCTACTAAGAAACAGTTTCAACTATCTCCTATTATATGTCTATTTTGACTAGTTAGAATGTTGAGGGTACAAAGCTTCTAACATTGAATTTTCAAATCAGCAGTCTGGTGTTCTAGTTTCAAATATCAAGGACAGCATATGCCATTAGCATGTACTAATATGACAATATTTATTACATTAAAAAGCTGCATGATAAGACCCTCCATTTCAGGGTTTTTCTTATTTTCCAGAAAAACATTTAAGATGTGGTATAGCCATGTGTGTTTTATAATGAATACTTTTCTAATTAAAATGACAGCATAAATATTCTGTACATATTCAAGTATGACAGACATTGAGCTAAACACGCCTCTTTTCCCCCCCCCATAACTCCATTAACTCTAAGCTTAATAGTGATTACACTTCCTTATACTCTTCATACACAATTTTAACTTACTACTAAAGTTACAGTACAGACTAAGAAGAGAAAATGTAAACAAGCCAGACTTTAGGGCGTTAGAGCCATCAGTCTGCACTGCGCAGTTTTTTCAGCTGAACTCCACTACATTTTCAGAAGAGTACCACAGAACTGACAGAAGTTAAAAACCCAACTACATTTCTTGTAAGACATCCTAGTGAGTGCGTTCATCTACAGAAATTAGAAAGGAAAGTTAGTTCCTCTAATCCAAAAACTAAGTCAAAGTCTTGTGTACTTGGTAGAACATAGTTTTCAACTACAACGTGTATTTATCCAAAGTTTCTACCTTGGATGTCATTATTGTAAATTCCTTCACTTACACAAATACCTCAGAAGGTACAAGGATAGAGTAGAATTATTAGTTTCACTTTAATGCCTGTGCAGACCATTTTCATGTTAGAATTCAGCAAATCAAACTTCAAGAGCTTGTCAAAAAATATAGAAGACTGTATCTGTACAAGTTTATATAGACAATTTAAAACCTAACCCTTTGAACTATCACCAGTTGTCACCAATAAAAGCTTTCAAATTCTGCTGAAGCAACCTGAAATTACATCAGCTTCTCTTCCACCCTCCTACGACAAATGCTACTCCAGTCTATGCAAGTATAAAGAACAAAACAGCTTAGATGATAGCCAGTCACAAACGTGTATTTTAAAATTATTCCTACTTCAAAGCTGGGCCACCAACCTTACCAACCTCCCCAAGGACACACCAACCACACACCAAGAGTAGGTGCAACTCTAAATAGTTTGTTGCCATAACCTGGAATACTATTAAGTAGTAACAAACTACCTTGATTTTGGATGCACCTTGACTTAACTAAACTTAGACATTTAAATCACTATATTCTACTATAGGTTGAGCTTCTACTTCTAGCTGCCACAGGTCCAGACTTGTGTATTTGATATTGTCAACAGAAAGACCCAACCCTTCTGAAATAGGCTTTTTTTCACAAGTTAGGTAATACACATAAAGCAAAGATAGGGGCTTGCAAGCCCCAGCTCAGCTATATCTCACACAAGCTGAGAGTCAGAGGAAATACAGTAGTTTGTATCTTCTCTGCTTGTCACACTCCAATCTTTGAGCAGCATTCATGAGTCAATGGGCACAAAACTCAGGGTCCTCGAATTCCATGCCTCAGCCATTCAAAGCTTAAGCATAGCAGGTTAACATCTTTAGAACAACTTCCCTTGACAGAACTCAGCAGAGATCCCCATGGGAGCAACTACCTTTCATGGTACAGCTATAACATTTATGACAATACAGCTAGAGTCAGAGGTATAAAAACTGAACACTTGTACATACTTTTGCACTTTTTTTTCCTCCTCTTGTTAGCCTTTAGATCACAACTAGATATTTTAGGCTAAAAGTCAGGCATGTAAGGTACTTCAATCTAAAGTGATCCAAACACAGTAAGGAAGAATTGTCCCTTTGCTTTAAAAAATAAACAAAAGACAAACTACTATTTAAAAAGAGATCTCACTAGTGTTGACAGCATTTCCAGGAATACATCCTCTCCTTTCGTGAGAAACAAAGATTTAAGACTGGTTCTTTCAAATATTTTTCACAGGACAGCCTGCCTTCCTTCACTATGTCAGTTGTGCGAATGAAATTATATTTGTTTACTCTATGAGCACATATAGATAGACATTCTCACTGAACCAGAGTTTAGCAAAAGAGTACAAGTACTCTTTGATGAGGACTATTACACTAGAGCTTTCCAGCCTGTCAGTTTCAAAACCGTGTTGCTGCAAACACACTAGAGCATGAATATTTTTATCTAAAGTACTTCCATCTTTTAGACATTGCTAGACTTAAAATATTCACAGCTAATGATGCCCAGGGTTGAGGAAAAGTTGGAAATTACAGTTTCTGTACACTATGGGTGCTTAAACATTTGTAACACTTGAAGGCAGAAAATAATCTTAAACTTGTGATGGAATTAAATCTTGAAACCCCAATTCAGTAGTGACAGGACATTAGTAGATTCCAGAAGTGCAAGACCGTTTTGGCAGCAAAACTCAGAGCACTTGCTACTATTTCCAGGCCTACAGAAGATAAGCCATTCATTCTTTAATTTCTATTTTGTTAAGTCCAAAACTATTTAAACAATCAATTGCTGTTAAGTAGCATCCAAATAGAATACATCATCATATGAGTTTAGCAGAAAGTACTTGTAATGATGAACAATTACCCATAGAAGGAAACTATGAAATAAGATGAAAGCTTATTATTGTTACAGCTTTGCTTATTTCAACATAACTGCCCAGGTTATATGGTTATCTAAAGCCAGAGCTGTTCCCTCAAAAGTCCCTTTTTTTTTTCTGAAACAATCAAAACTTACAAGTTCCCTTTCCTCTCCTCCTTCCTTCCCCCAAAAGAGTAAATACGCATCAAAAACATTGAACAGTATTCTAGTGAGACACTTGCCATGCTATGAAGTACAATAATACCAAGCAGCATGGAGATCCTATACCCCAGTACTAAAACTAAGAAGTTTTGCTATAAGCCAAGCCCTTGTCAGTTGACATAAACATTAGTGACTACATGTTCCAGTTACTCAG
>JANZLQ010000089.1:24857589-24876631 GCA_026212715.1 Elanus axillaris
GGGGGACGGAAAAAAAAAGGGGGGAGAAAAAAGAGCGAGCCATTAGGGAAAAAGGGGCCAACCGGAGTGGGGGAGGGAGAAGACAGGGAAGGGCATACAAATCGGTACGGCAGTGTCAACACTGACACTGCCCTTTTGTATCAGCAGCTTACAGAGGGCCCCGGGAGGGGAGGCCGCGCTCCCCCCACGCTCCGGGCAACCCAGTCGAGGCGAGGCGGCGGGCAGCAGCCCTGCCCGGCACCGGGGGAGAGAGGGGATGTCCCTAGAGCAGGCTCCGGTGACTGCCTGGCCATTTTGTCAGCTCCGTTTCCACCCCTTCCCTGCTCAAAGAGAGCCCCCTCCCCTCGCCCCGTTACACACCTCCGGGCCTCACTCCCACCCCTCCACACACACACTCACCAGCGCGACGTCGTGTCGTCCCCGTCTCCCGCCCCCCCCCCCCCCATCCGCAACCATGCTCCGGGATGGCGCTGCTCCCCTCCCCCTGCCCCGGGCCGCCGGGAAGGGCAGCTCGGCTAATGCCAGGGATGACACAACAGGCCCTGCCGCCCGGCCCGGAGGCTGCTGAGGGGCCCAGCGCCACGCCACCCCGCGCACGCCTCCCCGCGCCCCCTGAAAGAGCGGAGGGGCCCCGAGTACCTAGTTTGTCCCGATGCGGCCTCCGCAGACGCTCCGTGCCTCCCCTCCTCCCGGCAGCAGCCGCCTCTCTTCCCTTCAATTATCAGCTGAAGCCGCAGCACCGAGCAGCGCCCCGTCCGCCGCCTCCGCCGCCGAACCCCTTCCAGCGGCGCGAGGGGGAGGCTGCGGGACTACTTTCTCCCGGCGCCGGGGCTCCGCCGGGGCCTGCACGCCCCCCGGGCCGACAGGCAGCCCCTGCCCCGGCTGCCGCCCCCCACGCAGCCCCCGCTGCGGCTGTGTGCGCGCCCTGCTCCCTGCGCTCGGCGGGGTCGGCGTTCGGCGGTCAGTATCCCTCCGCCGGGGTCGTCACCCCTGGGTCCGGGCGAGTGTCTCCCCTCGGGTGAGGGCGGGGGGTGCGGGAAGGGGGTGGAGCCGACAGGGGAGCGGGGCTCTGCCGGCGACGGGGGCGAAGACCCTGCCCGGCCACCGCGTTACTGCCGGCCCGGCTCCTTTAAGAGGGGGCTGGGCTCCCGGTGACCCCGCGTGATGTCCGCCTCTTCCTGGTTTCCATAGATACTGCCTTCCAGCGTCCCAAAATGGCGTCGCTGCTGCCAGAGGAGGTGTTCGAGACGCGCGGGCAGGCCCCGGCCCCCAGCCGGGACTTCTGCCACTTGCTCGTCACCTGGCGGGAGGTAGGTGCTGGGCTGCCTGCGGGCGGGGAGCGGTGTCCGCCCCACCGTTCTCTTCTCCTCAGCTCGTGGTCGCCGCTTCTTTCTCCGCTTGGGGAGGAAGGTAGCTGGGGCCTGCCCGCGGCTCCTGAGGTGGCAGTGGCTGTAGTGAGGGTCCGTCCTTGGGGAGGGGCGCGTGAGGAACGGAGGGGCTCGCAGCGCCGTGCTGGGGAGGGGCTCGCGTCGCCTGTTGACGCCGGCAGGTAGTCACCCGCGGGGTGACACCAGTAAGTGCTGCTGGTTTGGCCTCCTGGGGGCTGGGAACGCCTTGCTGCATGCCGCAGCCTTGGGACGGGGTGTCGGTAAGCAGCGGGGGAGCAGGTAGGGGTTTGCTACCAAAAAGTTATTTCCTCGCATAGACGAAAGTGTGTCTGGACGAGGAGCCTCTGTATGGGGGAGATTCCTTCTACTTCGACTATCCCAAGCCTGTGGAAAGGGCCTCTGGGTGAGGACCAGAGGAAAGGGGGGGGAAAAGATCCTTCAAAATGGTGATTTAGTAGGCTTGTGAAGAAGTATGTACACATCTGTGATTTTTGGAACTTTAAAGTCTTCTCCCTGAAATGCCTCACAGATAAATGAGATACTAAAGTTTAAAGTAAATAAATAACGAATCCTTAAGTAATGTCACAGTATTTCTCCTAAGGAGAGACAAGTTTAGCTGCACTCTCAAAGGTGGGGGGAAACAATAGTCTAACATCTCATTCTAGGAAAATTGAAATTAAACTGCCCATCTGGGAATGGGAATACTGTGTATATTTTCCATATGGTACCTGAAGATGTTTAGATGTCCTGCCTTATGGCTGTGTACATAACTTGTTTTCCAATCAGGGAAATAACCAATGCTAAATATCCTGAAAGAGATTTTTTTTTATTTTTTTGAAATATGCTGCAAAATGTGCCATATGAACATTTTTTCAGAATAATCTAATAGTAATCATCAGTGAGGAATATTTGACAGTAAATAAATGAGATTTAACAAAACTGATTATGAGTTTATAAGGTTATGAAATAAAAGTGTAAATCTTTTGTAATTTTTGTCTCATTTTGACCTTTTTTTGACTGGATTGACTTTGTATGTATAAGAGATGAACATAGAAGCATGTGTCATGCTGGACATAGTGATTTATAAGTTGTGAAGTTTCAAAAACTTTTCTGAGAAAGTTTTTAAATGTCTCACTGGAACAGGAAAACAGCATATTTTGAAACTAGGAGGAAGGTTTGGTTTAGTTTTCCCAAAGTAAGCCAAAATAGTGAACTTTTTTTTTTCCAGGGATGAGGGAATTGTCAGTAGTTTCAAAACAGTCCGTTGTTTTTCTTTAAAACAAAATGGGAGTTTGTGGCTGCATGGTGGATTTATATGAAGGCTCCCAAATTTCTGTGTATGTTGCCCTACTTTGAATGGTCTACATGGTCTTTACATGAGCAGTAAATTCAATTCCTTCAGGATGAAGTTACTAATTTACCAGACATGTCTTGTATAGCTCCAGAGTGCATGTACTTGTGGTCATGGCCAGGAGTTCCAGATATCAGCTGACTATCAAGTCAAACTGTCATAGAACCAGAAATTTTGTACAAGTACAGTAAGGATGTGTTAGGGCAAGAAATTTAGTTGGATGAGGAGGCCATATCTGGGGGGGAAAGCAAGTCAATGGCAGCAGGCTTTGTGTTCAGACAAGTTGTGTGAAATGTCTGTTCTCCATGAAGGCATTTTTGAAGGCTGCTACTGCCTCAAGATAAGCACAGTAGGCCCAAAATGTCATATATTCTATAATGAAAAATAAATGAACTGGAATTGCTGTAAATTAAATGATGTCTCTGAGAGCAGAGTTAAGCATACATCAAGAAGTTTGCTGAAGCTAAGTATAGGACAGTAGTCAAATAAAAAGGACAAGACAGACAAAAAGGATACCTAGAATGTGATACCACAGGGCACATCCTCAGCTTTAAGCATGTGAATTATTTTATTACTGAAAAAAAAATTGAAAAACATTTATTTTAGTACTTTCAATGTTGTCAGTTTTAGTAATAGCAAGGTGTATTCAGCATGTTTGTTTGTGTTTAACTTGAATCTAGAGAACTAGAACACCTGGAAAGAGGAAAGCAGGGGGCCTGCTGTGGGCAAACAACATACTGAAGCAGACAAAAGCAGAGGCTACTTTGAACTTTTCTAATCAATCAACTGCAGCAGTAATTGAAAACAAAGAATAGCTAGAAATATACCCACTTGTCTGTGTGGGTGTATTTGTGTCCAAAATGTGTCAAGGAGACCCTGATGGTAACTTTCCATTTTGTACAAAGAGACAGCTGCCATCCCAGATGCAAATTCAATTACACTTTAAAATTAGAGCCGTTAATCAGGACTTTATAAACAAAGGTGTTGACTATGAAGTAAGTAGTGAGTGTGCACTTCCACTGAGAAGTTAGGAAGGGAAGATTACCAACTGGTTTCTACATAAGCTACTTAAAGGAGGAAGTGTAAGGAGAAGGGGAGAGCCTTGTAACTCATTGCAGGTAACTCTTCTGAAAGTAGGCTGTATAGATGTACAGATGCATAAGTGAGTATTCACAGAATACAGTTCAACCAGTTAGACTGTGTAAAAGGAGACATCTTTTGAACCATCAGTGAAAAGAATTATTTTTTTCAAGTAGCTATTTTAAGGCTGCAATCATAACTTTTCAAATGCAGGGAAACTGTCCCACATATTTCCCCTGTGTGGGCATATACCAGTCCCGCTGCAGAAATGTAAGACTGAAAGAGATTACTTCAAGTCATCAAGTCATAGTCCCTGCTGTTTCATCCAGCCACATAGATGATCTTCATAGCATGAATGGGACTTGATGTGTTTCAAAGGTAGTGAGGCTTTTTTTGCCTTGCAACTTCACACAGAACAACTGCTCCAGATCATCACTTCTCTGACAGTTAGAAAAGCAGTTATACAGACTTATTTACAGCTTATTTTGTGTGTGGATATCTTTTAGCTTGAATACTGCCCTTGAGTGAAGGTAACAATGTTATATATGTGTGTATACATGTGTGTATAAAAATGTTATATATATTTAATAAATAGGCCCTCTTGATAGGGTTTGTTTTGTTTTTTCAGTCTCTACTTGTTAAACAGACTCTCTGCTTTCTGGTCACTTTAGTATCTTCTTGGTGCATTTCTTCCCATTGGAACTTCTGTTCTTAATAAGTCTTATGACTGCCATGTGCAAAGGCATTGCTACTTCCCTGTGTCTTCTGGAAAATTCCATGTGATTTAAATTTTAGGATTGTATTTAAGTTTCTCTACCAAAATCTCATCAGTGACCCTAGATCATCCTTTGATCAGTTATTATTCCAATGTCTTTCTCCTCTGTCAGCTTTCAATTTATAACCTTTTGGTTTATGGCAGAAATTGTTTCTAAAGAATGACTTTGCCATTTGTACTTTTCAATTTTTATCCCCTGCCCCCCCCGAGTGCTTTGAGTTGTTATGAAAAAGAAATTGGTGTACATGTCATGATAAACATACAGAATAGAAACAACATACTTGGCCATAAAACATGTACTAGGAAGCCTGCTAGAATTCATGGGAACAGTGGATAGTTTTTGTTTTGTGTGAGTGCATGTAATATTACATAGAATGGGAACCTTTTTCTTTCAAGACTGACATCAAGGATGGCAACTTGTTTAACATATGCTTCTCCATCTACCTTTCACTATAGATGTTTTTCAGTCGCTTTTGAAATGCCAAATTAATATTTGATATGCCAGTTATGATTTGGCAAGGTTTGTCACAAACAACAATAGGCATTATCTGTTTGTACAAAGCAAGCAATAAATCATATGGCTTCCAACATTAAACATAAGATTACTTCAGATAGCCATATAAATAACCTTTCAAAATAAAATTTCTCATAAATTGTCTACAGATTATAAGTACAGGTTTTGAAAAGTGCAAGAGAGGAATCCAGATGGTGGGGTAGTGTAGAAAAGGTCAGTTGCTCATTTTGGTCAAACAAAGGAGTCCAAAAAAGGAATAATAGACACCACCACCACCCCAGAAAAAAAAAAGTCTGGTGCTTAATCTGCTTATAGGGCAGGCTGATAACTAGAAAGATGAAGCTGGTAACAAAAGAAATGTAATGGGAAAATGATCCACTCGATGTGTAATTAATACTAGCGTCTGTCACCATTTAATGAATGCTGTGCTAATCAGAGGATTTTGTCATGTTAGTAAAATGTTTAGCTACTTAACCGTAAAAGGCAGGCATCATACGTATACAAAACTAACATCATTCTGTGCAACATTCCACATATGATCTGCTCATATAACAGTCAGGATAACTGAATTTTATCAAATATGTAACTGCAGAATTGTATGTTTGGTCAGAGATCAGCAGCTAGATTCTCTTAACAAATATATACAGGACATCTAGATGAGCAAATAACATAAGTAACTAGGTAAACAGTTCTGATGACTGTTCTTGTTCTTTACCCATCATTGCTCCTATTGTTTAGTGTTCATTTCTATATCTCCAATCAGTTTCTGATTAAATCAATGTATTCTCAGCACAGCGTATTATTTTGGATACCGAGAACTACAATATTTTCTTAAAAGATCCTGTAATTCGTTATTTTCATTTCAAAAATAAGAGTTTTTTCTGGCTTTTTTAGTTGTAAGTAAAACTTCTGAACTACAGCACTTAAAAAGCATTTAAAAAAAAAAAAAGAAATCCCTTTCCAATAAACAACTCAATTCCATGTCAGATCTCTATAAATCCTAAGTTTAAAAAAAAAAAAAAGTTAGCATTTTCAATAAAATTTTTATTTTGGGAGACATTAATAAGTGACTGTTTTACTGGTTGTGGGTTGGTTGTTTTTCAGTTGTGAGTACCTTCAGGCTCTATTGAAATCTGCAAGGATAGTTCCTCCACTTTGAAAAACGGTACTGTAAAGAGTTAACTAAGTGTTGCCTTTGTATCTTGGGCTTATTTTTAAGTCTTAATCATGGCACTTGATATATAACCTATCTGATTGACAAAAGATGCCATTTGAAGTCCTTAAGCCAGAGGGATTGGGGAAAACCAATGAACAGATGTTATTATAGTAATTAAGCTGAAATTAATTTCATATTGTATGAAAATTTTTTTGCCAGATAAGTCTGACTTTTAAGTATAGATCTGTGGGAGGTGAACCTTTTTCAAAGTCATACTATTTTATTTGCCTTTGAAACCTGAAGGATGCCATACCATTTATTGCCTAGCTGGACCAATTCTATTCAAGTCTCTTCTTTGACATTTCAAATGGAGAATTTTGAATTCTTAACAAACAAAAAGAGCGCAGAAATTTCTCTAAGGGAGATTTTTAAAATTATAGTTTTGTTACTAGCTATTTGTATAGAGCACTTTAATTGCATAAAAGTAGCAACTTTTTGTTGTTGTTGTCTTAAATCAGAATTGTTTCAAGCGTAGTTTGGTGACTTCAGGAGAAGGCAGCCATTTTGTTCCAGCTCAGGAAATGCTCTGTTATACTGAAAAAGTGTATTTCCAAAATAATTGAACACTTTCATGGTAAGGGTATATCACACAATATTAAGCAACTATTATCAAGAGAATGTTCGTTATGCCTAAAATACATAGGGAACTCTTCTTTGCTTTTTTGCTGTCTCTAATTCAGATATCTAAGTAAACAGCAGAGCTGTTTGGAAAATGGAAATATCTTCTCTGGGGAAATAATGCTGTATTGGAAAACCATGAATATTGTTGTCAGGTATTTCTGTCCAAAGCTAAAATATGTTGGTTTAGCAATGTTGTGATATTGTGTTATAGTTTGGATGCCTAATAACATCTCTCACTTCATCTGTAATGTACCACCACCTCTGGATATACGCAGTTGCTAGAACTTTTCCATAAGGTTTTGGGGAAGATTTGGGGATTCTTTGGTCATGCTGCAATACTGAAGATGTAATCCAGCACAAGACATATGAAAATTTGGACATCTAACAAATTAAATGTAATTTGTGATGTGTTGCAGTAGCAACATTGGCATTTCAGGGCTTTCCTTATTGGTGGATCAAGCCTTCTCTGCAGAAGGCATCACATACAGCAATGTAAGTGATGGGGTTTTTACTTCCCAGAAGACTCAATTCTCTCATGTTTTGGGTTGTTGTTTTGGTTTTTTACCCATGAACGTTACTAAATGCATAACCCTGTGAAACATTCATTTATGAATTTGAAATTAGAGATATAACTGATACTGAGTCCTTCAGTGGTTATTACTTGTGAATTTCAGTTGTTTGTGAGCCTACAATATTTCAGTATAGTCATGTCGACTTGCAAAATTCCTTTTTCAGTAGTGGTTATTTGAAGATGCATTGGAATAGTCTCATATCAATGTCAATTAAGGTATGTTAAAGATAATAAAGTAATTTTAGTTAATTCTCTGTTAGCATTATTTGCTATTAATCTGGTTTTCTGTATCAACTAGTAGCCTAGAGAGGAATATTTTCTTTTGTCTAGTCTGGTTTTTGTCCATTTATAACTAGTCTTTAGTATGCAGACAGTAGTATCACACTGAATTGCAATGTCTTAGCTCCCATTTTATTTTAAGTTTTATGCATGCTTTAATATTTGTGGCTTTCTTCAAAGGTATCATGCTTGATCTAGTTCTACCTGCCCAGAATGATTTTCAGGTTGTGAAGCTGTAATAGTTTCTCAAGGTAAGCAATCACCACTGTCTTCTGCTTAATTAAGTAAATGTTTCCTACGGTACCCGAGTGTCTGTTGTTTACATGATCATTATTGTCAGTGCTTGCTCTTCCAGAGAAAGAGTTAGTTATATTCTTCACTTGCCTTGCTTTAGGTAGTATGTCACTTACCCCTGTTGCTCTCTGTCTTGGGAAACCTCAGGAGTAATTCTACTTTTGTGTTACCAAGGGTAAGTTTGTGCTCCTGTCTGTTGTCTTGTTTCCCTTCTTCCTGCTTCAAGTTAGGAAAATAATTATTTCTTCTTTTCTGTTGCCTTTGGCTAGAGCAATTTTCTTATTTTCTTCATACACAGCAGCGTTCATCATGAAGAACCATCAGATATGTTTACTTGACTAGGTATATAAATTGTGTATACATTTATACTTTGTTCATTTATCAAAAATCAATTAAATGCACTCAGTAGTCTGTTCAAGGGAAGGAAGAAGAAGAGTAGAAGGCAAAGCTAGAAAAGGATCAGGATTTTTATTTCAAGGTGTGCTAGGCTATGAAAGGTCTTATCTAAAGATGCACCAGTGTAATTTAAAATTTCTTTTTAAACAAACTTGTTTAAGCTGGTGTCCTGGTTTCTGCTGGGATAGAATTAATTTTCTTTCTAGTAGCTGATATAGTGTTACATCTTGGATTCAGTATGAGAAGAATGTTGATAATATACTGATGTTTTCAGTTGTGGCTAAGTAGTGGTTATACTAAGTCAAGGATTTTTCAGCTTCTCATGCTCAGCCAGTGAGAAGGCTGGAGGGGCACAAGAAGTTGGGAGGGGACACAGCCAGGGCAGCTGACCCAAACTGGCCAAAGGGGTGTTCCATACCATGTAACATCATGCCCAGTGTATAAGCTGGGGGGAGTTGGCCTGCAGGGTATCGCTGCTCAGTAACTTACTGGGCATCAGTTGGTGAGTGGTGAGCAGTTGCATTGTGCATCATTTGTTTTGTGTATTTCAATCCTTTTATTAGTATTGTCATGTTATTATTGTTGTTATCATTATTATTTTCTTCCTTTCTGTTCTATTAAGTTGTTCTTATCTCAGCCTATGAGTTTTACCTTTTTCCTTATGATTCTCTCCCCATCCCACTGGATAAGTGAGTGAGCGGCTGTGTGGTGCTTAGTTGCTGGCTGGGGTTAAACCATGACAGCTGGTCTAAACTGCTCTGTGGATGCTTATTCTAAAGATTTACTTGATTTTGATTGGGTATAAACTAAATCAATTTATGTTAAACTGAAATAAGCCTAAATTAAACCAAACTAAAAGTGCCTGCAGCTTTTGGATGGACTTTGCTAAATTAGGTTAAAATTGTGCACTGGGTGCAACCAGTGTAAATGTCATTTTTTTATAAAACCTGAATTGGACAAATTATCTGGAGAAGTGTAGTAACTAGAAGAAAGAACATTAGTGCACAGTAAAATGATTAAAATAATTTGTTGAAAAAGGCAAAATGATATGGTAGAAGCAGAAGACTAGGAGAGAGCATCTGAAGCTAGAGGATGATTGTGAACAATAGAGTAAAAGGAATGACAAAAGTTGGGAATTGCAGGCCAGAGAAGCTGTTTAGCTGGAAAGCACCAAAAGAGCAAGCAGATACTTGTGACAGAAAATGCAATGTATGTTTTTAATATACATGCACATGAAATTATTATGACAACTGATAATCAAAGAATATATTTCAGTATTCACTAAGTTGGTGCTACAGCTGAATTGTGCAGTTGTTCCCTCCTGTGTAGTTTACAGTGAGGCTGAAACCCAGAGGTAACAAGTGTTAAGTTTAATGTAAAACCAGTAATTAAAGTTGAACTGGACAAAACTAGTGTTTGAAGAAACAGGAAAAAAAAACCCACAACTTTTCGGAGAGCATGCTACCTGTAGTACTGAGAAAAAGGGCATACTTGTCACCATGGCTTTTTCTGAAAATGGGAGACACAGGTAGGAATTAAGTATACTGAATGTCTGCACAATGTGATGGATTCTTTAGTGTTCCTGTCATTTGATCAGGTGGAATTAAAGCTGTAAATATACTACAAGGGAACTTTGAAAAACTCATTGAGAGTGTTAGTCTGTTCTTAAAAAGTGTGATGAGATTTTTAGGGGCCAGCGCAATAGATGTTTCTCAAAATTCAGAGTAAGAGATGTCATTGCTGAAAGTGAGCTGACCATGTAAGAATATAGGAAAACAGTTTTCAGCAGATATTAGATTAAATTAGTTGCAGATATATACAAATCAGGATAATAAAAAGTATCCAAGAAGGGAGCAGTGGGATGACTGAACTAAGATTTCATCTGTAGTAAAAAGGATTGCCAGTGATGTGCACATGCTCTGCTGAAGGGGATGCAGATTCTCTAGAAAAGGACTCTCCGTTGTAATACTGCTGGACTTTAGGACTTTTTATACACATAGCAGGGAGTCTGACTGTTTGGGTTTTACTCTAATGAAGAAAAAAAACAACAAAGAGAAAAAACCCACACCCAATAACAGAAGAAATTTTAAGACCTGAAATTCTAACAAGGAGACCTTGAAAATGAAGTAAGGAGGATAAAACTAAAAGAAATGGTTTCAGATGAAACCTGTCAGTGTCTTATCCATCTAGAAAGGAATGTTATGTCTTGCACTTAGCTAGCATCCTTTGTTCTGTTAAATAGTGGAATAATAATCTCTTTGCTGCAGTCTTATCTAGGTCTGCCTGTTTAATCTTGTTAATAAATGGCAAGTATAATGCTCATAATTGAAGACACTGATCCTCAAGAGTAATTTTTTATTCCCTCTGATAGTGTTGCTTTCCCCTCAGCATATATCCCCCGCCCTTCTGTATTGTCTCTCACTCTTCTGCTCTTGTATTGTTTCCTCTGATGTGTGTGCACAAAACTGTATAAAGGTAGAACTTAGTCTGCAAAGCACCTGTGATAAAGATCTTTAGCTTTTCCTTTTTTTACTTATTTTCTTGCCATTTTTTTTTTCCCCTGGAAGATCTGGGAAAACCAATGAGGGAAGTTACTATTATAGGAATAAACCTGGTATCTAACTGAGAGGAAGGGAAGAGGGGGATGGCAAGACAGCAGATTTCTTGCTCAGACGTAACTACTGCATTCCCCAAAGGAAAAGATAATTATTTTTTCCAAGCTTCTTATTCCATCTTCCTCCTGTATTTTACTAAAATGTTTTTCAAATACTTTAAGTGGAAGCCTTTGGTAGTCATGCACACATGCACACAGATCTAATACCTTAGTTTAAGGGGGCTCAAGTTTCTGAGTGAAGCAGGGGAAAAATTAACAGCGTTGCAGTTGCTACATATGAAATTTTGGAATTGTGACATTTCTTTTCTCCTCTTTCATGCACTTGAAATATTTGTTAATAGCAAGTCACGAAACAGTTGCATTGACACCAGGAAGTCATCTTTCTTTCCATATGCCGTTGTCTTTACAGCTGTACTCTACTGCAGTCACTGTTTTATTTTTGTTTGCTAGCTAAATTGTTTTATCTTCTCTTGCTATTAATAGTTTGGTTTTCTTTCTCCAAAACCAAAGCAGACGGAGGGGAGGGAAGTATGTGGGCTTGCATGATGACTACTGTGATCCTGAGAAGAATCTGTACAAACTTGCAAGTACACACTGTTGTCTGAAATTTCAACCTGATGGTCTGAGAGAACTTTTTATTTTTCTTGTAGAACAGCTTCTTTAGCACAGCATATTAAGTTTTGCACTTCAGACTCTTTGGTATATCTGAACTGGACATCCAATAGAAAGATTGAAAAATGGCCTATGTCTAATAAATGTCAGAGACACCTAATTTTTTTTCCTCATGAGTGCAAATGAGAAGGAAATCATATTCTGTACAGATGTGATCCTGTCAGTGTAGACAAAATAGTAATTTGTATAAATTCCTGTACTATATAAAATGCAAACATAGAATTTTGTAGCAATTTTCAAATGAAGCATGGGTGTCACAAGCCCTACTTTAAATTTGGAAAAAAGGTAATAATTTGCCAGAAGAGCAAAAAGCATCCAATTTCACAGATGTAACAGGCAGCAACTCGAACTTGATTTCATACTGTGCATGCCTGAAATGTGGAATGGCATCAGTGCATGGGTTTAGTTTAATTGCAGTTTGAACTCTTACACTGTTGCACCCAGATGCAGTTCATTTTTTATTCTTACTCCTAGAAAGTTTTCCTTCAAAGACTTCTGAGAATCCTAAATAAATGAAGACTTCATTAACTGCACCCTGTTGATAGTCCATTTTGCCTTCTCATCCAATGGAGCAGGTCAAAACCTGCCAGCAATTTTGAGGTACAGAAGTATTATTTCAGGCACACACCCCCTCATCCTCCTGGAAACCAGTGTAGTTCATTCTGCCAGGCTGTATTTGCTAGCAAACATTGTTTACATTCTTGCATATTAACCAAATCAAGACTCTCAAAATAATCTCCTTTGGCCAATCATAGCAAAGTTAACAGCTTTAATTGCAAATGTTCCAAGTCAAGCAGAAAAATAAAGTCTTCATTTAAAAAAAAAAAGTCAAAACAATCATAACAATCAACTCTGTTTTCTTCTGCACTTCCATCTCTCTGTATGATTAAAAACTTCAAATCACACAATCCTTCCTAAATCCATCTTTCTCTAAGACTGTAGGAAATCTGCTATCTATTGTAGTAGTTATGAAGTAGTTTGTGGAGTTTGCAATTATGACCACTGGATGTTTGTTAAAGAAAACAGTTGCAACAGAAGTAGCACATTTGGTTTGTTATGTTCTGCAAGCTGTGGCTAGAGAGGCATTATTACTTTCTAGGTCTTCGCAAAGAAACATGCAGGTTTGCAGTTCATATGTTTTGTACCTTAACAGCATTATGTGGCTATTCCTCACTGCCTTGTGATTTACTGCAAAAGTAACTTTAGAAGGTCTTAAGTGCATTATAAATGTTCTGATTTTAACTCAAATGTATTCTATATGCTTCAATAAACTGAGGAGTTTTATTACATGTGAATTTCAGTATATCAAGAAGAAATAACAGTGAATTGTGAAGGTGGTCATTTAATCCAGATAAACCAGTCTTCTCTTCAAACTGCTGCTAACTTACAAGAACTACTTTTCTTATGCGAATATTAACATCTATATTTGTGTACACTTGTCTTTACTGATTACTATCTAAAACTTTAGAGTGCTGATTTTTTTTTTTTAATAAAAACCTGTTATAAATGGCAGGCAGCACAAATATATACAAGTAACAGTGATACTACTTATATTAGTCAGAGGACAGGTGGAACATTGTCCCTGAGTAGCTGGTCAGAAAGTAAAATAATATTTAAGAAGTGACTGTATAGCAGCAATAAAAGCTTGTGGGCTCACTAGTCTAGCACAGTTGGAGACTTACTTTAATTGGTGAACATATTAAATCTTTCTATTGATGTGGTGTAATTAGGAGGGAGAATGGTCTTGCTGGTTATGTTTAATGTACTGTATTTTATCCCCTTCAGTTACAACTATTTGCACAGCAATATCCATTGGGAAAAGCAGAATAGTATCAATACCGCTGTATTGATTTACTCTTCTTAATAGTGTCCTTCTACCTGTCTCATACAGTATTGTTTTTTCTCTGAACATCTTACAAGACTCACCAGTATGTCCATTAAAACATAATTAATCTTTTAAACTCTGTAATAGCTGAATGATCAGGTTAAGGAGATGGATCTAAAGCCACTATGTGTTATAAGGAGTCTTCTATTATTCTGGTTTTCACTGGTAAATGAACAAATTATTTAATCAGATAGGAGTCTTAATCACTTTCAGGATAGTACTGGTGAAGTTGTATGATATGGAGCTAGTAGTTTAGTGCAAACAGTATTTTTCACTTTAGATTAAGTGTTTAGGTAAGTATTTTAGCAGTAGTTTTGAAGCATTTTGTCTTCTATTAAGCTATTCATGTTTATGATCTTAAAGCCCAATTATAAAATTAAGCTGTTTTTCTGTTGTTGCTTAGAAGATAAAGATGGAAGATATCCATCTTCAATAGCAATGAGTTATTACAACTGCTTTTCAGCTCTGATGTTTATTATAGCAACCCAAAATGTCCAAAATAAGGCAGACTTAAAAACAATATATTAAGAGTTTTGTTTGGTTTTTGTTTTTGAAATCTCACTCTTACATGGAATAAGGAAGCTGGAAATAACCATTTGTCCTGATGGATAGTGAATTCCTTGTGAATTTTTCTTTTTACACTCTACGTCAAACTCAAGGCTGTGAGATAATGATGGTGTACAGTCGGCCGTCCATCCTCATCCTTTGGTAGCCTTTAACCATATTTTTATATTTACAAAGGACTGAAATAGCCAGCTGAATGTTTACCTTATTTCCATACGTATTATAGGGTTGGGCAAAAGTTTGAATTTTCAGGTAAGTGTCCTCAGGTGATCATATTTGCCAAAAAGCTCCATACAACATGATAGCAAGGCTCTGAAGAATCAAATAGTAGGCCACAATAGAGAAACCTCAGTGTCAGCAGATTGAGATGCTGATGGAATTTCATAAAACTGGCAAAAGATGCCTCTCTGATTGCAGGGCTTAGGTCCTGCTGCAAAAAAACACTTACTGCAAGCAATGGATATGAAAGAGCTTTTTTAATTTTTGTGTAGCTGTCATTAATGAACTTAAACATGAGAGTGCCATTTTCTTTTGTGTAGAGACAGTGAGGAAATTATTATGAAAAATGTTGCTATGTAACTGTGCCAAGACCAGGTATAAATATTTGGTAATATTTGTTAAATGTAACTTCTGTAACTATCAGTTTCTTTAAACTGTTTCACAACATCTTGTGAGATACCTATATGTTGCTTGTTATGCTGTGTGAGGGCACAGTAAGAATATTTATTGAAACAAAGGTGTCTTTTTCATTGCCAAGAATCCGACGGGTTTTGGAGGCAGGGGAAAAAAAGGAGAGTTAACAGATTCTACAGTTCCACAAGATCTGCATTCTTGCTTTTAAGTTAATCACAGTATGCCATTAGTAGCCTTGCATGAAACTACTCATTTGTGTTACTGTTCTTTAACAGCTTATCCCAGAGAGATCAAAATAGCATTTGCTTTAGCTGCATCAGTGTCAATGCATAAGGATAACCTCACTCTGGCTCTTTATATATTTATTTAACATTTTATTCTTTTGTAGTTCTTTTGCAAATACCTGTGCATTGTTGGTGCTACTTGGTTCCATAGTTTAGATATAATACGTTTGCCTCATCTTGGTGAAAAGTGAGTAAATTTTTAAGGTACCTATTTTGCATTTTTCAGTGACCTAGAAGCCTAAGCTTCATTCACTTGCACAATGAGCACAGCTCTGTCTAAACCTAAAGATTTCTATTGTCCTATTCAAATTTTCCTTTATTACTTCTACAGTCGAAGCTGTAGTGTGGATGTAGCTGCAACTGTTTAAAAAGCTTTACAGTACTATAGTATCAGCTTCTCAATTAGATGTGGCTATGTTAGAAAAAGAGTAGAAAAAGCTATGACAGGAGGAGTGCTTTTTCATAAGTAAAATTGCATGTATAGTAACCGGGACTGGAAAGGTGAAGGAAGCAGGTAAGCTGGTAGTTTTCACTGCTAATTAATTTCAGAATTTTAAAAAAAAATTATATATCTAGTGAGGGTGTCCAACTTCTTCATGGCTTGGAAATTCAGCTTAGGTTTACAAACTCTTAGGCAAGAGATTAGCTGATACTGGCTTCAAGTGATCAATTAACTGAAAGATATTTAGGTATACAGATCATAACTATAAGATATTTCTAAAGCTATCTCCTTGAAGGTGTTTCAGTAATGTTGATATTTTTTTCTACTTTTATTTTGTAAACACTTATGTGAGGGTGAGAAGGGTGATTTCTATACCGAGGTGCATGAAAATTGAATGCTTCAAAAATAAGAGATTTATTTGATATTGCAGCAAAAATGCAACAATAATCTGCAAGAGAAAATGAGATAAAATGAGGGACAGAAGCAGTTGAATACTCTAATTTCAAAATCAGATAGTAAGGCAACATAAATTTTTATGGTTTCCTCCAATCCACAAAACCCAGCCAAAAGCAGAGTTGGGTTTGTTTTGTTTTGTTTTTTAAATCTGTGGAAAAGTAATAGAATATGGCATAAAACAGCCTGAGAGAAGGGATTTAGTACGGGTAAAGACTAACTGAGAAAGTCACTGGTTTTTTTTCAGTAGAATGCATAATAGCTCCTTCACTGCACAGGGGACTGAGAGCTTGGACTGCAGTGACAAATCCAAGGCCAAAAAGAAAGACCGGGGATTTAGGCCATTCACCTGGGACAGAGGAAATATTTGAATCTAGATATCCTACATCTCAGCAAGCACTGTTTTCTAGATTCTGGCATCACCTTCCTCCTCCAGTGAATGTTTAACTATTTAAATAGAACACTTTAAGAGAAAAATAGGGAAAATTAATCTCCAAATAACCTGTAATCTGAGAAATTGTTTTTTGAGTTACTAGTTTTAAGCAAAGCAGAAAGCTGAGTCTGAAAAAATTTGAAAACCTTAAAATGTGTATTGCAGCAGGAAACAGTCCTTATAACAGGACATCACAATTCACACCATCTTTTTTCAGCTTTCCCCAGAGGTTTCTCATTATGCAGTATAAGTCTGTCATGTGAGACTTGTCTCCTAGTTCTATAACTTCCAAAATAGATTAAAGGAAGGTTGAGCCCAGCATTGTTAAAAGATGGCTCACCATATGACAAACTTCAAATATTATTTTGTGACAATGTGAGTAGTACTGTATACTATGCTTCTGGTAATCTACAGTCCAGATTAATTTTTACAATCAATACTTCCTAAATAGTTTTTGTTGCTAATTATCACTTAAATATTTTACTTGGTTTATTTGTTTAAAAATTTGCTATGACTTATTATCCAAAGCCTTGGCTGATTGCTGCTGTTTTGATTTGGTTCTGCTCATCCTTTCCTCTTTTGTCTTCTTTCATGAAGAAATGTCAATGGAGTAAGCAATGTGGTAGTGAATTGCTTTAACACTTGTACCTCTAAATAACATCAAGAATGAAATGTGTCCATGGTAACCAGGATGCACTTAAAATACTTTCCATTCTTTATGTTTTTAATCTATGCAAAAAGTATAGGTATTACAAAATCTGTGCAATATTTTTCTTTGAAATAACAATGTGCTAACAAATTACCAAGGTAACTGTAGTTTATCCTGGGTATTTGTACGTTTGGAAGTTTTTAAATGGAGTAGTGCTATTGACAGTTTGTAAATCAAAGAATAATGTTTAGAAAATGCACAGTGGTGCATTATTTGAATATTTTACTTTTCCTGTGGCTCTGCTTGTTGGCCTGATCTTCCCATTCTGGAAGATCGTTCTGTTGCAGTGTGCTTCCTAGTATAGCAGTTAGGAAGATGAGAGATTATTAAAATATGTATTTCTGTAATTTTTTGAAGTTTTTTAAGTTAGCATTAAAATACTTTGTAATTTATAATTGTAAAACAATACTACAAGAAAGAAAATTTTTATAACTGTAAAACATCTACTGTAATTGCTCTAAAAATAGGATGGAAGTATTTAATTTGTAGAGTACTGACTTAGTGTGCCATTTTAGGGTTGGTTGGTTTGTATAAAGATAAAATTTATTCAAGAATCTATATACACATATGCATATTAACCAGGTTTCTTTTCTCTAGCAATGATTTATTTCCCTATAATACACTGTATTATTGCATAGCGTTTTGAAGGGTATGCAAGCTGAGGAACATGTAGAAAGATGTCTTTTCTTTCTCCATTTGCATATCAGTTTTGTTCTGACCTTATTCTTGCCTCATGTTTTCCACAAATAAGAATGGAAGTAGCCTTTGTGCTGATTCTCCCTACACTGCCAGAGATAAAAAGAGCTTTTGGAAGTACAGTACAGTACAGCATTCACTGTCCTATTATCACCATGGTGGGCTACAGACATACTAGTTTTAAAGCCTTCCCAGGTAGTGAGAGCATCACTGGAACAGAATGAGAAGTGGTTTATAATGTCTTTTACACTGAATCCTCATATTACCACTAGTATATTAAGTGGTGTTATTTTAGCAACATGGTGGTCTGTACTGTGCATGTACATTACAGAAAAGTTAATTCTGCTATTATAAAATGTTTCAGTGCTGTAATTTATTTTTCATATATTAAATTCTAGAATGCAGATTAGATTAATGGGGGGGTTGCCCCTCAAAGAGGCAACTGCTTCACTGCAGAGGAATAAAGATAGCGTGTGCCATTGTAAAATAGGATGAACTTACGCAACTGAGGAGGATGTTTTTTCTTTTATTCACATAATAAGGGTTATTTTACAGAGTATTGTGGATACATCTGAGAGTTAATTGAAGATATTTTGTATGTATGCTATCAGAAATTATTTAGTAATCCCGACTACCCCCTAGCCACAAAAAACATCAAAATTGTTTTAGCTGGCTACATTTCACATTGAAATGTAGATGTTAACCCTTTATTCAAACTTATTTACTGTTACTGTATGTGAGGTATCAACAGGATACAAGCAAGACTTGAAAAATACAGAAATGATTGGTGTGGGCCTGCCTCAGCAGATTGTCTGGAATCTGAGCTTTAATTTGAAATTGAATTATGAAAGTGAATGCAACTCATTGGGAGTTACAAATACTTAATTCTTCTCAACTTTAAAATCTACATTTTGACACTGAAATACTAGAGAGATCTAAAGTTAAATTTCATGTTGAGAGATGTAAACCACTGTTGTCAGATGTAAGATTTGTAATAGTAAATTTAACTCTGTGTTCTTCAGTCAGTATATGTGAGTAGTCTTCTGTTGCTTGTTAACGGTTAACTCAAGGCTTGCTTTCAAGTTTGCTTTTCTACATGTCACACACATATATAAAGAATACACTCCATAGAGTCTTATTTTTTCTACATGCCAGTAGAAAAAATAAGACTC
>JANZLQ010000089.1:24886669-24900855 GCA_026212715.1 Elanus axillaris
TATTTGCTAATTTAGATTAAGAATATTTTGTTCTACAACTATATACCAATATTCTTGAAGCATTTGGTAATTGTAGATCTCTAGGTAGCAGAAACAGTTAATTATGTTCTTTCCTGTTTGTGACTATTTCCTGTTAGGACAATGACAAATACAAATTTCATGATGTGCATAAAATACTCTATTCATAAAATTCCCATTCCCTGTAATAAAACACTATGAAATGTAATTTTGCTTTAGAGAGATGATTTTTGAGAACTACACTATGTGAGCAGAGCTATGAAACAACAGATCCTCTTTTCTCACTTTCTGTCAATTTACCACCAATGAATTTTTTCTTAGTGTGTGCTCTCATAACAGATTTAGACAGTTTCAGATTAGGAAACTAGAACCCATGCTACTCAATATGGACTGAGTGAATATTAATTTAAAATCCTAATTTAAGTCGATTTTGTCAGCCTACCTTCTGTTCTCCTTGATCAAGCATGTACCTTTCCCTTCTGTTAGGAGAAATAAGAAAAATCATTTTGGAGGGGAATCTTAATTTTTAAGCTTAAAAAAATGAACTTAATTAGTAAATGAACAGAAAGTGAAATTTGGGGTAATATACGTTTATTCCCATCATATGGCCTAGTAAGGCCTTCTGTAGAAAGATATATTGCAGATATTATAAGTGAACAACATATTATTCATTACAATAATATGCAAATAAAGTTGATTTTGACAAAAGACAAAGTGAAGATCCAAGTATAAAGGGTACATATCTTTCAAAAAGATAAAAAAGGAAATTAAGGGAAATTGTCACTTTGGTATTTATATATTTTACCAATAACTCAGTTTAAATAAACTAGCAGCAGCATTCACACCAAGACAACCTTAAACATGTAACAAAAGAACTGATGTGAAAGTGTAATTTACATGAACATTTTCTCCAACAAAAAAAGCCAATTTTAAGAAATTACTGACTTTGTGTTCACACCATGTGTTGCAGTTCACTGCCACCTCAGTTGTTTCAATATGAATTTTAAAGGCCATACATAACTATCCTATATGAATGAACTGATTTAAATCTTAAAGTAGTTTGGAGTTTTCTTAAGGTTTTCTTTTTTAACTTCGCTCATTTCAGTGATCTATTTTAAAGTATGTCCTTGCCAACAGTTGTAGAAGTGTGAAACTAAGAAGCCGGTGAATTGCAATATAGAACAATACAAGCTGTGGTTCAGAACTTCTTTCTAACCAACCTTGCAGCTATAAAAAAGAACTGCATAATGATATTGTTGCATACTGAACTGTTTCCCAATATTTGTTCAATATAATTGAGTAGTATCAATTGGTTTTAAATTCCAGCAGCATGTATCAGTATTAAACTAAGAACCTGATTTGCCATGAAAAAACTTTCATAAGGCTAGCAGGAAAAAAAAACTACAGCGATTTCTATTTGATAGGAGAATTAACATCAGACTCAGCTCTCAAAGCTGAAGAAAGTATGTCTCATACCACATACAAGACATTCCGTATTGATTACCAGGCACTTAATGTTGTTTAAGAAAATTTATTTGAACATTTTGAATGGTCTTTAGCTCTTCCGTGCTCTGGATTATCTAATTTTCTAGTGAATAAACATCTCAAATGTGACCAGTCTTAGACAGTTCATGGCATATGGTATGAGCAGCAACACAACTGCTCATAATGTAAGCTGTTGTTATTAAATTAACTGTAACAAAATTTAGCATGCTGTAGTCCAGTTCTTTCTAAAACTGTATTTGGCCAATTTTGCCCAACTTTGTTTCTTTAGTACTGTTTACTTGACAAACAAGTCCTATGGAAGGAGTCGATGGCAATGTGACAAAGTTTTGCAATACCTCTAATTAGGTAAGCAGCCAGAAAATTCAAACTGTTTCTGGAAACATTTTCCAGTTTGTGAATATTTTCCATATGTTGCCTGTTTTTGCTTTTATGTTTGTTTTACTTCAGGAATATTAAGTGTCACAGCATTTATAATGCCTCCTATGTATTGAGGATGGCTACCTTATGTGGTGGATACTTTAAAAAATAAAATTAAAAAATCATTAAAGTAAGGAGTTGTTTCAGAAAAATATAAGAACTTTTCTTCAATTTTGCATGGCAGAAATAGTAATTTTAATACATTGAAATAACTGAACTATTGTACAAGCATTTCAACAGTACTTGACTAGCCAGGTAAGAAATACAATCATTTCCTCATACTCAGTAACTAATCTCTTATCAGACAGAATACGTAGTAGGAAGGACAAACCATTCATATCCTGATCAAATTAGCTTGTAGGACTAGTGTAAATCAGGAATAACTGCACTGCAGTCAGTGGAGTTTTACCAGTGGGTAGTGGCAAAAAGTTAAAATAGAAGCAAGGGCAAAGGCTCCTAGCATTGTTCCAATTTTAAATGACTAGCAGGTGCTTTTAATTGCTGTATTTGTTAGTTCTAAAGTAAAAGATCTTAACTCATTTTAAAAACATATTTCTAATAAATTATTGGCATTTTGGAGCACATTTGCTTTTCACTTAAGTACAGCTCAGTATGGTTGGTTCCATAAGAAAAAACAGCTTCATACTGTCATACAATAGAAACATGGAAACAAAAAAATTCTGAAAAAAAAACTTCTGGAATTTGTTCTACACTTGTGCTTCTTCTGTAGATTTTTCTCTTGGTTGTTTCTTTTGAATACAAGGTTGTATAAGTAAAAATATTATTCCCACCATGTATAGCAAGCCAGATATGTAAAAAGAAAAATCATATTTATGTGTGATGTCATAGATCCAGCCTGCAAAATAAGGACAAAACATGTTCGTTACAAAGCTTGACAAGGTGCACCGCATGGGAAAATACAAAAAATATTGCATATTTCTCTCATGACATTTCAGTCAAATCCACTGATGTTTTGTGGAAAAAAGAGGTGGTAATTGTCTCCTCCTCTATATGCTAGTACAAATGGAAAGGTATTAACAAAATCTCTTGTTCATTCACCAAAACTCAAAACCAGTGCAAAACCTATCTCTTCATTTAAGTATCATGGAAGTCTTAAAATGGGACTCTAGCTATGTGCCATCCTAAGAAGCCAAGCAACATTCTCTCTAAAACTGTAAATTTTTCAAACAAGTTAAACTAGGTCTTGGACTCCCAAACCAATTCGTCCTTCCACCCTACTATTGTCTCTGTAAAATGCCCGATACTGCAGGCTAGTTCAAATGCTGTGCCTGGTGCAAGCAAACACATTCCCATTAGCTTTCTCAAAGACTCACATACCAATAAAAGACTTTTCAAGAGATACAATCTCAGTGCTGCAATTACTCTCATTCCAACCTTAATTCCTTTGCAAAAATATATTAAAGTTAATTCAGAAAGGTTTGAGAGCCCAAAATAGCAAAATTCCCTCATGTCATGCTGGTTGCATTCGGAGGTAACCTCAAGATGAAATGCTTTTTTGACATCAACTACCTGCATCCTATTCCCTTTGTTACTAATAACCAAATACAAAGACGTGCTCAGCACAGACTGAGAAGTGCTGAAAGAATGTATGGTAGAGTAAAATACTGCTGCTTTTCAAAGGGCACTGAATAAGTGTTCTTCTAAATTGTATCAGCTCACTCAGTAGTGGGGAGAGAAGGGGAGAGCATTGTCACTTTTCTGGGTTGCTTGTGCTGCTAATAGCTTCAGGTAAGCCTAATGCCATCCCTGGCTGACCACAGCCATTACTCACAAGGTTTCTTGCTGCTTTCTTCTGATTTGCATCTCTGTAAAATATAGCTGTAGTACTGATAGTCAGTACCTAGATCTCTTCTATACTTCCCTGCCTCTTTCTATGAGAAAATTTATAATGAATGTTTGTTTAAACCTAAGTAAATTTAGGGATAACATACATACACTTCTACCTTCTGCTGTGGATGACAGTAAAGAGATTATGAGCAGTGCAGTCCCCAGAGTAGGTATTTCTGGCTGAAGGAAGGCAAAACTAAGTTGGTTAAATCAACAGAGTGGTGACACCCAAACACACTTTATAGTTCTTGGGAGTAATACTATGGTACAAACACCTGCCTACCCTGAAAACTATTCATCATTTTTTTCATCTAGGTAGAGGCATGAGTATATTTACTATATATACTAAACAAAACACATAAAAATAGGTTAAACCTTTCTCATTTTAAAAAGGTGTATGATAATATTTTGAGGACACATACCATAGAAAGGATAGATTGTAATAGATTTGGGGTTATCTGTGAGGATTGTAATTTGTAGTGTATGAATAGTGAGCTGTTATCCAGCAAATAGGATCTGTAAATCTGTACAATGTAAAGCTGGTATTTAACAGTCCATCCCAGAGCAGCTGTAATTTTGTTAACTACACGTGCTCATACCATAAGAAAGCTTAATAATATAACAAGCCATATGGTTATTATACAAATATCTGTTGATTCGCAATTTTAACTTTTTACCTGCAAAGGGTGGTCCAAACAATGCAGATATTCCGTTGGCACAAATGATGATGCCATAGGCATTTGCAAGGTGTTTAGTTCCAACTAAATCTTCAGTCACAACAGGCATTAGAGAAAAATAGCCACTAGAAAATCCTATTAGAGCACAAACCACAGCCAGGCTAACATATGTTTGCATTAGTGGCAAAGTAAGAATGCAGGTGACCAGGGTAAAGTTAGCCATGAGGAAGACGTTCCATGTGCTGATGCATGGGAGATCAGAGATGATTCCAAGGATCACTTTACCAAAAATATGAACAATGGCTATAATGGATGTCAAAGGAAATATATTGTTCTGACTAGATAAGTTGTACTGCTTGACTATTTCTGGAAGATGAATAAAGGGAATGACAAAGCTACTATAGGCAAACAAAGCCCAAATTATAAAGGCCACAAATACTCTATTGGTAAACAGTGATGCAGCTCCAAAGTAGCTGGAGTACCATATTGCAAAGCCCTTCCTGACTGTAACTGTTAGCTGGCTCACTGTCTTAAGAACACGCAGTCCATACATATTCCTTCCACTTCTAGATTTACCTCCAGTTTCTATGTGCTGAACACTGTCAAGTACTTCTTCATTTGTTGCTGCTTCTTTTTTTTCTGGTTCTTCACTGAGGACTCCATTAGATTTTATAGTCTCTGCAGAATGGGACAGAACTTTTGCCTGATTATCTTCACTATTACTTCTCACAACATATTTTTCACTAACTATGTCTTTGTGAGAGAGTGGTCTCATAAGAGCCCCGCAGACACAAAGGTTCAGGGAGATGGCACCCTGGATGAACATGGCATTCCTCCACCCAAATTCAATGCAGAGGTACTTTAGTAAGGCAGTCATTAGAAAAGCTCCAAATCCTGTTCCCGTGGTACTGAGTCCTTGTGCAAGTGCTCTTCTCTTCTGAAAATATTGTCCTACCATGACCACCGCGGGCAGATAAACCATGCCACTTCCAATGCCTATGAAAATAAAAACTGAAATCAATCTGAATGTTTTGCCAACAAGATAAAAAGTGGTGAAAAACAAATCAGTATTATTCCTAACTTTTGCATGAGCATAGTATTAAAACCAAGAATAAATACTCAATTCTCATGTTAGCTTTCATTTCTGTCTTGTATTTTCCAAAATTTGCAATGCTCATTACAGTGAGAATACAATGCTGCTATTTAACTGCTGGAGAAGCTGAAACACATGGAAGATTAAAACCTTTAGTTCAGTTCAGCATGACCCCTCTGGAAAGTCCCAAACATCCCATAATAAATCAGTGACAGTTAATATGGGGACAAACATAAACAAAACCCATTTTAAAATACCTGCATTTGTAATACTTGCATCTGATTGTATCAGCGACCAGGATTGTTTAGTGGGCACATCTTGTTGCTTTTGCCCAAGTTCACCAGCAACAAAGATCCAGACTGAGGGTTTTTTTGTCCTTGCTTTGTAACTGTGGAGCCACAGTGACCATGAGATAAGTTTCAGGAGACAGTACGGGATGTTAGCCCAGTGGTGGGACCTTGGGTGGCTCCAGGTTTCTCTTTGGGCCCTCCAGGGGAGGGCCACACAGTAGCTGCACAGGCATGTCCTTAAAGGCAGATCTCTATAATTTTGTAGAAAACCCCTCACTTGTTGAAAAACAGGGTATTAATGGTACAGTAGAAAGTGTTGAGAGATGTGCAAACATATCATTAAAGGTAAAAGTTGCCCAGTTTTTCTCACAGCAAATTCCTGACAGAGGGGATTTGGACCGGAAGAGGTATATGTAGAAGATGCTTTCAAATTCACTGATTGTAATTTAGAAGAGTGTTTTGGGCTTAAAAGTTTTCCTAAATAGCTGATAACATAGCTGCATGCAAATACAGCATGATCTAGCTACAGCCAGGTTGGGGAAAGAGTGGTTATTCCATCAAAGCTTGGAAAAAAGTACCTCAACATCACAGCAGTGTACCTGTTTTGCCTGATAGAAGTATTTATTTCTTTGCTATGTAAATACATGATTAGGTTTTTATTTTGCACAAGGTCTCCGTCCCCGAACCCAGCCACAAACTCAAAGGAAATCTCTCTGCCCCCCAGAAGACTGCCTGCCTCCTCAGACACCAGCCTGCTGTTGACTGCTGTGAAAAAACAGGCCAGGCTCGTGCTTGCGTTAGCGTTTACTCCGCTTCCCTGAGCATCCCGAGAAGTAAGACATTTTTTAAATTGTTTCATCTTATCTTTTCATTCTGTGGGCTACATAGCAAAATGTAGTCTATTTACATGCAAAGGCACACCACCTTCACAGGTAAATACAGGGGCCACAGGCCTCACCAACCCTTTTCCTCACAGATTGTTCACCCTACACCATGATGGTGGCGGCAGGGCGGGCTCTGCTCTCCTCCCCCTGCACCAGCGCAGGGTCTTGGGGCATTTTGCCCCCAGCCCATTAGGGCTACCTGCTGCCACTGGCTCCAGGCACCCACCCTGGGGCTCCCCAGGATGGCTGATGGGGGAGAAGTCTCCTCTGCCCCCCTCTTCCACTGCCACAGAGAGGAGAGCCCATGGAGCTGAGGTGAAGCTATCAGCCAGTAGATGAGGGGACAAGGGTGTGAGGAGCTGGGCGAGGGGAACCATGCTGAGATGAGGGGCACTTTGGGAAAGGGGAGCTGAGGTGGCAGGGTGGCTGCAGCCAGGGAAACAAGGTTGGGATCGTAGGGGCGTACTGTGTGAAGGCATCTGGAGAGGCGAGTTATGAACAGGGAGAACAGGAGCCATCAGTAAGCCCACAAGCCCTGCATGGAGGCCCAGAAGTGACCGCAGCAGGAGGCAGCCACCGTAAGTGAACAGCAGTCTTACACCTAGCAGCCATGAGAACATGAAAGAAACTCCCCTGAGGTGGCAGTGAGGTGACTGTAAGCAAGGGAGGGGAGTGAGTGGACAGAGGATGAGGCGATGGGTGAGTGAGGAGATGATGAGTGGGGGCACAGTGTGTGAGGAGATGGTGAGTGAGGGCATCTCAGGCACTTCTACATTGGTTTTCTGGACAGAATTACTCATCCAACAGCATCGCATTTCTTCACCTCATGTAAAAACTTGCCTTGGATTTTTTTCTGAAAACATTACTTTCATCCTTCTTTAAATTCTCTGCATAATCTCTGCCTTTTTGGCTGATATTTTGTGTATGCTGTTTCTGAAGAGCAGCAAGGGCTGAGAGAAAGAGTGTGTAGATTCCTGTCTGCTTGATTATATTCAATATATATGGAAACAGAAATTCCAAAAAGGGTGGAACCCTGCCTGTAATTATTGTTTGTTATTCAGGATTTTACATTACTGAAATCTATGGTATGGGTATATTACTGAGGCTGGGATAGAGTTAATTTTCTTCATAGTAGCTCATATGGTGCTATGTTTTGCATTTGTGACCCAAACACTGCTGACTGATAACACAGGGATGTTTTAGCTGTTGCTGGACAGTACTTACACAGCATCAAGGCCTTTTCTGTTTCTCACATGGCCCTGCCAGTGAGTGGGCTGAGGGTGCACAAGAAGCTGGGGGAGGACACAGTGGGTCAAGCGACCCCAACCAACCAAAGGGACATCCTGTACCATATGATGTCTTGCTCAGCAATAAAACTGAGGGAAAGAAGGAGGAAGGGAGCATATGCAGAGTTGTGGCATTTGTCTTCCCCAGTAATGGTTACAAATGATGAAGCTCTCCTTTCCTGGAAATGGCTAAACACCTGCCTGCCCATGGGAAGTAGTGAATGAATTCCTTGTTTTGCTTTGCTTGTGCATGCAGCTTTTGCTTTACCTATTAAACTCTTTATCTCACTTTTACCCTTCTGGTTCTCTGCCCCATCCCACTGCAGGAAAGTAAGAGAGCAGCTGTGTGAGCCTTAGCTGCCTACCAGCAGGAACCCACGATGCCCTTTAAAATGGGTTTTGAAGCAGTACATACTTATCATAATCTGGTATTTTATTAATGTGAAGCAACTCCTGTAGAAAACATTTGCTGTTTCTTCCTGTGACAAAGAGAGGAGTTAGCTAGATATGTAATTCAACAGTGTTTTAACATCTTTCAATTCTACTCATGAGAGTTTGGGTTACATTAATTCTTCTAATTGAAAGAGTCCTGTAATATATTCACTCATAAAAACACCATCTTCACATGGCAGACTTAAATGACAACCAAAGTCATTGGGCCCGATCCACAGCGTAAATAAGTAAGCTTTCTGAAAAGATAACAGGCCATAAAGAGTGAAAGAAAAGCTGGAATAACTTTACAGTCTAACTTCCCTGTTTACTCACCCAGGTAACCTTCAAAGGAATCAAAAATAATTGAAAGAACTTTCAAATGTTAGCACAGCTCTTACCAGCTGTCACTCCAAACGTAAGGAAAAGGTAGTGCACATTTGAGGCATAAGCACTCAGTATCCAACCTAGGGCATTCAATATCCCTCCAATTATAGCTGTCTTGCGGCACCCACACATGCTGATGAATAAACCAATGAAAGGACCTGTTAAAAAACATGAAAAAATGTTAAATTTTTTATTTAATTATCTACAGTCTTTCATAATTTTTCACATGAAGATTCTTTAATGCTTTAAACAAAATGTTAAACATCAGGCTACTCATGCATTTCAGTTTATTTTCTCATTACTGTTTAAAATTGTAGAAAGAAAAATTCAACCAACTGACCAAATACTTAGCACATACTCACAGGACCTAAAATCAAAGTTGCCCCATGAAGAAGGGACAGTTTAAACAGAGTAAGAAACTGAAAGTGTTGCTGTCAATACTAATGCTGTGTGAGTGCAGGCCTCTTCCACAAGTAATTAGAAAGTAAAAATTTTATTTTGTTTTCAGTGGAATATTTTAGGCAGACCTAAACACAACTTTTTCAATCTTAATTTAGGGAGACAGAAGTGCATATATACATATATACACAAACATACCCCTCCAGGTATTATTTTGGGTTGATCCAATCACAACTTAAAAAATAAATTTTAGTTTGGCTGCCAAACTGAAATATAAACTGTCCAAATTCAATATTTTCTCCTCCAAGATAGAGTACGGGGAGGACCAGAATCTTCACAGATCATATGTTTTCTTAATTCTAGTGAGACTTTGAAGTCATAGGCATCCTTTCCTGCTCATGCTGTCTCCTGGAGTAATTGTCTTCTCTGTCATCTTCCCTATTGTTCCCTTTCTCCCTCTAATTTGTAAAATTTGTCCTGGTGACTTTAAAAAGGCAACTCAGGAGAATTGGGGCAGCTCTGCTAATAAAATGGAAAACTATAAGAAAATACTTGAGGGATGAGTGGCAAACATATTCGAAAAATTTATGTAGTTTTGAAATAAATTATGGAACATACCTACAATAAGTGTAATGCCCATGCTGAGGGAGCTAACCCACGCTGTTAAGCCACGACTTTGATTAAACTCTTCAAGCCATTCCATGTTGAGTATTCCAAGGGCCATTTGGGACCCCATGATAAGTATGTGCACAAGGAAAGAGGAAAGTACAACCATCCAAGCCCATCCTCCATCGATGTTTGGATTAGGCTTAACTGGCTTACTTCCCACTTTTGAGTCATCTCCAAAATCATATCCAATATCCTCTCGGCTAGCGTACATTTTCTCCACAGTATTCTGAAACAAATGCAGTAAATACCTTCAAAATACATACAAAATGATCAGATTTTCTAGTGTGGTTATAGTGAATAGCATAAATCACTACCGTATTTCACCATTGTGGTTTAGTGCAGTTGTACAGTGAATACTGGGTTTTCATTGTTCAAATCTAAGATGCTTAGAAAATTCTCTACCTAAGGTATTTCTTATTATCATGGCTGCCTATGCAAGAGTATTTACAGGTTAACAGTAGGCTGCATTATTTTCTTTACTATATACTTTACTTACTTGTAAGTGGCTGAGAGCACTCACTCTTCATGGGTTGACTGGGGGCACTCACAAAAAAAGACTGGTCTCTCCCTGTGTATTCCTTCTGTGTATCACCTTCTGCTGTCCCCGTAAGATTATGTGCCTTTGTGTTCAAGTTCATAAAGCTTGGAATAAAAAACAAGGAACTCCTGAAGAGGCAGGCAGATGAAGTTACTGTAACTTTTCAGAGGAAAAGCAGTTTTGAGATGTATTTCTTCCTTAGTAGTGGAAGAACAAGAGTGAAGACAGAGAAAGATGAAGATTTAAGGTTCTTGATTTTCAAAATGCTTTGCTTACATAAATTACAACAAGGGGACTGTTACTACCTTTCTGGCAAGCTTTTTCTTAAAGTCAGCTTGACAAACAGTTTGCTATTATGCTTTCAGTTTCCATAGTATTAATCCATATAATCCTACTAAAACCAAATAATTCTTCCGAATTCATGTCAGTGCCTATCAGAATCAAACTGAGGGGCAGAGTTATCTGCATAGGTGTATGTAGGATCAGGCCTACATAGCTTAATTTGATTACTTTGATTTCTTCCATTGTTACTGTAAGTGATTGCAACACAATGTGGAAATAATTTCAAAACCATTTTTAATTGATTAATAGGCAAAGTGCAGAACCCAGTCTTCCCTCCATTTGATTTCTGCTGCAACATATTGAAATGTTACCCAACTGTGGAGCACCACAGAGGTTTCCATGGAGACTACAAATGTAATGATACAAATTACCAGAGATGGTTACTTTTTGTCTTCTTTTTTTCTCTGGAAAAATAAAAAGAGCCATCAGCTTCACAACAGTCAAAAGAGAGAAGGAAATTATAAAAAAATTGTTTAAAAAAGCTCCTTATGCATTCTGTGAGCCATCAGAAGGTGTGCCTCAGGGCTAGGTCCTCACTACTGAAAAGTGGCAGTCAATGGAGTAATTCAGATTTGGTACTAACTGAAAATTTGGCCTGTTGTCTTTAAATACATGAGTATATTTTGCTTCTCAAGTTACTACCTTTCCACTATTTTACTTTTTTTCTTATTGCTAGATAAACATACAGAGAAGGCCTTGAGGTATTTCATACTAATACGTAGATGGAGTTTGAGCCCATTGGTCAAAGCTACTGTTTCTTTCACAAACAGCAAAAACCTGCAGATATATGTAACCTCTGCAGACTGGCTGCTGGGTAAGTTACCTTTGTAGTTAAGTGCCACATATCCCTTACTTGCAGTACAGGTAATTATGAATAACTAAGGGTAGCTTGAACATTTAGGTTCCTCCAAGAGCACACTGATTTGCCTCGTACAGTGAATTGGAGCCAAAATATGTTGTACTCCGGATATCAGATTTTTCATAGATGGATAGTCTTTACGGATTGTCACTAGCCCTAACTTGGCCATGGAAGGTATTGGTGACACAGCAAGGATAAACGAGAACTGTGCACACTGAACACTTGCCGCACGAGCAGAGAAGCTGGGACCAATTGATGAGTCCACACCTGGCTGCCAGTGGAAACACTTACTGAAATGACTTACTGGCTTTTTCTTTCCAAATCTCCAGAGAGAAGGGGGATTATGCTTAGAGGTCTCTCTAGAGGTCCTGCAGGGTGTTTCAGGCAGGAAGGGCAGCAGGGGAACAAGTCAGAGCCATGCAGTGGTGCAGACTTCTTGAACATAAGAGGACAGCCTGGGACAGCTTTAGTTAAATTTATACTTCATCCTTCCTCTACAGAGGGTAGGTCTTAAAGATGACATCTCAACTCTTTCCTGTTAGTGTACTTGGAGCTAGATCCCCCATTGATGTAATCTATATGACCACTTATGGAGGATTCAGCCCACTCACGAGAGAAATACTAACTGCATAAAGGTAATAAAGATAGTGAATAATCATGCTAATGGGAAATAATCAGAAGTAGCAGGATGAAGGAAAATTGCAAGCTGTTAAGCATGCTCTGTAAAAGATTAATGAAAACGTAGGATGGATATTACAGTATGTCTTAGATAATGGAATACAAAATTATGCACCTGAAGACTCAGGGTCAGGATTAAATGTGGAGCCTCACCTTTCTCTTTCATGCTTTTGACTGGTTTTGTGTGCACGTGAATGCTGATACTGGATACAAAAGTTTTCTTCTTTGGACAGGATATAGATAGATCTTTTATATATTTTAAATTATTTAAAGCAGAAATAATTGACATTGAGATGCAAAGATATGACACTAATTTTTGCAATCTTACTGACAGAATGGGCTCAGATTTAGTAGATGTAAGTTAATGTCATGCTTTCATCATCCCCCACAAATCTTTAGAAAATGCATATATTTTCCCTTTGAACCAGATTCTTCCTTATTATTACCTTTATACTATTAACTTTCCACTAACATTACAAGTTCAGAGTGAATATACTCAAAAGCAGGGATGCTCATTTCCAATAATTGCACAAACTCTCAGGCTCTGGATAAAGCAAGGACGGGGTTTCTGGATCCTCTCCCCACTACCGCCTTATCACCCCGTGGCCTATCGCACCCAGGAAAAATGCACTTACCTGCCCTCAGCCTTCTTCCCACACCACCACACTGCCAAGAACACAGTATCACGGAAGGCAGAGAAGCCCAGGGGGCTCTTTGCCATTGTGAAATCCTAGAGAAACTGCAATGAAAATGACAGCAGCTGATTTGGGAAGCCAGCCGTATTTCCCCACTGAGCAAGGTAGTGAAGACGCACTCACAGTAACAGGTTTGAATACAGCCCCTCACAAGGGATCGCACTTAAATGCAGAATAATCTGGATTCTTGTTTGGTCAGCTGGAGAAGAACTAGATTTTTTTCAGAAAAGCTTTTTGTATTGTATGCACACACAGCATGCAGAGCTCTTAGAAAAATCTGAGTCATGAGCTATTTTAGGGACAAATGCAGGTGCTGTAATAAGACCAAAGTTAGCAGCAAAACACCCAAGTTCCCTGTACCATCAGTGGAGCTATGGCTCTCTAGCTTGTAGCTGAACTGGATCATCGAAAAACATCTGATCTTGAGACAAAAAGTCGGTATGATCAGTAATTTACATACACTTGGGTAACCTCTTCCAGTACCTGATTGCCCTAGTGTTAAGAAGTATAGAATAAAATAATGCTTTAAAGGCACTTCCAGTGGATAACTCATAAATGCATTATAAGTAGTAATGAGTTTTGCTTCACAGTATTCCCAGTAGACATGCCACACATAATTATTTCTCTTCTGAAGACATACAGAAAAAACATTGTTAAAAGCATAGTTTATTTTCTGGGTCGTAAGATTTGGCAGTCTAACTTGAGCTTGCTAATACACTAAGTATTTCAGTTGTCAATGACTTCACTGGAGATGTGAATACTAGCCACTTCTGCAGACCAGAGACACAGCGCGTTAACTGTGCGTGCCCAGCAAGGAAGAGCAAATCAGGGAAATGAAACGCTTACAACCCTAAGCTAACTGCCAGGGTCACAAGTGTGCATTAAGTTGCACACTCGGGTCGCTGCCCTTCTGCCCGTGAGGGTTGTTTCCCAGGCCCTGCTCAGAAGACCACTCCGGGAGACCCTCCGGTGCTGTTCTGCCTCAGAGTGACCCAGGAGCGGTCCCACGTCCCCGGGGATAGCCAGAATACGCTCAGGTGGTAAACCTTCTTCTCCCCTTGCTGCCGAGGGGACGGGCAGCTTGCATCAGGGGCTGTGCCTCTCTATTCGGTAAACGGTTACAGGCAGCTACGGGAGCAGCCCGATGGGCAGGGGAAATACTTTCCCCCCC
>JANZLQ010000089.1:24909261-24924460 GCA_026212715.1 Elanus axillaris
ATTGCCCATTCTAGTTTGATAAACAATTATAACTTCTAACAATATCCTGGAGTTAATGAACAAACATCTCACTGACACTGCTTTAAATGATGTAGAATGTTTTTTTCAGAATCTACCTAGCAACAAAAAATACTCTCTCTCCCTCTAGTGGAGGATAATAAAATAGTTTTATTTCCGGTTTTGGGTGTATAAACCACGAAATAATACTATCAGAGGTTGAAAGCTTTTCTGAAGAAGAATATATCATAATTTGTGTTTAATGTATAACATAAATGTTAAATGAATAGCAATGTAATAAGAGATAGTTTCATACTAATATTTTTTTCTGCAAGTGCACTGTTTTTAAGGAGATCCTTACTGGCATGAATTGTAAAGTATTTATGTGTGTAAATATTTGCAGATATCTAGACACATTTTAAAGTAGCAATACAGGATCAGCCGTTAAGGTTAAAAATAAATCCTAATTTCAAAAGTAAAATACAGCGTGCTTGATGTTGAACACAGGAGCATCTTGCATGTTGGTATCTGCCAGACTGATCCTCAGTTTAAAAAGCATGTGCCTAAATGATAAACTTTTTATTTTAATCCAAATGTTTTCAGCATTTGTGTTGTTCACCTTAAGAGGAGACTGCCACAATACTTGGACACAATATGTATTCCTCTCTTCTTCAAAATTTGATCTTACAATCTACTGTTTTGTTTCAGTCTCCTAATAAACAAATTTTTAAAGAACAGCATAAACATCTTCCAAGCACTTTGTAGTCATTGTAAGTGCAAACTGCTTAAGTAAGCAATGATTTACAGGACTAAGTCCATAACTAGGGTAGTAGAAAATACTTCTTATGTATTGCTGATTAAACAAGATGTGCCTATAATTACTCCTAGTTTCCAAAATATAAAAAGACCATTGTTTCTTGGCCAGATTTATGTTACTGTTTTCAGTGGAAAGTTTCTTATTCTGCTGCTGACCTTTTTAGCATATTTTTCTATTTTGTGTTTTTATTATCTCACCTTCTCTATTAGTATTTTTCTTTCCCTTCCTTGTTGCCATACAAAACTTCACACAGATAGGTGGAGAAGCTGGCAGTGCAAGGGAATCTGAAAGATGATGCGCATGTAGGTAACTCCACAGTCTTCAGCTCTTAGGAAGAGGGCCCTTCTCCACCTGCAAGTTGCTGCCTTGCACTGAGTGTGTCACTGTTAGCGTTTTAGTTCAAATTTATTTGAGTTTGTGTATTTGTTGTTCTTACCAAGGCACTAAAGGGTAAAAAAGCTACTTAATAAGAAGTGTTGAGTGATGGTTCTGGGTTGCCACTGTCTCACTCAAGTACCAGCAGAAAATGGACATCTTGGCAATAAGGAAAAGTTTTTCTTTTCTTGTACGGGGGGAGTGACTCCCAGGACTGCAGTGCAATGAGTCACTCTAATTGGAACTGCTATAAGTAGCACAGAAACTTAAAGAGTGGGGTGAAACAATGCACTAAGAGATGATACAGAAGAGAGGGTGGAATGCTCTTCAGAAATGCCAGTACAGCCTCCTGACTATGTGTGCTTGAAAACCTCCTCCAGCACGAAGAAGAGAGGGAATGGAGGGACAGGGGGATGTAAGAGACAGTGCTTTTGTGGCGGCTGCAGCAGCTCTGCACTTCATCCTGATAGAGATAGGCTGGCATAAATGCATCCCAGGCTCTGGACTTTTACAAAGTATTTATGGCTTGGTTAGTTTGTGTGGTGTTTTAGGGAGGGTGACAGAGAACAAAACGCAGAGGAGCAAAGTGTGAAAGGGACATTTGTCCACTCACTGTTCATATTATCAAATGAGGAGGGAGAAGTAATAGGTTGCTGGCCAGGATGGTGTAGTAATGTCATCACAGACAGCAGCCTGTATTTGTTGGTTATGTTTTCACAAATGCTGTACTCCTTTCCCTTTAGTGTTATAAGAATGTGATAAAGGTTATTGTTAGAGAGAGAGGGACTGCATTGGCTCCTGGGGCATTCAGAGTGGGTTGTTAACTCTTCCCTGGTTTCCAAATAGAGTCTCGAGCTGTAGTGGTTGGTAGTTGTCAAAGATGCCCTTTCTGCTGCTGCGATGGCTACGGCTGAAGTGGCACCAAACACACAAAATGAAAAAGAAAAAAAAGAAAAACTCTTACACGTTCTCTAATTTACATCAGTTGATCATCTGTGGAGTTGCATTAATAGAGAATGCAGATACAATTTCAATGCAGCTTTATTTTTTATGTGTTAAGAAAGGGCATGATTGTTAACCTTTACAGCCTTCATTTTGGAAGCACTTTTTGTTCGTGTTCTGAAACGGTTTTTCACCCAATTAATGTGTTCTTAACTTTGAGATGATGATTATTTCTGCCTTTTAGTATTTTCGGGGGCACTTTGTTTTTAAGATCAAATATTGCAGACCCACTTCTCAAGATTTTCTTCAAAAGGGTACACGCTTTATTCAGCTCATTTCATTACTGGCCTGACAGTTCTCTGAGTTTGTATTTTTTAAATTTGTTTCTTAACAGAACTCTAAGGAGACCGTAATGAAAAGCTGTAACTAGCACTAATGAGGCTTCCCGGAATGAAGAGTCACCACCCCTACGTGTCACCATCCCTAGAAAGAAGACTAAGGTCTTAGCAGCCTCCGGCTGCTCCCTTCCCCCCGATACCCAGGCGGAGGAGATGCTGCTCCCCCGGCGGGTTGGCTGCTGGAGGCAGCCGTTCCCCGCCGCCGCCGCTGTGCCGAGCGAGGGCTGCTCTGCGCCCCCCAGCCGCCGCAGACCCCCCCACACCCGGCCGCCTCAGGGAGGAGGAGGAGCCGCGGTCCCGACGGCGACCGCCGCGGCAGGGGGCGTGTTGGCGCAGCCAGCCCGGCCCGGCCAGGCCCGCCGCGGGGCCCCTGGCGCCAGGCCCGAGTGGGGAGGCTGGTGCTGCAGTCGTGCCATTGAGAGGATCGTACTCCCACGGCTGATTGCTTTCTGTTGCGGGAGCCCGAATTTGGCACGTCTTCAACCTGAATTTGTCACGGATGAAAACGGCAGCTCAGTAAGGTGCGTCACATGCAGATGTGACATACCAGACTCCTCTCCTCCACCAGGGTGGGTGGGAATGGGGAATAATGCCAGTTAAATCAGTGGAGTGACAGCAGGTCACATAGGAATGAGACGCGTTATGGTGTCTGAAAAGGTTGAATTACTTGCTAAGGATATACTTTTTAAAATACTTGCTTGAACCAAAATCCAGCCGAAAAAGTTGCTGCTTCAGATGTATCAAATAAGATTTAAAATATTTTTTAATTCCTATATTAATTTATCTTACACTGTTGTCAATTTATTGAAGTTTTGATAGGTGATTTAAGTAAGGCCATTATAGGAAAAGGGGGCTTATTGTTCAACAAATAGTCTGTATCCTTGGAATTTTATAAAAGTTTGTTGCACCGCGTAACATCTGTTAATGCTTGTTGAGTATCTTTAGTATGCACAATTTGTAGTGCTTTACAAATCACTATAAACATTATATTGTTTCACAAACAATGCCATTTACGTCACAGAGAAGCCAAGAGACATGCAGCAGACTGCCGAGAAGACTGGAAATAATGATCTAGTCCTCTGACCCCATTTTGATGACTCTTTGACCCAAAAAGCGGGTAATGCTTGATAGGCGGGTAAGGCTGATAATCCTGGGCCTCTAAGGAGGTTACAAATTGTGTACAGTAAACCTTAGAATCTCTGGTGTGCACATCAGGCTCAGAAACCTATCCATGGTTTCAGTATTTATTGAAACACACCTGACATCTGCTAGAAGGGAGAGTTCCTTGCTGTCATCTGCAGTATTCTGAGAGTACAGAATATAGTACAGAAAGCGTATGTCAGACCTTTGTGTAAAAGTTAAATTACCCTGGTTGTTCTCCCTGCAGTTCTTCTGGGGAGGTGAGGATTGACCTTATCTTACTTTTTGAGAAAAAAATGTTGTGGACTAACTAGTAAGACTGCTAAATGATGAGGTCTTAATTTTCCATAGTTACAGCAGCTTTATAGAACCAAATCTAATCTTACTCTGGCAACAGGCAACTGCAAACTCTCATTACCTTTTGTACAGTTAGCATCAAGTCCCTTGGCCTGATTCTGCCAGAGAGCTCCAGGCAGCTTTGCGTAACTCTTCTCACAATATTGTTTGTCAGACCAAGGTTTTGACTTAAAATCAGAAGGGAGAACAGTCATCACCTCATTGCCAAGTCATGGTTTCAGTGGGAGAACAGAGGGAAAGAAAACTGTTATTAAATCTTTCAGATGTTAAATTATTTTAACTAATTTTACCCTCAGTTTCATTCATAATTTTAATTAAAGTTGATTAATAAACAGAAGAAAAAAAGTCCTACCCAGTGATAAAAAATGTTTTATGAAATACTTTATTTATAATAAATAATTGAATAAATTGTAAAGAAGCCTGGATTCTGTAAATGTGTACACTGACAATGAAAATTGCCCCAAAGTCTTTATATAGAGAGTCTCATGAAAGACATCAGTTTCATTATTGCCTATTACACAAGACCAAGTCCTTAACAAGTTAATGCATATGACACTAATTCTACACAGGTGCACATCTGGAGCCTAAATGATACAGAATATTTTTCTGGGTTTTTTTTTTTTTTCCTTATGTTTAAAGAGCTAGATTAGCATTTCAAGTTGATGCCTATTTTAAGTCTCTTGTTTCAGGGGATTATTAGTTCTTTAATGTTTTAGAAGTCTTATGTCCATCTGCCTAGTTCCTTCTGAACTTCTGGCTGCTTTAAGATGTTTCAAATTTGACACCTAAAAATTGAGATGCTAATGACTTCTGATGCTTTGATAGCAGTACAATGTGTTGTATTGTTAAATGTATCTTGTTTTATGTGTTTGTTAGTGCAGTTAATAACTTATTTGCTTACCGTTAGCTGGAGTGGCCTGCAGCTGCTCCAGTGAAATCTGTGGGTGTTTTTTAGCTTTGATACCAGTGTGAGTCTGGCTCTGCTCTAACCTAGATGCTGTGCAGCTGCCTTTTAGCATACTTGCATGGCTATGATAACATCGTATTAGTCAGAACAATGAGGACGCAGAAGCAGAGCTAAAATAGAAGCTTTAAGGATCTGACTCATTCCGTTTCTGGCACAAGGAGGTGCAAATTGCACTTCCTGAGTTTGCAGCACACCTAACAAACCTCAATTACAGCACACCCCAAATGTGCTCTGCTATGAAAAGGCCTGCTCACTGCCTCAGCGCATACCCATTTAACTTGCATGTTGTTGCTTCTCATTGCTAATTTAATGTTGGTAGTGGCTTCTTGTAGGATGTTAGCTGAAAGAAGGCTTTGTTGTTGCAATTCGCCTTACCAGTTTTGCAGGATTTGCTCACCCAGAGAGGACTGCTTGTAATAACAGTATCCTGATAATCTTTAGCTTGACAATAACTAGACAGATGTAGGGCCCTCATCCTCTCTGCCCTTACCTTTTTATATTGATAAGTGGAATACTAGTAATTGCAGTACCACTCAAGGTGGTAATAAGCAACATATGTGTAATGTGGGTTTTTTTCAGAAATAGCAATAAACCTGCTTCTCAGATGTGTTCCATCTGTTCCATCAAACAGAGTAATTTTATGAACCCAATTCCATGTATTTGTATCCAAAAAAAGCCCAAAGCTGGCAAGTGCGCTGGCATCTTGCTGAAAGCATGTTGCAGCCGCTTTCAAGCCACCAGCCCTGTCTGAGAAATGCCAACAAAATATAGTGCACTGTAGTAATGTAAATCAGATTCAGCCTATACTGTGCATGGAGATAGCCCCAAGGTATGCTCAAGCATGAGGCCCACAAAAGGAAATTCTGTCTGCAAATCTGTGGTGGCTAGAGCAAAGGAGGAGCTTTCAAGGGCAAGTGAGAGAAGATGGTAGACGTGTTTTACCCAGTGCCCTTGTCATTACACAAAATATTCTGGTGCAGATATCCCTGCTTGCTGCTGTTTTCTACACAGACTACCAGCTTGCAGCTGGTAGTGAACATGAACAAACCAAGGCATGCTTGTCACATCCCAAGGTTGGAGCGACTCAGGTTCATGGACTTCCTTAGTCACGATTGAAGTGAAACAACACCAGGGAAGTTCAAACATGAACATTTATTCAAGCAAGCTAACCTTGCCCAAGTACAATTGAACTTACCAATATGAACCTTGTATTATGTCATTAAGCTGCTATTTGAAAAGAGAGGGGTTGTATAGAAAAAGAAGTGGAAAAAGGAACATGAAACTGTGTCAGTGAACTGTACAACACGTGCTAACCATACGTAAGCCTTACTTATTTGGGGATAAATTCAAAGAAGAAAATATGGAGAGCCCTCTGTTGAGTCACAAGGTTAAGAGCAGACCCCTTTGCTTTCTAGACTCCTTCTCAAAGAGGAGCCCAGGGGTGGCTAGATCCACTCCTAGTCCCAGACTTGGTCAACAGTTTATGTTTAAAAGGATGAGGTGTAGAGACTGGGGCGGGGGTAGAAAGAGAGGAAGAAGAAGAGAAGAAAAGGATTTCACCAGTCCTGGGTCCAGCGTTGGTCCAGCCAGTCTAGAGATCCAGTTCCAGAGGGTGCGCACTGAGAACTCATCTTCCCTTCTTTTATACCTAAAGGATTCGCCCCTGTAGGTGGGAGTTTGCCATCACTGAGCAAGCACTGCGAGCTCAGGAGCATTCCAGAAAATGAGTTGGTAGTTTTGACGTGCACAGTTCATGTTCCCAGGATTCTCTGAAAATGGGTCAGTGGGCTTGGGTGTCATTGGGGAATTCCTTCTCTCCCCCTGTAGGCATGACCGCTATCTGGCCTTTCCTCCAGGTCCATACGTTGTGCTTCTTCTCATGGTCGCTTAAGATGTGGCTTTGGAGAAGCACAGTCCCACCCTCTGTGGGGCCTTCTCTTCCAGCCACATTTTCTTGTTCGTACAACTCCAGTGCTTTTACAGAGGCCATCTTCTCCACCAAAGTTCTGTAACGAATGTTTGAGACATTGACTATAATTTGTCAGACCATCACAGAGCTCCAGGTAACTTTTTAGGACTTTCATAGACACCTACTTTGGGGAAAGGCTGTTGTCATTCTAAGGCTTGGAACCAAAATTTGGATCAAAAAGATGGAGGTTTTGTGATTTGCACCTGTATTTTCCAAGCCACTTATGTTTTTCTTCCACAGCTAAAATTCACTGTGTACATTTGAGATTCTCAAAAGTGATGAAGAGGGTCCCAGGAAGGAATTTTCATTAAAGGTGAGTTAATTTTTCAGTTAAATTGTTATTTACATATATTTATTTCTACTGCACTTAGAAGATGCTCTCTTGAAGTCCCCTGGACAAATGGAAGGCTATAGTACTTCATAAAAACAGCAACGATCCAATCTGAGATGCAGAACTGAGTAATAAGCAGTGAGAACAGGTAGTGCTGATGTATAAGGAGGTATGCTTGCTCAATCACACGTTTCATCTTCATTATCTATACTTACCCTACTGAGTGCCATGACCTTGTAAGAATCACTCAACCCATTTCCCATGGGCTATTCTTTCCCCTATTCCTTCTCATATTATTTTTAATATTCTGTTATTTAAGAGGATTTATTTCTGAAATACTTTATGCATTTCTTAGAAAATTTTGAAATAGCTTTGAAGGCTTGTTTAAGGGACAGGTGAGGTGAACTACTTGCAATTAGTTTATATCATTCACGCCATAAGAAAAATACCAAAAGCTCTTTTACTTCTATTCTACCCAGGTGGAAGAAGGTTTTTTGTAAAATTTTCAGAGAGGAATCCTAGAAAACATATTGGGAACCCAAAGAATATTGACAGAGTGACAGAGCGTCCTCCCCAAATAACAGAAAATTTGGACAATGAGTGTATATTTTCCCTTTTCTGTAAAAAGAAGCAGGTATTCTATTTAACACAACTAATCAGTTAGGAGAATTACATTCTAAGTAGAGGATCAGAGTTTTGTTACTCTTTCTGTTTCTATAAAAATGCAGACAACCACAGTAAATCTATGATAGCTGTGAGGTTATTGTATTTATGACAATATTTGTATCTCTTGCTATTACTCTTTTGGTTGAGTCTGTGGTGGCACAAAAACATTGTAAATGCCTAGAGAAAGACTCACATTCTAAATACGTAAAGACATCTTAGACATTTTGGTTTTTAAAGCAGCTTCTTTATTTTAGTTTCTCTTTTAATTTCTTTTGCTTCTTGTTTTACAATGAGCAGTATTTTAACAACACAGAGAAGGAAACAGAAGCATGAACTACTCCAGTTTCAACAGACAAAAAACAAGGTAGATTAATTTTTTTGAATGTACAATCAAATTATATCATATTCCTTTAATTATCAAGTGTTGATAGGCATGAGTGTACTGTTGAAATGCGTATTACTTCTTTTTTTTAAACTCATGTTTTCCAAATGAAAGCCTGGATATTCTCTACATGAGACTCTTAACAATAAAAGGTTGAATTTAGGACTACAGTTCGTGTGAGACTGAAAGAATAAAACTATACCCAGTAGCCTAAACTTGAGATGAATGGGAATACACCAGATTATTCTTCTCAGTAGTAAAAAAAACTATTATTGGAAAATGTACTTTAATATTTAAACTCTGCAGGATATATTTGAAAATTAATCTTGATACTCTTCAGTGAGTCTGCTCCCTAAGATTTGATGACATATGTCTTTAAGTATTGCCTTATTACCAAATTTTCCTACTTCTGAATTATTTTTAGCTCATCATTCTCATCATTTAAGTTCACTGTGTTCCTATACTCTTTTTGTATTGTGAAACTTCTCCAAATGACATTCCTGAATTTCAGAATGGATTATTGGTACAAAACCAAAATACTTTTGAATGTGTCCCATCTTCTTAACTTTTTAACTATAGTTAACAACATTCTTTCTCATGAGTCTGAATAAAACTGGGATACAAACTAGAAAGCATTTAGCATCAATTCCCACACTTCCATCTTGATCCAGTCCTGTCCCATTGAAACCAGCAGTACCCTTTTGCTTCAGTGGAAGAGATCCCATTATGTTAGCAGGATTTATACATAATTTTCTGGCATCATGTACTTTGGTCTCTGGTAGTTTTTTACATCTAAGGACAGTAAAGAAGTCAGAAAGTTCCTTCCAGGCATCTAGGTTTCCTTTTAGTTATGATGAGGATCATTGTGGTCCCAGGCAGGAGAAAATGAAAAATCAGAGACCAGGAGTTCAGATCATAAATAATAGAACATTCCGGGTACATGTGTAATAGTGCTGAGAGGAAAGAAGTCATAACAATGTAAGTAAATAAGGTACTTTTGCACTGTAGAGAGATGATTATCTTTAAATAATGTGGTGGTTGTATTAGTCCTGTATTGCAACAAGACATTGCTCCTGCTAGTGTGTTGTTACTATATCACATAGGTGGCAGAGAAGCCTACAGACATATTGCAAATGTGGATTTTTTTCCAAATAGAATTAGATTCAGTCAGCTTGATGACATTATGAACAGTTTAGAAATACCTTATCTGAACATCAGTGTGACCTGTTCACAAGTGATGCCTTCCTAGCAACACACATTGTAATCCACAATTTTTCTTGTTTGAAATCTCCCCTATATTAGGATTACAATTGGAATTAGGCCAGATTCAGAGCTGTTCACATGGTGCTATTTGGGATTAAATTCAGTTTGCTAAATAGAGGCTTTCAGTGCCTTTTAAAACATCCTGAGTTGCCCAAGACATCCATCTGGGACTGTCAGATATGATGGGGCTGTCAGAATAAGGAGACCCTTATTCTTTTGGAGCACAAAGTGGTTGAAAGGTGGGCACACTATAGCTGCCTGTTTTTAGATAGGTGAAATCCCCTCTGTACTGTCAGCAGACAGTGTGGAGTCAGTACTGTCACAGCCACTGCCACTGTTGAAAGGGGAGCTCCTTCTCATGTCACATAGCAGCATCACTGACTGCAGGAAGGACCACATAGTCCCCTTAGATACAGACACTTCACCATGATACTGGCTGAGCAGTTAGTAAATACAAGGTTCTGAATGTCAGTTTGGCCTGCCTGTCTTGAGAGGGTGGAGTTTCCTTCTGCTGAGAGTGTATTCTCTTTGACTTGCATTACCAGACCTCTTCAGCCGCTAACTATATAAGTATTATAAATCTTTTTATTTCCACAGTGACCAAACTTTCAGATTTTCAGGTACTCAGATTATGAAAAATTTGTAAACATGTTTAGTCAAAATTAGTATGGAGTTTTGAAAGTCAATAGATGTATCAATTATAAAAGATAGTATAAACCAGGTTAGAGTGGTAATCATTTTAATTTCCTTTAAATCTTTCCTAATTCATTTATCAGTGAAATATCAGTGTAACGCCCATTAGTAGTGCCTGAAATAATGCAACTAACATATATCATGGGTTTATTATTTTGTGTAAGTCCCAAAATGGAAGAGCTTTGCTTCTATAGATAGTCTAATTAAAAAATCCAAATGAAATCTGTGATGCTTTTAAAACGAAGCTTTAGTTTAATGTATAAACATTGCTGAAACACAGAGAGGTTTCATTTCCTATTAAATTCAGTGTTAACGTTTTTTAATCATTTGTAATATTGGAAAATCTGCAAGATGAAGACTTCTATTCTATACCAAGGAACTCCTTCAACTATGACAGAGGGCTACAGAAAATTTCCTAGAAAAACAGAAATATTCCTAGAAAAAAATTCCTAGAATATCCTAGAAAGGTATCAGTGTGGCATTGAGTGATATGCAATCTAGACCTTACAAGGTGTCTTGGAATTGTTGTGGTGAAGCCCATGAAATGTTAGAGAAACTGCTAAATTAGGGTAATCTGTCTCTCAGTGTCTGCCAGGATGATCCGAAGACTGCTCTTGGTTATTCTGGTAGTTGAATAGTCTACCAAATGAGGACAGGTCAAAGGTGGCTTAAAACTGTGGCATCTCAGAAATCCTGTTTCTTCAGCCATGCAAGTAAAACCTGTGGGGCTTTGTTTCAGTATTTCTCACCCACACATAATTACTGTTAAGCTAATAGAGTCACACTAGCGTAAAGCCAGTCCAATCTAAATAAGAGCCGTAGACAGTGATTGCCTTTGTGGCAGATGAAAACAAATTTTTTTTTCCATCCCAGTGCCTCAACTCTCAAGTTTCCAGTGAAAATCCTGGGGAAGCTCTGATATGCTGAGTCAAAAAAGGCTCTGCTGTCTCAGACCATGCATTTAATCTTGCATTTTTTAAACAAAGAAAAATTTCACTTTTGCAAAGAGCAACATAAATATGATAGGTGAAAATACTCTATGAATTTCTAACCAGACAAGTAGTATAAAGATATGTAGCCTGTGAAATTTTGCTGTAATATGATAATCCTGAGTGTCTGTATTGAATCAGTTTGTATTGTTCACAAAAGATTCACCGCGGTAAAACATACTGATATTGATCATTCCCTTTTAAAGATCCTTGTGACTACCTCCTAATAGCCATCTTACACCTAAGCACAGAACTGAGGTTCCTATTAAATGCCAACTAGGAGCACTGCAGACAGCATGGAGCTGCTGCCTGCAGTGGGTGTGAAGCCGTGCTTGAATGTGTTGCAGGTAAAGACTTGCATGAACAGGCCCCATGGCTCCATTACAAGAGCTGTGAAAATTCATAAATTGAAATTTTACAGTGTGCCTGCACGCTGATCTAAATCAGCATACAGATCTAAACTGCAGATAAGACCCTTAAGCTACTGTTTCCTTTTGCCCATATATAGGAAATGACCAACTGATAGACAAATTACTAAGCAAAGCATTAGTTATTTATGCACATACAAAGTTAACTTTCTAAGGCCCCTTACAACCACAGGAGACAGCACTTTAGTTTTATTTTGTCTATTCTGCATATTCTAGAAAAACAATAGCAGTTTTCTGTGTATTTAGTGCATACTTTCAATGAGTTCATCCTTGTACACAACAAATGGAAGATAGAGTACCTAATGTATATGTATCTTTATGGCTGAAGTAGCTAAACACCTCACTTGCTAAAGAGATTCTATTAGGTGACCAGGATGCTGTTTTGTGACAATGCAGTGCATTTTAAAAATAGCTTCCGATGCCAGTGTTGATGCTGTTGAACTGAAGCTGTATGACTACACAGAACCCCAGTAAAAACAGAAGCTGGCTTGTGTGGAGTAGTTTGAAGCTTTGGAACCATAACTCTGAAGTGATGCATTAGTGTTAAAAGGTTGACAGGAAGAGGTGACTCTGCCTCCTGTGAGGGAAGCTGTAGTCGCTGGCTACTGCTTTCCCTTTTGTTTAAATAAAAGAAAAAATGTTAATGTTTCTCTTTTTGTGAAAAGCAAGTACATACACATGCAATGTCTGTCCCTGATATATTCATCAAAATAAACTTCCTATGCTCTGTGTTTTTTTCCAAAACTTTGTGCTGCACTTGTAGATCATTTTAAAGCATGGTTATCTCTTCTTCATGTGCTCAAAGGCTACATATGTCTATGGATACTATACATCACTTTCTTGCACCATGCAGATTCAGTAAGGAGATGCTGACTATGCCCCTTCCATGTACTGTCTGTATTCAGAAGTATTCTTGAAGAAGATAGCTATAGGTATATTATGTAAAATCTAGCTATACAGTTTTGTCAAGTCAGAAACTATATGTAGTACCTGTGTTTATGGTTTACTGTTATCTAACAACCAACCACAGGCTGGTCTTCCGTGTAATAAAAATTAGGCCACCGTGTCCTCAGAAGCAGCCATATTAGCCTGGCAACCTGCTTGTCTGTAGTGAGCCTGTGGCTAACAGTTGAGCGACTAGCCATGAGCAAAATGAAATTTGCATCAAAGTTATTATATGACTTTTTAAAAATGGACTTATGCTCCCAAATTACCTAACTGCTTTGGAAATGCTTAAACTCTAGTATCTGTGTACATACATACTTTCACATGGAAAAGCTGAGACTCCTCAGACCATTTACAGTATCCTCCCTGCCTCTAAAATACAATTTTTTGAGTGCTTGTCTCTGCTTTCAAGTATTAAGTTCAATCTTCTCAGTAATGTGTACTTCGGTTAAATGCAGGGAGCATCTATTAAAGATGCCTGAAAATCAAACACAAAATAAATTGCAAGTTATCTCAAGGAAACCCAGCATTTAAGACTGCATTTAAAAGATTCTGCATATAAATAAAAGAAAATATTAGAGGTTGGGGAGGCATTGAAATATCAGAAATACAAGACCCCAACAAGGCTAAACTTCAGTGGAGGACTGATGCTTACAACAGAATAGTTTCAAAGACCAAAGACCCAAAGACTTTATGCACATAACTTTTATCTAATTTTCATTTGTGGTTTTTTTTCTAAGTCGGTAAGTAAAGCCAATTGCTAGTGACAATTGGCAAAGCCAATTTGTTTTTAAATGAAAAAATCATATCCTGCTGACTAAAATTTTATCTCAAATACTGTTCAAAATGGTTATCTATTTGGATACTTGAAAGCAAACATTCAGAGCATATTATATCATACTAAGTGCCAGATAGATGCTATCATGAATGTACTTTATTCTTCTAGTAAATGTAGTACTTGTGAAAGATTCTAAACTCATGATTTTGGAGGCTGAAATATTTTAGCCATTAGGGTTATTGTATTGCAAGTTTATTTCCCTGCACTACCCATCTTCCAATTGAGGGAACATCAAGGAAGTCCAACGAGCATCTTATTCTCTTTGTTTGTATCTTGGTTTGCCCTATGAAATAGCATCAAATGAATCAATTTAGCTATCAAAAGTGATGCTTTCTATGATGAGGATACTCTTCATTTCCATACTCTCTGTATTCATCTTCCTACTAAATGACTATCAAAAGGAGACAGTTGAGGATATGTTTTACAGGTTCTGGTATGATACTCTTTCAACCATAAAGACCAATATATCCCATGTAAAGGTTACAGTAAAATCATCTAACAAACATGTGCAGACAAACCTCTCTTATTGTGAATAGCACCTAACCATGCTTGTGGTTGTGGGGGAGAATACCATCAAGCTCACTGTACAAATTATGATACCTTTGGGGTTTTTGTTGTTTTGTTGTTTTGGTTTTTTTTCCACAGGACCTGGGAGCTGGCTTTAAAGGTCATGAACATATTCAGTAATTCATCAGAAGGAAAATGCTCAGTATCGTTGCATATAGAATATGTAGGAAAAAACATCCCTTTATAGCATTTATTTCATTTTTATTACTTCAGTTAGGTTGCTAATAACAAAGATAGTTTGAAAATGCTTTCAAAGGAAGAAAGAAGTTTGATATTTTCTCCTGTGACATCACCTCCTCTGTTCCCTCTTCTGTGACCTTGGTGCTCTGTTATACAGTATAAGTTCTTGATGTGAGAACTTCACAATTTGTAATCTGGATAATCTTTGGAGTACAAGGAACAAGTGGTAGAAGAGGTTTTACTTTGATGTCACTTAACCATGTCTTGCTGCACATGCTGGCCTTTGCAATATTTACCACTGGTGCACTCAGTGAAACACTAAGTAAACATTTGTGCTTGGATTATAACAAAGCTTAAAGGTATTTGCCTATTACTATATTGTGGTTTAACCCCATCCAGCAACTAAGCACCATGCAGCTGCTCTGTCACTCCCCTCCTGAGCTGGACAGGGGAGAGAAAATATAACAGAAGGCTCATGGGTCGAGATAAGGATGGGGAGAGATCACTCAACCAATTGCCATCATGGGCAAAACAGACTTGACTTGGGGAAAATTAACTTAATTTATTGCCAATCAAACCAGAGTAGGGTAATGAGTGTGATGGGTTGACCCTGGCTGGACACCAGGCGCCCACCAAAGCTGCTCTATCACTCCCCCTCCTCAGCTGGTCAGCGGGGAGAAAATATAACAACAGGGATGTGGGTCAAGATAAGGACAGTTTAATAAGTGAAAGCAGACATCATGCGCGAAAGCAAAGAGAAAACAAATGATGTTATTCTCTACTTCCCATCAGCAGGTGATGTCCAGCCACTTCCCAGGAAGCAGGGCTCCAGCACGCGTAGTGGTTGCTCTGGAAGACAGAAGAATGTCCCCCCTTCTGTCTCCCTTTACTTAGCTTTTATACCTGAGCTGATGTCATATGGTATGGAATATCTGTTTGGTTAGTTCAGGTCAGC
>JANZLQ010000089.1:24924560-24978167 GCA_026212715.1 Elanus axillaris
AGCTGCCAATGCAGAACACAGCACTATGAGGGCTGCTATGGGGAGAATTAATTCCATCTCAGCCAGACCCAATACAATAAGAAATAAAACCAAATCTTAAAACAACTTCCCCTCTACACCTCCCTTCTTCCCAAGCACAGCTTCACTCCTGGATTCTCTATCTACCCCCTTGCAGAGGTGCAGGGGGTTGGGGAATGGGATTTACAGTCACTTCATCACACGTTTTCTCTGCTGCTCCTTCCTCCTCAGGGGCAGGACTCCTCAGTCTTCCCCTGCTCCAGTGTGGGGTCCCTCCCACAGGAGACAGTTCTCCACTAACTTCTTCAGCATGGGTCCTTCCCATGGGCTGCAGTTCTTCACTAGCTGCTCCAGCATGGGTCCATTCCATGGGGTGCAGTCCTTCAGGAATAGACTGCTCTGGTGTGGGTCCCCTGCGGGGTCACACGTCCTGCCAGCAAACCTGCTGCAGCGTGGGCTCCTCTCTCCACAGGTCCACTGGTTCTGCCAGGAGCCTGCTCCGCTGCAGGCTTCGCACAGGGTCACAGCCTCCTTCGGGCATCCCCCTGCTCCGGCGTGGGGTCCTCCACAGGCTGCAGGTGGGCATCTGCTCCACCGTGGACCTCCCTGGGCTGCAGGGGCACAGCCTTCTTCAGCATGGTCTTCCCCACAGGCTGCAGGGGAATCTCTGCTCTGGCGCCTGGAGCATGTCCTCCCCCTCCTTCTGCACTGACCTGGGGGTCTTCAGGGCTGTTTCTCTCACATGTTCTCACTCCTCTCTCTGGCTGCAGTTTCTGTGCCTGCTGCAACTTTCTTTTTTTTTTTTTCTTCTTAAATCTGTTATCCCAGAGGCATGCACGCTCGCTACCGCTGTCGCTGATGGGCTTGGCCTTGGCCAGTGGTGGGTCTGTTTTGGAGCCGGCTGGCATTGGCTTTGTCAGACATAGGGGAAGCTTCTAGCAGCTGCTCACAAAAGCCACCCCTGTAGCTGCTCCCCCCCCCGCCAAACCTTGCCAAGCAAACCCAATACATAGTAATAGAAGGCATAAAAGATAGACCAGAAGATATCTTCAAAACAGAACCTCTTTGGCCAACTGTGCTTGCAGCTACTTTTGCCAGAACAGCTGGAATTGTTTTAATTGTAGTTCTTACAGTCGTAATTAGCTACTGCCTCTTCTACAGAGAAGGAAAACATGCTGGCCATTTAAACAGCTTGAATAAAAAGGCCAGAAAAACTATTAGTATTCATGGACTGCAAATGAGTATGCATCTTCTGCTACTTCTCATAACAGCTGTTGGAAGACACCCTGATAACACTATTCTACTTTTATCAGCCTTTCTTGTTTTATTGATTGCACTGTGCTTTAACCCTGTGGTTTGTAGTCAGAGAAACAAAGAGCTACAAACCAAGCTATTCAACAGGCAAAGACTTGGTGCACTTAGTCACCACATGGCAAACAGTAATGACATAGCAGCTATTTAGTTTACTGAGTTAGATGACTGATTCTAGATTTAAAACTGTAGCTTTTCCACCTTCTGAGAAAGTATGATCATCAGCACTGTAAAATAAAAAAGAAAGTCTCAGATACTCCTGCACGAAGTGGTTTTTTTACATTGGCTGAAACTTAAAGGAAGTTGAACTGTTTGACTTTAACAGTTTTTATATCCTTGTTATTGTGGCCATGCTACTGTGAAGCTGACTATGAAACAAGATTAAGCAGAAGACTGAGTATGAGCTGGCATGTGAAAATGCTACAGGTTTGCCAAAGGAGATCTAAAGCAAGTTTTATTTTAAAAGAAACGAAAGCCTGCTTTCACTGTGCTGTAGTAACAATGATGATCAACAGTGGAATCCAGCTGCAGGTAACTATTGTTAGATAGGAGAATAAAAGCAGTAAAGTAAGTTGGGATCACAGCCTTTCCAAATACAAAATCAACTTGCAGAATCAACTATCAGAATTGTTTGTAATATTTGAAAAGATGTACACTACACTGTCTTTACCCATTACATTTAGAATAATGAAGTTTTATTAAGATTTTAGTGAACTACCGTTTTTTTGTGAATTTGTCCCTTTTACAGTTGAATTCTGAAATAAGTTAAAATTCTGAATACAAATCCTTTAAATTTATTTATTTATTTAAAGCAATGAGTTCTTGATCGAACAAGGCTGATACATTGTTCTTCTAGGACCTCTAAAAGCACTGTACTTGTGGAAAGGACATGCATATTTTTTACCTCTTGCCTCCCCACATTCACTGTATCCCCTGAAAAGTCTAGAGGTTGCCTTTTGGAGTAAGATAAAGCTAATAAAATCTTTGCATTTTTATTTTTAGAGAGGCTACATAGACATTTGAAAAGCTAGACTAATTTTTTCTGAAAATTTTTCCAGCATTGTCAACCCCAAGAGAGCCATTCATGAGTAAGTACACCAGAAAATGAACTGTCAGCATTTAAATGATTATAAAAGTAAAGGAAAGTGAATCTGGTGTCCACTTGCCTTTTAATGTTTAACCTTTTAGGGTATACTTGCTTTTAGCTTTGATATACATCTATGAAACTAAAATTTATTCTAAAATAAAAAAAATTTAAAATAAAAGCTGATATTCTTCCTAATAATAGGATCCCAGAATCCTATTGTTGCAAATACTCTGATAAAGTAATCAACATTTGATCACATAGAAGAGATATGTTTGATTAAGAAATAGAAAATTATGAAACATAATGTATAAGATTGTTAAGATTGAAATAGCTAACCATAGAAACCTTACCAGGAAGTTACTGGTTTTTTCTATGTTTTGTTTTAAGAAACTAAGGAGATCATGATGGACACCAGTTATGCTGCTCGGAAGTCCCCTTAACTTTCCCATCTTGATTTGAAGATCAAGAATTCCAATCAGTAGAGTTAGGTAGAACTGACCAATGATTGTTTTGGGGTAAGAATATTGATAAGGTTATATAAATAATTGTTGTGGTTTCAGCTCAGCCGGTAACAAAGGACCACGCAGCCGTTCGCTCACCCAGGACACTAATGAACCCAATCGTTATAAAGGTTAAATTTAATAGCAAGCATATTATGCACTTTATGTAAAAGAACTTATGTAACAATGACTCAACAGAAAAAGTATATAAAAACTGATGGATTTTGATACTGAGTTGGACACACTGGGCAGAGCTATCCCTGGTGTCCCCAGCCCTGCAATAAAGAAGTGCCTGCTTATCTACTTCGTGTAGATGAGTTTTTCTTACCATTGCTAACACTGTCTCATGATGCTGTGATGAGGAAAAAATGTTAAACTGTACTTCAGGATAAAATTTCACTAACTGCTGCATTAATGTATGATTCACTACATAATTAGATGCTTAACCTGTGGCATTTAAATTTGAAAGCAGTGGCCTTGTGTATGTGATCTTAGTTTTGCAGATCTAACAAGCAGATGAAAAAGAGAAGAAAACTGCTTATTTAGCAGTGAGTTTAGATGAACCAATGATATCCTGCACTGAAACCCAAAGTACAAAAAAAAAATAATGAGGAAGTATAAGCCCAACCACTTGCCAATTTCTGCCGTGATCAGGCAGCAGATAAGCTGTTTTCAGCTTGGCATTTACTTTAACTTAGTGGCACTGTAAGTACAGCACAATTTGCACAGGAACTGAAAATTAAAGCCAGCTGATAATGAGCTCCACTTTGCCAGTTGGAATGAGCCCTGAATTTTAGGTATGACGGGGAAAAAAAGTTTCCTGCCTCACAGACTAGCATAAACAGAGAGAATGGTGGTATCCAAGTAATGACTTGGAAAAAAATGGCCTGAGGTTTGTGTGTAAGCTGAGACCTGCTTGGAGGCTAGTGCTGCTTGTTGCCTGGCAGGCACCTGCCTGCAGCTGCCAGCTCAGTGCTGCTCACTAGTGCCCTTGTACAGCCACCACGGAGGGCCGTGGGCTGGGCAGCTCTGCGGAGCCTGTCAGGCTGCATGGAAGTGCGCTTTCCTGAGTGCTTGTTTAAACATAGACCTCAGTGAAGAAAACATCACAGGATGTCAGAAGCAACATATGAACTCTGAAGTGTACATTCACACCTCATAACACATGTCTTCCAGAGATGTACATATTGCAGCATCACTGAAATGCTATGTAAAAATACAAAACCAAACTATATAATGATACCATAGGTCCATATTAGCAGTGGAATTAAAAATTGTCAGACAAATAATAGAAGATAAAACAACAAAGATGTGGTTTTTAATTATTCTTTTTTTTCCACCATAAATAAATTGAAATCCTGCTGCTTTTCTTAATTTCATCTTGTTATGCACAGTGTTGAAACAGAGGAGGAGAGAGAAGGTGAGAACAGTCCTGCTATAGGGAGGTGGGGAAAGTCCAAGCTGATAGATGGAAAAAAGTACCGTCTGTTTGAAGACTGGAATAACACAGTATGAAGCAGTCCATTCTGAGTATCGCTTAACTGCATTGCAAATACAGTACCAGATTTAGAATAACCGCAAATTGAAATCTGAATAGTGGTGGAAACTGTCATCTCTACAGAATTTTGGTAACATGAGTAGAGTGATCAAGGGGGTCTCTCTTCTGACTGTCTTGTTCACAAGCGCTTGTTGCCCTGGCAAAGAGTCTTTTATGTCCTGGATACCAGGAAGCAGTTCTCAGTTTTCCCTTTCTATGGCTTCTTTGGGGTTGTAGTCCTAGGAGCAGATGCTCCTAAGTTCAGTCACTAGTGCGCATTTATGGTGACTGTTACAACCATAGTAATTTCGGTATCTTTTAAAGGTACAGTTTACAGTTTAATTAAATTCCAGTTGATAAATCTTTAGGTAATACCAGATGTTTGCATAGTTTGATTATTAGGAAGATGATTATAGACCACAAGCTAAGGCAACCACAGACCTTTTCAAATATGCCCAGCAAGTTACATTTCACAAGATGCTAAACATTCCAGAAGCATCAAAACCTTTTTTCCAATAGAGCTCCTCCTAATAAAAGTAAGGAGTAATGCCACTGGAATTTTTGTCAAGTAGGCAAAAGCTAATGAGGGATGTAACTAATTTCTGACTTTTTCCCTTTATCCCATATGAGAGTTCTAAAATTGCTACTTTTGCTTTGTTGTGTTTTTATGCTTTAGCTGTTTTGTCCCTGCTCTTCCTCTGCATTTGGCCAGACATTCATCCATTTTATAGCAGCAGAGAAGCTCAAACAGCAGAAGCAGCCAACCTGCTTTCCCACAGTGAGTAACCACAGGCTTGAAGTGGCTGAGAACTATATGCCACATAGAAATAAGAGACATGGAGACAGATTGTCCTCATTCTGACCTTCTTCCCTTCAGTGGATTATGATTGTTATTGCTGGTTGTGATATTCATATATTCTCCACTGTTAATGGAGAGGATGTATTGTGATGATTTATACAGAGGATTTCAGAGTGATGATGGTTGTTGATGGGTTATCATTTCAGAAAATGTAGATAGAAACAGCTTGGAGTATATCTTCAAGCTTGCCTTCACTACAAATGTTCTACTGTCCTGCAAAGCTTTTCAACACTAGTTCCAGGAAGCTCTCTCAGGCAGTGGGGTTTTGCCCGCATGTAAAGATAGGTTGGGAGATTTTACACATGCTGATTGAAAACAGTCCTTGGGTCTAAATAGGGTGGAGGCTAGACAGCAGCTTAATAGACCAGCAAATATATTCTGTTCCACAGGAGCTGACATCTGCCAGCAGTAACTGCCATCATGGTATTAGTTTTCCAAATTTTAGATATTTCAGGAGAAAGCATGCTTTTATATGTATTTTTACCTTTTAGTGTTTCTACTCTGAAGTAAAGCTGACATCAAGTATATAATGAATATTCTCTCTCAGTGTCTTCAAGTCAAAAGGTGATAGGTTTTGGTGATACGTCTTGTTTTCTGTATTTGCAAGCACAGTAAGAAGTGTGGTCTCTGACAGTGAAGGAGTGTGCTTTTCAGCGCATTTTTCATTGATAGCAGAGATCCTGGAAATCAAGTTATGCCCTTACTGGTATATGTTCAGCCTGGCTTCCTAAGTCTAGAGCTTCAGTAGCACTTACAGTAGGACCGTGTTGACTTTACTGAATTTGCAGTGATGTAACAGATTGAAATTCAGCTTGAGAAAGAAGGAAATAGATTCTCAGCTGAGCAAAGAGAAGTTGAACTTACACGATTACTTTCCAAAACAGATTCACTTGCAGCATTAGATGTTTCCAACAAAGCTGGTTACATATTGCTGGCAAAAGATTTTGTGAGCATATTTTGCTCGGATTGTTCTGCTTTGTCAGTGTCGTTTGGAACACAAACGCTATTTAAAAAAACATGAATGTTGATTTGCGTTCCATTGCTGTGTTATTACACAGGGTGTGGAAAGAAAAAGCAAGCTCTGATTTAAAAAAAACAAAACAAATAAAACATTGTTTCCTTTTCCCTTTCTCCTTCCTTGTGCCTGGTTCTCCTTTATTTTAATGTTTCTTCTCCAGACTATGCTCTTTGAGATAGTAAGTATATATACTCTTTGAGTATACAGGCAAATATAAGTACATCCACAACTGCATCTGTAGAATAGAATAGAATAGAATATTGTGTTGGAAGGGACCTACAACAATCATCTAGTCCAGCTGCCTGTAGATCATCTAGCAGAGCTACATAAATTAAAAAATGAACTTAACTTACAGAATCAATTCTATAATGATGTCTGTGACTAGTGACAGTTGCAATATACCTGCTCTGAAATTAGGAGGTAATTGCAGCAAGCAAATACATATTCAAGCTATTCCAGACAACTGGGTGTAGTTTCAGAAGTGGCATAGACCCCACTTAGACCACACTGTCACCACATCTGCCACCATCCATTGTTTCTCAACCTTGAGCCACATGCTCCAGGTGCCTCCATAGCCCTAGTTCTAGTGTTCAGATAGCAGTGTGGTGAGATGGATGAGCTCATTAATATAACCAGAAATAACCTTACCAAAGAGGGTTAGTTTTCAGTTGAACTGGTGAGCTGATCTGGCTCAACATGCAGCCTCATAAGCACTAAGGTTAGAATAACAAGGATAGGAAGAACAGAACACAGGGAAGGTGAAAGAGTAGGACTGTCAGGGCCCTGAAGGCACTGATAAGCCTTTATTGGCCCCCCCCCCCCCGGGGCCTTCCCACACCACTCACTGCCTATGGACCCAGGGGCTCTCTTTAAGTTCAGGTGTATCTGTTCCTACCACAGCCATACCTGTGCCTGTCTGTATGTAGGTCTTGTTGATCTGGATCATTGTGGACTGTCCTGATCTCAGATCTGTGGACTGACTTCCCAGCCTGACCTCAGCTCTCTCCTGTCATTATGGACCTGCCTGGTGATCACGAGGCTGGGTCTCATCCTGACCTGTAGGCTGGCTTCCTGGCCTGACCTCAGCCCTGCTGTGGCACCACGGACCTGCCTGGCAATTACAGGGCTGTGTCTGACCCTGACCTGCAGACTGACTTCTCAGCCTGACCTTGGACCTGCCTGACCTGCAGACTGACTTCTCAGCCTGACCTTGGACCTGCCTCATTGCCATGAACTTGTGTGATGATCTGGTTTGACCCTGGCTACTGCTCCTAGCCTGCCCTGCTCTTTTGTTTTAGAACAGTAGAATGGTGTCTGGTGAGGCTTCTGCTTGCTGTGATATATCTACCTGTCCTTTAGGGAGTAGCCAGCTCTCACTGCTCCCTGACAAGGTTCAGGTGCAGGTAGCAGTGTGGTTTCTGACTGGCTCCTACCAATATAACCTAATTACAAGAGTGTGTTAAGAGGTGGCAGTAACAATGAGGATGTTAGTTCTTCCAGGAGCTGCTTTCCAAGATTAGCAGTCCTGCCTCTTCCCCAACCACAGGTACTTGTTCCCAGCCCTCTTCCTTTTGCTAGTACATGTGTTTTTACAGCAACACAGTAAACCAGAATGAACAAAAGCAATGAATTTGGTTTGTGAAGAAAACAAGGCATGGATTTACCTGGGGGAGGAACAAGCACCTAGTGTTGAGAAGAGTGGCTGACACAGCTTCAGCCTCAAGTGTTTGTGGAAGTCTGGCTGAAAGATCACCAAGGTTAGGGGTTTTACCGTGATCATACCAGGTCTGTCTGGGATCCTGGGAATTTGTGTGATTGGCCTAGGCTGAAGTGAGCGATGGGATGTCTGCCTTTCTGTCACTACCCAAACTAGCTCAGGCATGAAGATGCTGCTGCAGTTACATCCTGCAACTGGCAATGTAGCTATAGCTGTGTTTGTTTAGGCCTTTCTTACATGAGTAAACAAAGCAGCAAACATATTTATCTAGACCCAAAGGTGCTGGGCGTAGGGTTTGTTTTCAGCTCATATTGAATGAGGAGACGGTCAAAACATAATTGTTCTGTGCTTGACTCTGCCAACTTAGTTGTGTGAGGATCAGCCCATTTAGTACTGATTGGTTGTTCTGCGTTTCTCTACTGCCTAGTATTTCTGTTCTTTTCAAATGTCGTCTTCAGAATCAGCATGGAAGTGATACCATGACTGATATGTATCTGAATTAGCAGTGTTAAGAAGATGTTAACTTCTGAAATCTTTAACCCACTAAGTGAAATATCCAAGAAAAAGCTCTCACCATTGACCATACTTGTAGTAGGGAAGACAATTATTAGTTGGAAATGGAGACTAAGCCATGCTCTTGATCATTAAGGTGGTGTCTCTGTATCTGGATTTAGGCGTGCTGAGGAAGCTTGTGCTGCAGTTGATTACTCTGGATGTGCTTCATGTCTTTAGCATCCAGCTCTTATATTATGCTAACTTAACGTTTATTAAATGAGGAAGGAGGGTAAGTTTCCATAAGAACTGATAAAGTCAGAATCACCCAGCAAATAAGAGGTATCTCATTACTTGTTGGATTTTCATAAGAGAACATTTGCTTTCTTCTGCCATTAATACTGAGGATTCTGTTAAGGACTTAATGAAAATTATTTGCTTTGGGACTAATGTGATACATTTGCATAAAGATCGTGGTATTCTAGACACTTCTGAAGTTCCAGAATTTATCAAATATCATGGACATATTAGGAATCATTGTAAAGGCAGTCTAAAGGGTACCAAGCAGGCATATGAAACTGCCAGTGTAAGTAAGGGGCAAGTGATGAATGGTATCAAGGCTGGAAGAAAGACTAAGGATTATTTTTGCCTGGAATAGAGTCCCTGATGCTTGGTAAAGATGAAACTGTTGTACATCTTGTTGTGAGCTATATTAAATCAGATTAATGAGTGCCAGATAAAGCATTTTCTAGGATATTGAGTAAGGAAAGGAAACAAAAAACACCTGTCAAGAGCTGAAAGTGTTGAAGGAGACTGGAGTGGTACTTGGAGAGACATTTTATTATTTTAACTGTTTTGCCCATCTTTCTATATCCAGCTTGATGTTTTAAAGAAAAGTGGATACAGTCATGCTGTCCTCTTTGAAGTCATAAATAATGTGAATAACACAGATGATTGATTCAGGCCTAATGGCCATTACCTAAAATATCCTCCACTTTCAAATTAGCACCTGAGTAAACCAACATAATCAGTAAGAAATTCTTGGTGCTCATGAATGATCCTGCAAAGGTCCAGTGAGAATTACAAAGTAAAAGAACAAATGAAAGAAACTTACCTGCTGTTAGTCCACAGCAACACTATTTCATTCTCTGGTGGGCACTTCCTCACAGTAGTTATATCATGGTTTTGGAAGCCTTTTATAATGTTTGTATCTGACACGCCACTTCCATTTGTCTGACAACAATTCTTCTTGGTTGGGATAACCCACTTGTGCACGTGGTTCTGTTCCTGAGTGAATCACTTAACCTCTCTGTCTTTTCCTCTTTCCATCCATAAAATTAGCATAATAATGTTAATTTATCAGATGCTATAGTTAGGCTCAATTAATGTTTGTAATGATCTCTGAGATTGCTGGATAAAACATGCTGTAAAAGTATATTATTATTGTTATTAGAGCCTTTTGTACAGCTGCGCTCTAACAAAGGATTACCATTGCTCACTAGCTTTAGTCCTAAAATTCAGTGAAAATCCTAAGGACTTAATGAGATAAAACCTCCTGTTAGTGTGTCCATTTCTCTTCCTGACTCATTCATACCATCAGAAGAACAGTTTCAGTTCTGAAACATGGAAGAGCTGAGGAGTTTGCGTGAAGAGAAATCATGCAATTTCCTAAGTGATCTAGGACTGTGGAAATGATGGCAGTGTAAGAGAGTGGTAGAAGACAAATCTCAGTCTGTACCATTGGAGGAAAAGATCAGCAGTCTGGGGCTCATAGTTAATGCTCTTGGGTTTTGGTTACATATACCAAGTTAACAGTTGGAAGACAAGGCTTAGTTAGAACTCCCCTCCCATTTGTCAGAAGCAGATGAAAAATTAAGGAACAAGCTTCGCAACTGGACTGGTTGGGAGAAATGGTTTGAGCAGATCTACTGGCCTCAAAGAGCAGGCCACACTTAGCAGCCTAACAGATAGCTGAGCTTGAGCAAGTAAGCTTGAAATGGATTTTTTGTTGCTTTGGTTCTACATAGACTGTTTGGAGCTGTGAGATGGTCATCTATACACAGGGGTTTTAGGAAGTGAGATTTCTCTCATTTTATCAAATGCTAACCAGTTTTCTTGAAACTTCCAAAACATTTTGTCTTCTGCTGACATACTTCAGCTTCCTACCCCTGCTTGTTCTGGTACTTGTATTACTCAAAATTGCTTTCTTACTATTTTTAATAATGAGAAATGTGTGTTATTCTCATCCTGTCTGTTCTTCAAAATACCTGAATAGTCCCTACTCAAACTTTATGGGGGGAAAAAAATTAATAATCAAGAGAGACCATATCTACAAAACTGATCCTGCTTAAAGTCATATGTTTCAGAAGTAACTTTAATCAGGAGTTTATAAGAGGAAATTTTATCCTGATATGAAGATGTAAAATGGCTGAACTTTCTTTTGCAAATAATAGATTTTATGTTGACTGCTCTGAGAAACTAATTTTTTTCAAACCTAATTCTTATTGCCTTTCTTGTCTACTCTCTAGTATTAACAAGAATGATTTGGCTAAAACAACTGTATCTCTCTCCGGGATTTTATGTGACTAAATTAAGCCTCTTTCCATATCAAATCTCTGAGTCTGTTAAACTTTAAATGAAAAGTCTGCCCCTTAAAACTGGAGAAGAAGAAATAGATGATGTGAACATGGAAGTGCTAATCAATGTGAGGGAAGCACAGGAAGAGTGTAGGTATGGGTGTCAAGCAAGTTGTGACATTTAGTACAGAGAAAAATAAAATTGATAAGAACAGAGTAAAAATATAATACCTAAATTCACTAATCAGTTAAATTAGCCAGGAGTGATAGGAGACAGAAACGTGAAACCTTTGGCATAGTGTCTGGCAGCAGTTTAAAAAGCAAATAGGGCCTTAAGAGGTGTAATTAGAGGGAGAGACCATGCTCATCAGTAAGTAAAGCACTGTTCAGAGAAAAAGCAAGACAAAGCCACTTGTTACTGCTAACTAGTTTGAGTGTCGTGTTACACAGAAAGTACAGAAATACAACCTGTAAAGATGAGTGCAAATACCTATAAAGGCATCACTTTCTTTAGATTCTATGGATGGATTTACAGTTTTTAAACAAATTCTTTTAGCCGTTTGTTTACAGTGAATCCCAGGTGTTCTAATCCTTAAAGATTTTATAGAGTGCTAGACTGTAAGTGGATGTTAGAAGTGTTTCATGAGAAAGCACGTACAGCACCTCAATATATCTTAATACATGACTTGTCTGTGATTCTTCAGTTTAGGCAAGCCCATGCTTTTTCATAAGGCGGATTCGTAACACATTGATACAATGCAGTGTATCAGAATACATTTCATAATATTCAGATATTTGCTATTTTTGTAGAATCTCAGTGTTTGCCTTCTATAAGAGGAATTGCCTTTAAGTGCTGCTCTGCTTTTAATTCAGTAGTGCTGAAAAACATCCCCATCTAACAGGAACAGCAGGAGTTTGAACTTGCATCTTAGACCACTTAGATTTTCAATAGCCTGTTTATGTGAGTGTGGCAATTAAGAATGAAGGTATGTAAATCATGTACAGGAATAACTAAGAACAACTGTTTTCTGTCCCAGCAAATAATGGAATAATTTGTTTAGCCATACAAAGAAGGAATTGTGGGAAAGCCTGGGAAAACTGTCAGCACTCAACTGATTTAGTCTGTATCCTTGGGGCAACTTGAGCTAGATGTGTTCACAAATGGAAGTCCAGGGCATGTTAGCTGGATAAGGTTCAGAAGTGCTTTACTTCGGCTCTAGAAAGGCAAACTGTTGAGGTTCTATCATCAGTCCTTTTTTTCCAATCGCCCTCCCCTCATTTTCTACAGCCCAACAACAACTAGTTGAGGTTTCAGTATTGAAGAAAGTAGCTTCTAAGTCATGTAGTAAGCAGTAGGATTTTTGACAGAAGGCATTTGACCAGCGAGTTCATTGCTAGCTTCAATGTCTGGGTATATGGATGCTTTCCTGAATGTGAGTGTTAAGTAAGAGAATTTAGTTCATGATTAAGGATGTGTTTTTTTCTTTTCCAAAATAACTCTAATTTCAAACTGAGTATTCCTCAACAATGTGGTTTTTGCAATGGCACTAGTGGAATGAAGAGCCAAATATAATCGATGCAGCTAAATTCAGAGGCTGAAACAGTCATTCCAAGAGCAGGTTTGTTGAAAGGCTGTAGCCAGTTCTGGTATGCACTTTTGGAAACACCCACCCTGGATTCCCAGCTGTGCTTCATGTCCCCTTGTCATTGCTTTGCAGGGATGGTATCACAGAACAGTTGACTACAGTTTCTTGAGGGTTGAGATTGATTCTATCCTTTGTTTTCTGTATGTTGCTCATTTCCTTGACAAACAGTTAAAAACAAAACAAAACAAAAGTACTGAGGTGGGAATGCACCCAAGCATATGTATGTCTGTTCATTCATTTATATGTTATTAAGCATAATTCCCACATCCAGGGTGTCTTCTATAGCTAAAGGAACAATTTATTCTATTGGTCCATCTTGAGCCTGTGCTGAATAAAGACAGAATTGAGCTGATCCATATAAAACTGAAAGTTTTGTCGCTTTTTTCTCAAAGTCTGCTAGTCTTCCAGATATTTACTGCTACACAGTTGGTCCTTAGCGGAGTTCCTATTCTACCAGACTGCCCTCATGTATTTCCTTCTAGGGATCACAAAGTGTGGCAACACTTTAAGACAAACATTAGTACAGTTTTAGGGACTTTATGCGAGTCTTTCCACACTCTATCTCCTTCTGCTTTTGCTCTCCAAATGATCAATCTGTAGGACTAGGACTTCCTCTAAGAAACCATACACCACAAGGTGGAGGCTGCAATACAAAGTGACACTGGGACTCCTCATTCCTCACCTTTGATAAGATAAAGTATGTGATTAGATGTTGTTGCCCTCGAGTGGTGATAAATAGAGAAGAGGAAGTATGAAAGTGGTAAAGGTTACAACACAAATGGACTGTGAGATCCAGCAAGGATACTTGAAATAGCCTCACTTTAAGCTGATTGAATAAAGAACTGGCACAAGCTCATAGCATAGGCTGAGACAGTCCTGACCCAGCAGAGGTAGGGAGTTTTGAAGTCAAGAATCAAGACAGCCAGTGCCTTGGGACTATAACAATTTTGGCACAAATCAGATTAGAGCTTAAATCCAAGTTTCTGACTGAGAAATAACATACAATATGAATATATTTCTACCTTGAAAATATGGGCCTACATTGTGCAACCTACAAGTGCAATTTTTAAAAATTATTTATTTACTATGTCATGTATCATGCAGCTCTGGAAGGGCCTAGAATCTGATTTCTGAACTGAAGTTATGTTGAGTCTGAAGCAAAATAATTGCAAGTCAGCCTGGAAAATTATTACAAAGCACTGAAAATGGCCCATTAAACCAAGAATGTATGTATAAAGATTTGGACAAGCTCCCTCCCCTGCTCACTGCAAGATGTTTATTCCTCTGCTGTGTTCACTGCCAGCAGGCTTTTAGTTTTTCCTGAATTGCATAACCCAAAACACCTTGCTGTGTCTCTCCCAGAACAGTACTTCTCTGGGAGCATGAGAATGCTAACCTCAAGATTGCAGGAACAGATGTGTTTGTTGTGAGACTCTGCTGAAATCTGTCTTTTGCTGAAAATCATTGACTTTAAACAAATCTATCACTTGGTTCTGAAATTGTAGTATCGTACTTTCTCATAAACCTAACAAACAGACTGCTATATAAGGCGCAAATCTTCCCTTCTTGAAATCTATAGGTGTTTTGCCATAGTTTGTTTAACTATGGCATGACTAGCTTGATAGTATACATTTGACTAAGAGATGAACATTAAAAAACCCTCAAAATTAATCCATATTTAACATTCTTAATTTAAAGTTGATATATGGTGGCATGTATATAATCAGACAGATCTTAGTTTAAAAAGCTCAAAACAAACAAAAAAAAATTCAGATAAACGGTTGCTAAAATCCTAACCCATTTTGTAATCATGTATTGGAGTAGCAGTTGTTTTTGCTGGTCTGGTCTGCCTTTCTGCTGGCTGGGTTCCCTTTCTGTGTGACAGATGTGCTATTTATGGAAGTGGATTCTGAATATTTTAAAGCACTGACTGTTGGGATCATTTCATTCCCAGCCTTTAAAATGAAAGAGAACAAAATGCTAACTAACTTCCCAAAGAAAAATGTTCAAATTAAGTAGATAACTATTTAATCATTAAAGAAGAAAGAAGAGGAAAAAAAGCAAAATCAGATTGTCTATTTTTACAAGTGAATGCGTACATACTGCAGTCTAGTTGTTGCTGTGCAACATTTTCTGATTTAATACAATACTTGGTATTAGTTTTCATTTTTAAAAACAGGTGCTCTTTTAGAAAAAAATATCATAGGATACACAGGTTCCTAGAGAAAGAATATGTGGCTGAAAGTTTGGCTGCTTTCTTTCTCAGCGGTATTGGCAGGTCAAATGAAAGATCGTGCTTCTCTGTACAAATCTGGCCTCGCAAGGATCTATTTATTTCAGCAGTTGGCCAGAAACCATTTATATTCACTTATATATATGGTAAAAAATATTTACCTAAATAAATCTTACAGTGAAATATTTTCAGAGCTAACCCGTTAATCTTCACAATTCTGGTCATGTGTTGGGTATCAGCTTGCAGTATTTGTAGGTGGAGAAGTAGGAAGCTGTAAGAAGTCACTGCAATAGTGTGTGTGGGATTCTGCTCTCTAAACTGGTAGATCTTACAGTTTGTTTTACCTCACCTGATGGTTTATCCTTCTGGGAAGGTAATTCAGGTTATAGTAAACTGTGGCATGGTTCTTTCATTCTCCCTTCAGAGACACAGTGACAATGAAAATAAAACCAGTTTTGCCCATTAGGCATTAAAAACCCCTTCATATTAGGAGTTTTTAATGCCTTTTTTTCTCTGTATATTTTGCATTACATATGCAAAACATTTTATTGTATTTTGAAGTTTTCCAGAAAATAAGCCTTTTTAAACATTTATGAAAACCTAATTCCCACAATTAGTCTTGCAGTCTCTGCAGAGGGTGATACCAGTTTAACGTATGCGGCTGAACAATGTGCATGCTATTAATCTTGGAAAGTAACAGAAAGATGTTAAGTAGGTGATGGGAAAATTTTAATTATAATTGTTTTTGCAGCTGTGGTTTACTGTTTCAACATTTTTTTTTCTTAAAGACGACAGCACTTTAGTATCTGCATTGACCTCCATGATGTCAGAATGTCATTGTACAACCGTGGTTAAGAAAAGCCTCCGAGAAAAAAAAACAAAGGAGCTTTGCATCTTCCAATAACATGAGATGTGCATGTACAGTACGTAGCATTTTGGAATTCATACTGTGGTAGTGAGTTGTTGCTTTCAGTTTGATTAGACAATCATTGTTTCGTTTTCCTTGCTTTGACAGTGAGTATGCTTGTACGCTGCTTAAGTCTTCTTAGTGCTATCTAGGTCAGTATACTTAGGATAGCTTTTATGTTTTGTAAGTCTGACAGATACCGTGCCTGACAGAGATCAGCACCAAATTTTCTTTTATTTATTATATCTGAGGATAGAAAAATATTTTATAATGAATCAGAACGGTATACCACATAGCACCTACTGTTTCTGCATTGCAGATATATTTAGCTCTAACACTGCTTGTGGTTAACAGGGTGTAGCGTAGACACAGACAGCTGATCATGCAGTCAGACCCTGTGCTCGTGTGGTTTGTCAATACTGCTCAGGATTTTGATGGACTGTAAAAGAGAGAAAACAGAAATGAAAGAAAAAGAACTGTTTTAATTGTATGAACGTTGGACCTTTAGTTATGCTATTTTTTCTACCATTGTCTTTTTATTTTATTTTTTAATTCTAAGATTTAAAAATTAGGAAAGCACAGCAAATGCCTCCAGGATTTAGTATGTGCGACGTGAAATCTTTCTGCATCAAGAGGATGTTATGTAGTCAATCCAGCGTTTCTCCAATAAGCAAGAAGATTGTTTTGTTTTCCTCGGCAGGCGGACTCAGCCATTGCACAGACAGATTTTTATAAGAGTCTGAAATGCCTACTACTATATCATTGTAGAATTTGGAGTTTGCTAACAGTGTTAGTGACTGGAGCTCATCTTGCATCACCAGTTGATGACAATTTTCTTTGTTCCCTCCCACCCAGTTGAACCAAGACTCTGTAGCTGATACGCAATGTCACTTACAACATTAATCAGATACTGCATTTAAGGTGAGCTGTCCCTTGCCTCCTCCCTTACCAGAGCTGTGCTGCAGTATGTATCTTACTCCTGCAAGCCTAAAATGGCAGGCAGAATTAACGTTGCTTGTGCTGTGTGCATGCTGTGTATTGAATTCATTATACTGTGCCTAGTATCTCAAATGTGAGTATGTAAATGGTCTGTGTGCCATGTCATGCAGTAGTGAAGACTGGTTTGTGCTTCATTACAGGCTTAGATATTTGAGCATCACCTTAAGAATTCTTTTTTCATTTGCAGTGTGGTGAGCTGTTAGCTTGTCATCACATTCAAACTACATTATTAGTCCTTGGAAAGGAGAGAGAAAAAAAAAAAGCAAACTGTGCTTCCAGATGGTGTCACCCTTTTTCTTCTTGTGTTTACTGTAGTTTAAATAATGTATATTGTATTGTTAATTAATGTGAATATCGAATTAAAGCACTTGAAACTTACATATTTATTATGCAGGTAGGAGGCACGTCGAATCTATTTTTAACTCTTACGCAGTCCACGTTGTGCAATGGGCTTTGGTTGTCGAGTTTATATTTTCAGCTGTGATATCAATAGGCTGATTTTCAGTAAATGTGACAAGTGGCCTTTGCAGTGGTCAGCTTCAAGCTTTGAACCCTCTGAGGAGGAGAAAAAACCTACCCAACCTTGTGTTGCAGTTTCGGAAAACCTTGGATGAGGACGTGTTTTTTTTTCCCCACTCCTGCTTTCCCTACTGATAAACTCAGTTCTCCTGATCACGGTCTATTCAAGCTGCTTCCCATCTGATCTTTGACAACTGCTTCTAAAAAATTATCAAGAAGACCAAGAATAGAACTTATCTTCATCGCTTTACATAAAAATGGCTGGGTGCATTGCCATGCTAACACTGCACTAAGTGGTACACGCAGGTAGGTTGAGATTTGCATGTTTTACTGATTTCTTGGTCAGTGTTGCAAGAACATGAAATGGGCTTTGGAATGTAGCTTTCAGTTAAAAAAATGTATTAAACTGTTAATGAAAACAACCTAATATTAAATTGTTGGCTTCACATATTGGCATGACAATTGTTCTTATATGTTTTTAAAAAATCTATTGTGAAAGTGGAGCAATCATGTCTGTTAAAATAATCATATGTACTAAGGGCGTGGCAACGCTTATGCAACAAAAGAATTTTTGAAAACCCTATTGATTCAATTACATTTTAAAGCTGTCTACAAGCATTACTAAGCTTACAGTTGAAATGCAAAAATAAAAATTGAGGTAGATAAAAATGAAAAATATTTAAATTCTGTCGTAAGCGGTTTTGTGGTTTGTGCGAAATCTTAAATAAAGATTAGTATGCTTTAATGCTTATATTTTCAGTATTGGCTACAAACATAAACCTGCAGTATTTCTTTTTATTTTAAGGTAGAAGGACTTTAAAGAGAGAGATTGATAGAGATGGCCCTGTCAGCTTAAACTGACTATCAGTTCAATGAAGTGTGTTTTACTTCACATAAAAAGGTTATGAAATAAAAAGTTAACAGCCTTAGGTACAAAAATCTGAATTTGAGCATAACGAATAAAAGGAATTATGAGTATTGTATTACTTACACTAACTTTTCTAATATATTTGTTTCAGATTAATACTGGGCCAGAACCAGTTTCCTTGGCAACCAAATCCTTTTAAAAGGTGCAATAGTAGAGATGTAGAAAGATGTTACTCTCTTTAATAGCAATATCACAATGCAAATGGAAATTTTGCAGTTGTTTCCTTTCAGTTCTAAATGAGAATCTGATCTCATTTTATGTTTCCATGCGGCTATCATTTTTTAAATGATGCCATGTTTATAAAGCTGTACATTACAAAAACCTGTTTATTCCTGTTTTGCATTGGTTGTTTCCAGAAACGTACCCCAGTTTCTTTTTTTAATTTAGCCTGGTCTTGTATGTAGGTCAAGGTTTGTACTGTGTGTGTATAAAGTGATAGTTTCATTATCACAAGTATAAAAGTATCACTGAAATACTTAGCAGCTGAGAAATGTAGAGAATCAGAAGTATGTTTAAATCTTCTTTCACCTTTGCTGAATTCAGCCACAGTAATGCTAATAAACCTTTCTTTAAATAGTGGACCCATTCTGAAGTTCAGGTAAAGAGCTGTGTTTAAGCATACTGGAAAAGAACTTCTGTTGGATCTTAAACAAGTCTTTATAGAGTAAGCTTACTTGTGGGCTGCGGTAATTTGCAGACCTTAGAGATTTTGCAAAATTTAAGTTTTATAATTCCTTACTTCTATTTTTAGCTTATATTTTTAACAGTTTCGGTAAAGTTAAATCTTACATGTACCACAGGTAACTGCTTATACAGAATCAGATGTTACTAAATGTCTCCACTGAGCTTGTAACATAGTGTATCTCCTTGTGAATCTCTTTTGTACATGACTTGAGAAATTCTCACTACTGCAATGAGACTTTTGCAGCAGGGTAGCCATTTTCCTTTCATGTCCTTGGCTATAAAATGACTAAGTATATTTTGTGTGGATGAGGAACAAGCACTGAAAATTAATGCAGAGGAGGTATTCAGAAGAACTGCCAATTATCAGTAATAGCTTTGACAGTGTCAGTAATATCAAACTAATTCTCATATATTTCTAAACATATCTGTTCAGTGCATTCCAAATAAACAGAGTATAACTGTTCAAGAATATGGCTTGTCATCTGTCTTGATAGGCCAGTGCTTAATAATGTTAATAAAACCATTTGATTCATAATTATGGGATTAGTTTGATGTAGTGCAATATTCCCCCATTCCACCTAAAGAAGCAGAACTGAAAGCGTAATAAACAGCATCTCTCAAGTGACATATTAAAGTTTGCATTTTTTTTGTACTTTGATTTATCTCCAGTAGCTTTCTTCTGCTGATTGTTTTCCTGTCTGAAATGTTAATATAGAGTGCACCATTACATGTAGTTATCAAAATTGCATTCCTTTGTTTATTTCTTGTGTGTGTGGTTATTTTTAAAGGAAGTTGCTGAGCAAATGCTATGTAGAAGCAATCTGTTTATTGCTGCTGATATTTATCTTTAGAAAAGATGGGACACTTAGCGATAAACTGTTTTTATTATGTCTTTGTGTTTGAACATACCCACTCAAGGCATTTAAAAAAAGTGTAGCTCCATTACATGAGCATGTCCATTACATGAGCATGTTTTGCTATGATTGTTTTAAATCCATTTACAAATTTGGTCTTTTGTTAGGGGGTGCAAGTCCTCTTGTAATTAATATGACTGAACTCAAGTGCTTTCATGAGTCTGGAAAAACTCATTGGCAGCCTGTGTACAGTAATTTCTTCTAGCTAAATAAACTGATTTATATATTAAGGAGTAATCTAGTAATTAGCAAGCTGTTACCAGTTTTACTATTATACATGGGTTGCTCTATGTATTTTAATGCTAGTTACATCTAGGTAATGCAGAGCATCAGAATTTTATAGCCAGAGGTGCCATAAGAAATCTTGTGTAAACTTCATCCATTTTATTCTCTTTGGCTGAGGGGGGGTAACCAAGGCATGTAGGAGCAGGTGCAGTTTTTCACACCTCCAGCACAGCCCGCAAATGTTATTGTTAGGGGGGCTTGGTTTTTTTTTTCCAGTTTTGTCATAGATGTCTAATTGTTGATACTGAATCCTCCCTTTATGATTGAAATGTGTTCTTTTATCCATGCAAATTCCATTTCTGCCTATCAGAAAATCTACACAAAGCATGAGTAAAAAGGAAGTCAAACTAAAAATCATCACTCAGACACTGTCCTACCTTCTTTTCAATGACCTTCTGTCTCTAAACTTCATTTTGATTTGAAACTGCAGGTCTCTCAGTGTGAAACTATCTGTGTTCAGATAACATTTGTCAGACTATTAGACAGACTCTGGTAGTAAAGAACAGGTACCAATTAACCCTTTGGGGTCATCTAGTGTCTGTTGTAATGTATCATGTGAATTGCTTTATTATGTCTTAAAAGGGCTTTATAATATATAATATTACATTTGAATTCTACTATTATAAAATTTGGGAATTCTTTAGCTTTGATAAGATCCTTCACTGCTGGATTCTTCCAAATTTGATGTTTAAGCCTCCCACTCACCATAATATCTCAGTCATTTGTGAATATGATTTTACTGGTATTTGAAGTAATAAAAATGGCTTAATGCAATTTTTTTTCATTCTGGCCTTTGTTACAGGCAGATGTGAGCTATCGAATACTTGTTCAAATCAAGATGTACTAAAAATATACTCAGCTAAACCAACAAAAAAAAATTAGCTTACCTTCTTATCATTTAAAGCTAAAGTAATGGATCCTGTGTTTCCTGTATAATGTTCTTTATAAAAATATATGGTATATTTGCAAATGGAAAATGGATCTATGTATTCTTAATTGCTGCTATATAAATGCCTATCAGCTGAGTCATAAGGCCTTATCTGTAAGATTTTGCAGTTGCTCTATGGAACAATTTTATTTTATTTAGTAGCTTTGAAAAAAGCCCTGTTCTGAATAATTTTTACACTATTACATGATAACCTTATTAGGATTTTTGACAATGATTAATAATCTTGTAAGCAGAGAAATACAGGAAGTGCATTCTAGAGAACAAGAGTTGCCTAGAAATGTCATTATCACAGATACTGTAATGACATCTGTAACAAAAGAGACCAAAAGAAAAGTGGCAGAATGGAAAGAGGAAGAAAAAGCCCTTTTGAAAGACTGAAAAAAAACATGGGGGCATTTAAGATAAAGGATAACTTGTAATTGGTTTCAGCAGTTTATGTGGAGTCAAGGGATTTGGTTAGTAATGATGATTGTTTCTCCCTGTACCATGATTTGTTTTATAAACTGGCAAACTATGAAGCTAATCTTAAAATACACTTGTTTTCTGCTGACGTTACCTTGTGAAACTCAGGAGCAGACTAACTGAGGAAGATGTGAAGCCTCTATTATTTGATGTCTTATTTGGTAAATGTGTGAGGAATAATGGATATAGTTGAGATGGGGGAAAGGAAATAGAGCTAAGGATTGGTTTTAGTCTAATTTTTCCAGTGACCCCAATGAAAAATTATTTGAAACTTGATAATGTCCTTACATTTCTGTCTAGAACGTATTATGAAATGTTATGTACAGTTTGCACTACACAGGTTAAACTATAATAAAACAATGCAGGCAGCATTATTCACAATACTTTGGTTAATGGTACTGTTTTATTGCTGGTGTGTTGTAAGCCTCCCAGATGTAGATTTGGAGTCCTACAACGCTCCAGTGAAAATTTTGATAAATTATACAGTGTATCTGGAAATTAGTACTTGTCTAATAATTTAGTCATTAAATTTGGATTTTCCCCTTTGCAGGCTCATACACAATAGCCACAGAGTTCACAAAATTAATGAGATGGTTTTGCCGAAAATACCTGTCGATACAACTTTTAAAAGACTCTAGCAGAAGAACAACCTAATTTTAGGTGGGTAAGTTTATGGGGTGATTATAGCAAGCTGAAATATCTTTAAAATTCACATAGAAATAGTGCTGAAATATTTAACACTTTAAAACCACTGCATTACGTGATTTTTTTAATTTTTTTTTTTCAGTTAAAGTTCTACTGTTTTTACAATCATTTAAGAGTTGTTCTCGCTATGGTACCACATCGGTCTATTCTCATGTCAGTATTGTTGGATTTTTCCAGCTCCCACTGGATTTTTATTGCTATAGAGTTTGGACAAACAAAATCAGGCAGAACAGATCTTTGAAACAGGTTGTTACAGCCTCCAGTGATCTGTACAGACCAAACATACTGGCAGGCAAGCAAACCTCCTGAGCTTGCCAGAATGTTAACTCTGGATCCCAGTCACTAGTGTTCATTACAAATCTGTGCCATACAATAGAGGTAGAGGAACTCTCTTAGTGCCAATGCCCATTTCTAATATTGTTGTTTTGGTTAAATTGTATATAGTTCGTCTAATTTATACATTTATACATTAATCAGAGATAGTAGAAAACCTCTTGAATTATGAGCTGCAAAGAGCACTTTGTAAATTCAAGTATAGTATTGAGATAAATAATCATGATATTTCAAAATAAGAGTCACATTTTGCATGGCTTTTTCAGTTAGCATTTTCCTTTCTTCTTACTGTGAATATGCGATAATCATCTTGGTTAAAATAAATGTGTTTGATATCTGTACTTTAGAGTTGAGATACATATATATTGAATGAAAGACTCGGTGAAATCCTGATTAATTCATTAATTTTGAACATGGTTCTTTGTATTATAGAGTATAATTTATGTTATAGGAGGGCAGTAGTTTCATTGATTCCAGTTGCACTATTTGCACAATTTCTGTAAGAAACGGTTTGTTGCATCATAGTAATTAATGCAGTGATATCTCTATCTAGAAATAAGTAATTAAGGCTACCAGGCAGAATGTTAGATAAGGAAACAAATTTTAAAAAAACCCAAACCAAATAAAAACCAAAAAACCCTCTTCAATTCCCAGAATATCTAAAAATGTTTTCTGTATTAAAGTTTACTTTTAATACACAATATTGTATGATATAAGATGGTAATGGATTTTCAGAGACAATAAGATGGCATGTGGTTTAAACTAATCAGCGAAACATTAAAATTAGATAAATTCAGGTTACCTGGACTTACAGAATTAATGGGCTACAAAATCTAAGTTGTACCTATTTTCAGTAGATTATCATAGAACACTTGCTCAGTATATTTTAGGTAGAATACTGGGCCATAACCTGTTTCCTTGGCAACCACATACGAATAAAAGGTACATTAGCAAAGCTGCAGATGTGTGTCAGTGAATGCTTATTAAGTATCCTAATGCATTTACATACCATGTGCTCACAATAATGCATGCATCTTGAAAATCACCATATAAAAAGATTTCTGGGCATGGCCCAATGTGGATTCTTAATATTCAAAGGTTTTAACCTAAACCCCTCATGTTTTCAATGGAAATATCTTGTGATTTTTTTTTTTTCATTATGCTTCAAATTGCACTTGCAATAAGTGGACAAAATTGGCATGGTAGGCTTGGTCTGCAAATTGAAACCTTTCTCCAAGATTCTGAATACTTATAGTACTGCTTTAAGACAACAAAATATGGATGGAAACGAAGGTTCACAGTGTCTTTCATAAACACTCAGGCATTCTAAATTTGAAACTTGTACCAGCATTCAAAAGCAAGTACGATCATACTGTTTTACACAGTGACAAACTAAAGCCACTAAATAAAAATGAAACTGGTGTTGCTTGTAGCACTCCCATTCTATCCAGTGTATTCAGTCAAACAGATATGACCATGTGCTGTCTTGTAATAGTCAACAACAGAAAAATGGGTGGAGTGGAAGAAAAAGCAGTAGAAGAATCAAAATGGCAGTTGTTCATGGATATTCAGAATAAGATTTGGATGTAGTGTTTAGGCAGTATTCACGCTTTCAGTGCAAGTGTTTGTATAGTACTATTTTGTTTTATATTCCTGTATTTAAAGAAGTTCAGATATATAAGATCAGTTTTAACAAACTTGTTTACTGACTTCAGCAAGTTTATGTAGAAGTTATTTTAGGCCTGCCTTCTTAAAGTATTCATTTGTATATAAAATGAAAAGTGTATACAACCCTTTGGGTTAATTATGCTATCCTAAGATGATATATCTTCAAGAAGTAAGTCAAAAATGCTAATCATTAAAAAGACAGGAAAAAATGGGAATCTGCAAATCCTGAGCTTAAATTCAGTTGGTGTAACCTGAGAAGTTGTTTATGTGATGCATAGCCTAATTAACGCCCCCCCCTGAAATCAATGAAAAGATTCCCATTGACTTTTTTGGTGTGTGCAATAAGAGAGAAGGCTTCATACATAACAATGAGATTTAGCAAATAAAGATTATCCTGACAATGTTAAACATTTCCGTAACTCTCAACAGTCAAGTGTACCAGAATCTAGTATTAATTCCAGATAGTTTGAACACTATGACATTAATCTTTTCACGATCCCGAACCACAAACAATGTTGTTACATACAGTCACATGCTGCTACTAAGTCTTTTGAGTGAATAAGAGTACAGGAAATTATTAGGGAGATGCAAGTCAACTGGATTTTTTTCTTTTTACTATTTGTTGCTCCCCATCAGAGCTGAGCTCACTGTCAGGCCAGGATTTGTGCTTGGGGCAATTCACATTGGTGGCAGAGCATGCAGCACAAACCAGAGGTGGAGCCATCAAGATTTTCTTACTGCCAGCTGCTACCAGCTTTTGCTACAGTCCTTCTTCATTGCCCTGCTATAGCTTTAGGTTGGAAAGGTGCAGCAGGATGGAAGAGTAGGAATGGGGCTTGGGCTGGACCACTTACATCAGCACAAAATGGAGCATAAGAATATTTAAGAGCATACAGCCAAAGTTATTGTGTGTCCAGTAAGTTGTCATAATAAATGGCCACACTAAAGTGATGAGTCTGAGTAATAGCTATCACTTGTGCATTGTTTTTGGCATACTAAAGTTTACCAATATAACAGCAAAACCAAAAATATTTTGCAATATTTTAAGAATATTGGAGATTAGTGGTGGGCAGGTACAGCTTGAAGACCAATTCTAGCTTTCAAAATGGCTGTGTCCAGCCATCTAGCGGGATACTTAAATCAGGTGTTTCCAGGGGAAGAGATTTAGCCCTATTTTCAGTCTAGCATGATTGCTACATCAGCTGTAGTAAAGGGCAAGAATGGCTGTATTGGCCTGGCTCCCAGCATACCTGACTGAGAATAACAGTGGCCTCTGAGCATGCAGCTTGGCTGCTGCTTTTGTGGATGTTGGTTCAGATATTCAAATGATGATTCCTCTGAAAACTGGAAAATGAGAGGCTGGGTTCCACTACTTTGACTTTGTCTTTCTGATAAATGCATGGGCAACAGAATGCCACATAGTAATTATCCAAAATTTAAATGGTTAATTTGCAACTTTTGTTTAAAGGTATTCAAATACATAAATTACTACATTTGACAACAATCAACAACAGAAAAGTGTCTGTTGTTGTTACTCTGTCTGTAAACATAGCTTCATGATTTTAATTGATCTGTGCTAGCTAAGGACTGCTATGTCCCATAAGTATAGGAGGCTAGAAAGTGGCTTGTCAGCAGTGTATAAAAAAATGAAACACTTAAACACAAAATAATACTGATATTGTTCAGAGATAGCAAGATCTAAAGTCAGCTGATTCTTAGGAGCAGCACAACATAAGCTTTTATATTCTGTGCAAAAGAAGAATTTGGATTTATGTCCGTTTTGCTGTTGCTTCATTTTTTTTTTTTTTTTGACTGGTGGAGAGATAAAGGTATAGTGTTGCTCGTATGTGTTCTGTTTAGTGTTAATGGGACTCAGATTAGATCATGCCTAAATTGCAAGAAGGCAACATACCTTGGAGAAAGACTTTCTTTGGTGCACATGCACAGCTCACAGTTTGTGAGCCAAGTGAGTTCTGCCAGGCTCCTCTCCTCTCAACCAGACTTGGAGGAGCAGGCAGCTGCTGCATGTCTCCGTAACTGTGCTCCTTCTGCCTTCCTCTCCCTGCACTTGATGCTTGAGAAGAGGAGAAGGGTTACACAAAGGAACTCTTTCCCTTGCACATGTAACAGAAAGGGGAGCAAAGCCACCTTGAGCTGCTGGTTCCTTCTTGCGCCTCACTTCTGAGTAAAGTGTTGTCTGCCTGAGGGGTGCAGAGGAGCTGTGTTTTCTTCCTCTGCTTCATCACTGGCTACTTTGACCTCAGCAGTGAGAGCAGTGAAGATGACAGTCCATCCAAATGTTCTTCTCATGGATAGGGTGGCCTGCTCTAGGCACTGAGAAGGAAACCAGTCAAGCCCTGGCCAAAATCCTGTCACTCATGAGGAATTTGCAAGAGTTGGTAATGCTATATATGTTGTTTCCTGCTGCTGTTTAAGAACTGAAACTGCCTGACTAGAGAGGAACATTGGAACATTTTTTTCCTAGGCAGCCTGAAATACTCTTAAGGAAAGAATACCACGTGCCATGAGTTGCAGAAGTGAGATTATCAGACTTCAGCAAAGCATCCAAACACCACCACAGCAATAACTTTGGAACTGTTTTATACATTTTAAAGAAGCAAAAGTTTGCTGACAATTTTTTTCTGTGCCTTGCAATTTTACCATATAAGAAGTAATCCACTGCTAAACTACTTGGACTTCTGTTTAAAAAGAACATAATATTTGTGTGATGTTATATGCAATCATTTATATATTGAATGGGAATTGGTACACATACACTAGCAAGATTGCTGTTTTTAAAGTATATTATTTGTATTGTGGCTTAGCCCCTGAAATCAGGGCTGCAGATCCAGATAAATCTTGTCCAACTTCTCACAGATTATCAATGTAGTCTGTTCACAGAGGTTCCACTGCAGCACCAGTGCCTCCATTATCTCTGAATGCAGTTGGTTTTACATGAAACATTATAATGAGAATGTAAAATCTTGGGTGCAGCCAAGATGGCCTTATAAAGAATTTCTTACTCTGAAAAATAATTTTAATACACAAGGTTATGGGACTAAAAATTCCAAATAGCTCAAATTATATATATATGTGGAAATCAGTATTTTCAATTACAGTACTAGTCATAGAGAAGGTGATTCTTTTTTAGTGGATAAACTGAAGTTGCCTTAAGAAAACACTATCAATTAAAAAAAAGGGGGGGGAGAAAAATGAGTTGGTTTTCTCCAAATCTGTTATCCAGATCCAAGTCCAGACTGCCAGAGCATCAAATGGTCAAGTACAATGAAACTATTATCTCTAAGTTGGGGGTATCTGCTATAAAAATGATGGTTATGCATCTGATTTTCAAAACAGTTTAAAATAATCAATTTTAATTAGGATTTAGGGGGAATTCATAACCTAATCTTCCCTAAATCTGTTTCATGTAATCTAAAAAGATGCTTGTATTTATTGTTGTTCAGTAATGCATTTCTTTCTTTTAAAGGATTACAACAGGTTTAATTTAATCCATATTATTGTATTTTTACTGACAACACATTTGTCACAAGAGCTTCTTATGGCACTTGTGTCAGAAATCTTCATTAATACATATTAATATGTATATATGCATCTAAAATGATAATAAAGAAACAAGAGTAAATATGCAATAGACAAAGTCCAAGATTAAAAATAACCTACCTGTGAGTATGAAACTTTGCTTCCCAGTTATGTAGGTTGGAATAAAAAAGAAGGTTGTGAAAACTTTGGGAAGCACTTTGCTTTTGTAATCAATATTGCTGTGTTCTTCAACTATTTGTGCTACCTCCCATAGCTGTTGGCAAACAGCTACTGATAAGAACAGCTCAGTTTGTCATAAGATGAAAGAAACCATTTTTTGGTAGCAGAGAGTCCTAAGCTAAAAAGATACTCATTGCTTCAGTAGGTAAACTTATTTATAAGAATTCCAGTGATCCAGAAGCAGTAATTAAGCTCTCCACAGATATGTTCAGTATTTCAGAGGCGATCTTTTAATGTGGATTGTGTAAAATAGTGAAAGAATGGGGATGTATAGATCAGTCACTGAAATTATGACAATTTCCTGATAAGAACAATTTTTTTTCCGTATCTTTTAAACAACCAGGAAAGCATACGTTAGTTCCAAGACAGAATGGTGGGAAAAAAACCCTCCCCTCCTTATAATAGACTGTATATCTTATGTTGATATTAAATAGTTTCCTCAGATGATAAGCAGCATTTCTCATGAAGGGGCTCTAGCAAAGTTCTAACTCCCAGGCCCCTCAAGGGTGATGATGAAATAGTTCATGGTTCTGGATTTTTTTTTTTTTTGTTTTGGTCTAAAATCAATCATTTCCTACTATTTAGTGCTTCTAATGCGTAGGCTTAAGATTTGAAAACAAAGTCACTGTCCAGTAAAACCTCATACATTTGTAAAAATAAACACAGGTCAGCCTTGGGCAAAATCAGTATTTTCAAGCAAGCTTTAAGACAAAAGCAAATTGTCCATTTTTCTAACAATATTTTCCACCTGTCTCAAAGTTCAGTTTTTCTAAGCTTCTTGATTCCAAGAACTGGGAAAACAGGTTTTGCTGACTGTTTAAAGGGAGAGGCAGAGAGAGAGAGATCATATAGGAAGACTACCAAATATATTGCAGCATCTGGCTAAATGAAATCAAGCTACTTCCTTCTTTATCTAGGTAAGCATTTGTTAGTGCTTATGAAGCACAAATAGTATTGTTGCACTCGTTTCCTGAGGCAGTAATCATTTGAAAAACCTAAATTAGAGAGTAAGACTACTGCTTAAAATAAACACGGTACCGTGTTTCTATTTATGCTTATAAAATTAATGCAATCATATAAGGAAAATAAGGTAAATGTGATTATACTTCAGTAACCAAATGAATTTATTTCAGACATTATTTTTTCAAGGGAGTATTTAATCTGTCCTTTTTAGCAGGGGGTTGCGGAAGTTATGCACAGAGCTATGTCTCTCCATACGTGCTTTCGCTTTCTTCCTAGGAGAAAGGCTTTGAAGGATAGTAAGGCAATCAAAATCCTGCATTAGGTTTAAGAGGAATTCTAAACGACGTGGACAAAATGCACTGATGACCACGGAGCGAGGGGTTGGATATAGGGAACACTGGATTTCCTCATCTCTCTCAATTTACAGTCCTTGTGTATAAACAACTTGGCTGACAACGCTAAATATCCCAGCTGGCAGTGTTAATTAAGCACAAAGCATGTGCTGTAAAATAAACACATGAGAAATAACGTAGCCGCTAGGAAACGAAGAAGGGAGGCCAGGGCGCTGCCACTAGCCTGTATTTCACAAACCACAGGCAAATCTGATTACCAGGGATTATCAGAGCAAAATGGCTGCTGTTCCGTCCTGCCGCCGTCAGCGGGCCGCGCGCGGCGGCAGGGCCGGCGGGCGCCGCGGGCCACGCGCCGCCAGGAAGATGGCACCTGTCACGTCACCGTGCACCCGCCGCACCGTCCCGCTGAGCTGCTGCCTTCGCCTTCCTCCCTGCTAGAGGAAACCCCAAAGACATGGTTTTAACCTCCAGGTAGCTCAAAAACAGTGAGTTGTTCTGCATTCGAGCGTAAAATTGCATAAGCGTTTCTGTTACTGCTGGGGAAAATCGTGTGGCAGGTTAATGTGCTTGTCTTTCGTGGCTAGAGATTTAATTTAGTCCAGAGCACAGTTATTAGCCATAAACAGGAAGTGTCTTCAAGTTATCTGTAGCTGACGGGTTGCCAAATGTTTGGATGTCTCGAGAGGCTCCGCTTTGAGACGGACAGAGATAGGCTGACGTTAACATGCCGCCGTCAGGAGCCTGTGTTTGATGCAATTCGTGCAGGATTAAGAGACGATCGCGTTTGAACGTTGCAGTAGCCGTCGACACCTAACGCCCTCGCGAAAGCCTGCGGTTCCCACTCACGAGAAAAGGGGTCGGGGCTGTTAGCGCGCGCGTCCAGCTCCCCCCTGTGGGGGAAGGCTGCGCGCGAGCCCGCGGGAGCCGCCGCCCGCCCTGAACTCGGGCTTCAGAAAGGACGTGGGCCGGGGCGGAAGCCTTTCGGTACCAGAAGGAGCTGGGCGTGCTGCGGGAAGCGTTTGCTGGTTTTGCCTTTTTTTTTTTTTTAAATTACTTTTACAGCCGGATCAGTTACAGAGTGCCCTTGCTGCCGAGACAGGACTCGCTTTCGTTTTCGAAGCGAGAAGCACCACTTCATAAGAAGCGCAAGCCTGCTCTGAGCGCTGCTGAGGGTTTAAAGGCCTTTTCCATGTGATGCGAAACGATCGTAGAAAGTGTGAAGTAGGAAGTGAGAACGAGTTAGGGATGCTGCTTGTAGGCAAGAATTACAGCTCTGAAAGAATGGTTCATGTGGTGGCTTGAGATCTGCTAATACTAACATAATAATCTTAATCTAAATTCCACTCCACCCCACCCCCCCTCAGCTGTCTGAATTAAAAGTTAGAGGAAACCATGCAAGGCTGAAAAAAATGATATTAAAGTCTAGGGTGCTTATGAGGCTATAACAAATAGAAAAGGTAAGTGTTCTATGTTAATAAGGATGCAAGCAGCGAGAGTCTTAACAGAAAAAATGTAAATGTACTTGTAGAAGTAACATGTAGCTATGTAGACTGGAGCACTAGGCTACATGCCACCACAAGCTATTAAACATAATTAGACATAATTAAAACTTCCCTGCATGCCTGAAGGTTGTAAGGAGACTGAAGGGACCCTGGTCAAGGCAGCCCTGCGTACCCGTACTGGTAGCCCAGGTAGGACTGGTGAAGTCATTCTGTAAAAAACTGAGCTACTGTCATAAAAGTAAGAGATGGTTGGACAGTAGGTTTCCAGGTGGGCAAGGAGCAGGACAGAGCTGGGGGGAATGTGGTGTGTGTGTACTTGGTTTTGTTTGGGTTTTGTTTTGTTTGTTCATGATGCCTTAGCCCTATTTCTGCTCTAGAACAAATTAGTGCCCCTTAGGAGAGTTAGACAGATGAATGTTCCTTCTCAGTTGGGGAAACAGGCTGGAAACAAAACAGAGGTAGTCTTCAAGTATGTTAACTGAGTGGAATGAAACTGAACATAAGAAAATTATGGAGTGAACATGTTTCCATAGTGTCCCTGTTGGCAAGTACCAGAAAATATTAGCATCTTTAAAATCCCAGTAGAAATGTGTGGAATAAGAAAGCAGAGGGAGAACTGTTATTACAGTTTATCAACTGTCTTGATGGTTTTTATTTTGCCCGGGTACTAGCAACTGGCCCTAATGTTATTTTTTTTGTTGTTGTTGTTGTTGATCCACTAGCTTGTCTTTCAAATTTAGCTGACCAAAGTGGAATAAAAGTGTCTCTTCTCATAGGTAATGGCATACACTTGCGTGGCAGTGGATTTCAGAAGTTTAGCAAAAGTTAAAACCAACATTCCTAGATTGCAACAGTTCTCTTTGGTAGTAAAGAATTTTGTATTTGTTGTATTTAGTATTCATCAGCCTGTAAAATTTCTTGTGATCTCTTCATTTACTTCAAAGTGAAATTAACAGCAGCTTCTTCCCTCTGCAATGTTCATGTAGAGCTGGCTGCTCTAATATTTATAATTGACAGTGTCATCTGTGAGGTGTAAGTAGTCAAATTTGTGTTTGGATGCATCAACCTCTGATCTTTCCATTAACTTTTAGTATTACTTATTTTCACTCATGACTATTTTCCTGGAGTGGTATTCGTTGATGTCAGAAAAGGTAACTTTATAGTTTAATCAATCTACTGACCATTACGCTCCAGTTTCAGATTAATATTTAAATCTCATTTCTCAAAGTGATTCAACAACTTTTAATGACAGGTTAAGTCTGTTACTCTTTTTGCAGAAAATCTGCAAATAGTAAGGTAATTCCCAATCAAAAATTCTGCTGTTCAGAAGCTAAAGTTACCTATAGATGCACCAAAGACTATTAAGTTGTACTACAGAGGTACTGTTCAGATTCCTGAGAAATTATTTATATCTGGATTGAGAGTAAAAAGTATCAAAATAACATACATATTTGTGTCAAAAAGAAGATGGCTTAGTAGGCCAAAGAGTTTTGTTGACCTTTAATAGGTCAAATGGTATTTACATGTTTTGGGCAACATTTATAAATAATACTAGAACTTCTTCCATAATTCTGTAATAAATATCATACATAATAATAGTAACATTCCAAATGGGACTTTCCAGTGTTTTAATAAAAGTATTTATTAGTAATAATAGTAATAGCAATTATAATCACAATGATAATAATAATCATACATCTGAAAAGTTTGATCTCTGTGTATCTTGGTCTCAGTAGAGCTCCCTTGGAAACTGAAGAGCAGGTTTTGCTTTTGCAGTATGAACTGCAAATGGTATGCAAAATATTCCTAAAATACTCCGTTTATGTGTGTGCTAGGTAGAGATTTATGTTTTTATAGCATTTCTGACGTATTTTTCACAAATGCAAGAAGCAAGACAGGTAAAATAAAAGGCATTAGAGAATCATTACACACATTAATAAATGGATTATTTGGGGAATGCTTAGATTGAGACAAAAAAGCAAAAAGGGTTGGCTCTGAAAATAATTTTTCTCTGAAATTTTATGTATAACTTTCCAATGAGATATATAACAGATGGTTTAGTACACAGCAAAAAAATTAGATGTCCAAATAGCAAATGATAGTTTCTATTATCTTTACACAAGGAATCTAGTTTGGTGTTGAGCATACCAAAATATCCAGGACTACAAAAACTGGCAATCTGGGTACATGCAAATAGAAATTGAAAATATTCCATTTTTCTCCTTAGGAGGATAAATTTTGAAATAAGTAGTTGAATAATAAGACTTCTGCTAAAACCACTTGGGTTTGTAGGCCTTGCTTATAAATGCTTCTTAGTATAGAAGTAGCAGTCTGATATATTTAGCAAACAGTATGTTAGATGAAGTGTCTTTGAACTAAAACCAGCTGTCTCCAATAAAGAAACAGAAAAAACACAGGCAAGTTCCTATGGGGCAGTTCACTGGGAGATAGAATTGACATCATTTATTTCCTATGCTCAAGAAATAACTCTATTGGTAGCTCCTGTTGTGAAATGTTTTTGATGTCTGACAGTTGGTTTCTAATAGCACATCACATGAACAAGTCAGATGTGATCTCAGACACTGTCAATGAGAAAAGAAAATCAATTATGGGATAGTGGCTGCTTGCTTGAAGAAAAAGCGTTATTGTCAGTATTCTTTCTGTAGAAGACTCTGTATGCTAGAAACTATCTACAGTTATATATGGGTTTTCAGATACCAAACCAAAGCAGATAACCATATCTAACTACTGTGAATTTCAGGTTATCACTCCAAATGAATAAATATCTCTTTATTTTAAGCCAAATAAGTATAATAAACAAACATGATAAATTATGATTTTAAGATTTAAAGGTGCAGAACAATGCATCTAAATTTACAGCTGCTGTGAGTGATCAGATAATCAAAATAATATATGTCTACATTTCTATCACATTTATACTGATGAATTCATTTCTTGACCTCCATGACATATATAAGCATCAGAGGTACTTTTTGTGAATCACAATTTTGATTTTTATAAATTATGTGCATTGAAAATTCTTAGCCACTAAACATTAGAAGTTCTGGCCATTTGCATAGACAATACCTTCCCGATAGAAACAGTGGCCATGCTGCAAAGTACAAATTTTACTTCCAAGCTTCATGCATAATGTACCAAATTATGATCTTTTTCATAGGACATGGTGTTTGTCTTTACAGTAAGATTGTTAATGTTTTTTGTGTAATTTAATTTGCAGTGAGGTAGTTGGTGGATATCTGATAAAGTGTCCAAAGTGTAACTAGATTAGCTAGAGCAAAGGTGTATGTCCCATATGTAAAGTTCGAATTCTGAAGGTTAATATGCTGAAGACAGGGAGACAGTCAGGGTGGAGGTTGGATGGCAGTCTTCTGCCACTGATAAGTCGGCCCTCACTTGTGCATAACACTGACTGCAGAATTCAATAAGGAGTAGGCCCAAATGCCTCCATCACTCCTTTCTACGGCCTGACTTATGTCAAGAGCCTGTATGCAAAAGCACATTCAAAAAAGGGGAACAAGCAAAATCGTATAGATTTCCCCATGAAACCTGTCCCACTCATGTTAAAGGTTAAATTCTGCTTGCTAGGTAAGAAAGAGAAACAAAGTATATTGTAAGTAGCTATTAACTCGTGATCTCTCATAAGCCAACTTGGCCTATACGGATTGTGAGCTAGGCCACACATATGAACAAAGCCTGTAAAATGTGATAAGCAACTGAGCTCTTAGACACGGACATGTTATCAGCCACAGCCCGGTAGCTTGAAAGGTATAAAAGAGTAGGAAAGTTTCACATCTGGGGGACCCCCCTCAGCTGGCCTGAGGCCTTCACTACACTACCTCTGGACACACAACTGATAACATCACAGGTTGTATTGCTTGCTTACCTGCAGTGGATTGTATTGCTTGTATGAATGTCTTGTTATAATAAGATTGTGAATTGTTTAAGGACAATAATTAAACCATTTTGGCCACCTGACGTATAGTCAGTGAAGTGTGTTGATGTTAAACCTGTCTCACCGCCAGGAGTGTTTGTGGGGAATACTGGTGGTTCATGAGAGAAAATTGGCGTCATGGACAGGATTGTCAACAGTGAACTGTTAATTAATAGTGAATCTGCACCCTACAACCTTGCCAGGGATATTGGTTATGACTCTTGCCCAGGGAAGTCGGCTTACCTGTGCCCTGGACAAGTAGGTGGACTCCATTACCTGGCAACAGGGGAATAGCAGATTATTGTTACCCGTGAATTCACGATAGACGATCCCACAGTGATCTTCCTAGCCTTGCCAGGGGATATTGGTTATGACTCTTCCCCAGGGAAGTTGGCTCACCTGTGCCCTGGACAAGTAGGTGGACTCCATTACCTGGCAATGCTGAGGACTGGATAGCCTGCGCGTTGCAGTGAAGCTATCCCAATAGCCTGTGCGTTGCAGTGAAGCTATCCCGATTCAAATATACGGAACAGTTACCCCACCGAAACTAATGTCCTTAAACAATTTTTTGCAAAAATTTAATTGCCAGCCATCAGCTCAAGGTATAGATTGGGCGAATACTAATTGGAAAAATGAGGAAAAGGTGATACAATGAATGGAAGAGTTACAGCAGGAACAAAAAAAGGAAAGAGAAGCGGAAAGGGAAGGGTAAAGGTATAATATGTGCTGTTCTAGGAGCATGTCTGTCATGTGCTCAGCAAGAGGTCAGGCAACAGCACAGAAGTAATAGTGAGGATGCAGTTAAAGAATTAAATGCCGAACTAGATAGAACAAAACTGTCCTTGTTAACAGAGGAACTTAAACAGGAGAAGCAGAAGTGTCAGGATTATAGGATGGAAGCTGACACACAAAGGAGACATGCAATAGGTCTTGAAACAATGAACAACTTGTTGCAACAACAGTTAGCAACAACCGAAAGGGAAAAGGAAGAACTTAAGGCTGCTCTCGCAGAGGCGGAAGCCCGAGAGAGAAAACTCCAAGACAAACTAAAACTACTAATCTCCCAGATACCCACTACTCGTGACCCTACTAAGATATCGAGGCTAGTCTCTAGCATAGATCCTGAGACTTGGGATGGTGACATTCAGGATTCTAGTAATGGTGACAACACCACCCCTCCTGTCCCTCTCTGACCAATCATTAAAACTGAAGTAGTAATGGAGAGGGGAGAAGATGAGGACCCCGGGGCAGTAACTACAACTACTTGAACTGCCCCATGGTCTCCAGTGGAATTGGCTAAATTGCAGGAGAAGTATTCCAGGAAACCTTCTGAGTCGGAGACAGAGTATCTCTGGAGTGTGTCACTGACGGGGGAAACAGGATTATGTTAAGTAGTGAGGAGGCCAGTGGGTTCTGGGGCCGAGGGGTCTTCCTCAGTACTATTCCAGGACCAGGGAATCACTATCTGACTGCCCAAGTGGCGCATTGGGCAGGAGGCATTGATCCCCAGGATTGGGGAGATCGATTAGTTATCAAAACGGCAAACCTCTCAGATCTTACCACTTCAGTACAAAAGGCTGCTTGTATACAGGCCATGTATGAGAGAGGATTGGTTGCTGAATCACCTATGCTAGCTCAAATAGACCCTGATCGTTTAACTCCTTTATTGTGGGGTCTTCCTGACAGTCTCAAGCCTTTTGTGGCAGGAATACAAGATCACGTCAGAAATAATATTAATGCCCAAATCCCACTCAGAGCTGGCAGATTGCGACAGCCACAGATTCCTACATGGAATGACCTGATACAAGATATCATTAGCTATGGGCGGTGTATGGGATGGATCCCCGTATCTATAGCTACTAAGGAAAATGTAGATGGGTTCACCTGAAGGGTTAGATACGTGCAATCTTGCACACCCTAATTCTAAGTTACCCCACATGGGAAAACTTCAGCAAACCCACAAAAGGAGAATGTAAGATATGACCCAGAAAGAAACAAGTTCTGGAGAAAGGCAGTGGAATTAGGGTGTCCAAAGTCAGTCTTACATCCTACACCCACTCCCAATTTACAGCAATTAGTGCAGTGTGTAAGCAGCCACAACCTGAGAGAGGCACAAGCAGATACAAGTAACACCAGCCCCCCCCACTGACGATAAACAGGAAGATCTTAGGAGCTTCAATAACCACAGCCAAAAAACCTAGTGTCCCTGGGGGGAAACTGAGTCAAAACCCTGCCTGGGGTCCTACACCTTCAATGGCTCTCCAGTAACTCCCTCATGATAATTCTTCCCGTAGGCCCCCATAAAACTTGCATAGAATTTTTGATAGACACAGGAGTGCAAATGTCAGTAATCTGTAGGGATACCGCAAACCTATTAGGAATCAAAGCTGGTCAGCCCCGAGTTAGTGTAGCCAGAATAGAACACAAGAAAAGAAATGCCCTACAGCAATAATAACTGTAGGATTACCTGGAGAAGAGAGACATAAAAGACTTTGTGTGTTAGTAGGGGCTGCAGACATGAACATATTAGGATTCGATGTATTAAATAGGAGGACGTGGCATCTTCCCGATGGGATGATTGGGAGTTTTGCAAGTCCTGCACCCCAAACAATATATAATGATGATATGATGCAGCTCTGACTATTAGAAACAGCACCCCCTTTACTGCCATCTAAAATAACTAATGTAAAACAATACCCTCTACCAGCAGTAGCTTTAAGAGGAATTGACCAAGTGGTTAGGGATCTAGAACAAAGAGATATTATCACCTGTACTCATTCTCCTTTTAATTCACCTGTCTGGCCCATCAAAAAGCCTAATGGAGACTGAAGGCTGACAACAGATTACAGGAGACTAAATGCCAACACTGCCCCCTTAACTGCTGCTGTACCTAACACCGTTGAACTCATTACCCAAATCCAAGGCCACGATTACTTGTGGATGGCCACAATCACTGTTAAGGACATGTTTTTCATGGTCCCCCTAAAGGAAGAAGATAAAGACCAATTGGCTTTTACTTGGAAAGGGGCTCGGTATACCTTCAACAGGTTACCATAGGGCTATAAGCATTCCCCTACTATAGCACATAATGCAATAGCCAAACTATTGGCCGAAGGTAACCTCTCATGCAAGGTCACGGTGTATCAATACATAGATGACATTCTTGTCACTGGAAGTGATAAAGAGGATGTAGAACAAGGAATGAAGCAAATCATAGACAAACTCACCATGGTAGGTTTAGAGATTCCTCCCACTAAAAGGTAAGGACTAAGTCAGGAAGTCAAATTCCTAGGTGTATGGTGGATCCAAGGACACCCTTAAGGAGACAGAAGGAGGAAAAATGCCAGAATCCCATAAAGAGCTACAAGAAATATTAGGAATGTTAGTGTATTGGCGCAAACATATTCCAGGCTTCTCTATTATTGTGAGACCTCTCTATAACCTCTTACAAAAACGCGTAGAATGGGCATGGGGAGAAGTGCAAGAACAAGCCTTGCACACACTGATCACTAAACTCCAACTATTCCAACAATTGGGACCCACACATCCTGAGGACCCTATAGTGGTAGAATGGGGTTTCAATGAACATGCATCACACTGCCATTTATGGCAATGAGGTCCCGACCTCTAACCTTCAATTCCAAATCATTTACTGACTCTGAAACTAGGTACAGTGATCCAAAGAAAGGACTGTTACCGTTAGTACGAGCCCTTCAACAAACATAACAGTTAAGAACTACACAAGATGTAATAGTTCAAGGCCCATTTAGGGTACTAGAAATGGTTAGGAAAGGCTCTGCCCCACCTGAGGGAATTGCACAGAAACTCACTGTACGAAAATGGTATGCCTATCTGGAAGGAATTCTAGAACAGATGCCAGTATGAGAAGGGACTGTTAAGGTGTCAAAATTACAAAGACTGTAGACCCTGTTTCAGTATACCAAGCTCCACCTCGCAAACCGTCTCCTATTAAGGGGGCCCCGATAATCACAAACAATACTGATCTCACTGGAGTCTGGTTTACGGATGCCTCTGCTAAATGGGAAAACAAAGTATGGAAATATAAAGCACTTGCCCTAGAAATAAACACAAATCAAACAATTACCGAAACTGGAGAAGGAAGCGCCCAAGTAGGAGAGCTTACAGCAGTAGTATTAGCTGCATACCATAGAGCTACATATATATATACTGATTCCTATGCAGTATATAAAGGTGCCATGGTGTGGATAGGACACTGGGCAGATAATGAGTGGCAAGTCAATCGCACCCCCATATGGCAAGTAGAAAGCTGGAAGCCATTACTAGAAATAGGTACACTATGGAAATTACACATTGTGTGGGTAAAAGGCCATGACAAAGCTCCCACTAAATCAACACATTATAACAATCAGGTTGATCACATCACAAGACTTGCTAATCTGTCCGCTGATGTCCAGGATACAGTATGGCATAGGTTACTGAAATGGTTACATGTCAAAAGAGGCCACACAGGAGTTGCAGACCTATACCGAGAGGGGATGGCCCGAGGATGGCCCATAACTCGACACATGTGTGAGTAAGTCATCGGTAAATGTGCACAGTGCTATTTAAAGCTGAGCACAGATCTCCCTGCAAAAGCTCCTCCCCTACACATACGAGATAGGAAAAGTTTGTGGCATACTTGGCAGATTGATTACATCGGCCGCTTTTGATCCTCAATTGGTAATTGCTATATATTAGTCAGAGTAGAAGTAGTAACTGGAATTACTGTAGCTACTGCAGCTACAGGTGGGAAAATGGTGGAATGTCTCAAAAAATGGTTTAGCACCCTCCCAATGCCTGAGGAAATTCAGAGCAACAATGGCTCACACTTTATGGCCTCCATAGTGCAAGAATGGGCCAAAGAGGAAGGGATTCGTTGGACTTTCCATACCCCTTACTACCCCCAGGCCAATGGCACAGTAGAATGAACCAATGGCCTGATAAAACCTCACACTACAATAAACACTCCAAAGGGGTATTATAACCTGCCTATGGCTCTATTTTTGATTAACAACTGCTGGACTAATGGAGGAAGTCCAAAAATGAAAGCATTTCTGAACTCAGCCTCCTCAGTTAAGCCAGAGCGAAACCATACCCAGGGGCAATATCCTTCCCTAACATCCAGGACAGCCTGTCCTGGTAAAGATGCCCCAAATAGGGAATGTCCCTATGGTTCTATCTTTCCCTAAAAATAAATATGCTTGGGAAGCCAAAGATTACTCAGGAAAAACCCATTGAATACTCACTTGATGGATTTTTCCCTTCCTTTTAATTGTTTAGCCGGTGTTCTACAGACACACCGAGCGATTGCTTTTATGTTGTTTTACAGGAATAGCAGAAGAAGAATCAAAGCCCCAAGATGCTCAGCTGCAGTTGGGAACCCAGTCTAGCTTGGGCTGAACAGGAGTGCCTTGAAGGACAATTGCTGTTTGTAACTGTTGTGCTTTTTGTGTTTATCACTATTTGGCAGCCTGTATTTTAAGAAGAGTATGACTTTGCTTATATGTATTCACTGTCCGCCATGGATTGTTGTATGTATAGGTATAATAATAGGATTATGGATAACAGTGAGACCCACAGTACGGTATTTGCAATCTTGACAGAGCAATGCAGTACTCCTGCAGGAAAACCTAGCATTTGAGATGATTAAGGGGTTTTATCACCTCATAATGCTACTGGTAGAGGTTTATGTATCACACTCCCCGATAGTGCCGGACATGGTCTTCCTTTTGGGGCACTTGATGTAAACTTCACTGATGTAGCCCTGTGCCTCAACTCTCTTAATATATCTACTAGGGAGTCTAAGATACTCTGGTCATACACAGAAACCTTTGGACAAAAATCTTGGTCTTATGGACTGAATGTAATGTACTCAGTCACCCATGACTATGACATTACTAATGACTCAAAAGGTATCCAGTGCAGTTAAGACCAACATTTTCCATACCTGGTCAGGGGGAAAATACCTTTTTAATACTACGTGAACTACCCCCTTCCCATGGGATATATTTAATTGGTGGCCTTCTAAAAGGTGGGGAAATCCACTAAATCATCCCTATACTGTTCCCATAACCCTGTCTTGGTGTTTCCAATTCCCACATCTTCCAGGACACGATTGTCCCTGGACAGGACTGACCTATAAGTATGATTATAATGTTAGTGCCTCCTGTCCGTGGTCCATGTATTTTTGGGCCACCTTGAAGGGAAAGCAAGTCCAACACCCATGGGACCCATTAGACGTGGTAACTCCTGAGAGTAATACCACTTCCCCATTATGGCAATGTAAGAAGGTAATTAATTGTTCCAATTTCCACGATCTGTCCCCCATATGGTAAAGTGAAGCACTAGTAACTGCCTTCCGTCAGGCATGTTTGTGCTATAATTATACCATACCACTTCCGAGAACTTTGCAAAGCTATAATCTCTGTAATGTCACTCTCGGCCCTGCTGGAATTCACAATGTTACCCAGTGGGAGAATCTCACATTGTGGTGCAAGATGACCCTTTGGCATGCTATATCAGGACCGGATGGCATTATATATCATCCCGATTCAGGAACAAACAGGTCATCCTGCACTACTGCGTATTTCAGTAGTCCTAAGGACACAATATGGGTTTGCTCAGGTGGTAAATGTATTCTCAAATACAACTGCAACAGCATGCTGGGAAACAACGTAGCTTAGGGATTCCTATGATGTGCCCTACCCAGGCTTCCCATAGCCTAACTATGCCAATACTATCACAGTCAAAGAGGGAGATTACAGCTCTTTCTTCCTCCTATATTGATTCATGGAAGATACCCTCTTATTATACCTTTGGACAGGCAGTAACTTTAGGCCTAAGATCAATCTTTATGCCAGGGTCACTGATCAGACAACATCAATACGTGCTTGAGAATCTTACATGGCAAGTGCATCTGCTGTCAAATTGGTCAAAACCAGCATTTGGAGCCATGAATCTACAGGTACAAGCAATATCAAGGATGACCTTACAAAATCATCTAGCCCTTGATACACTCTTATTAAAGGAAAAGGGAGTATGTGGAGTGATACAAGAACTTGACCCAAATGAAGAATGCTCTGTCGTCATTCTGAATGCCTCGGCCACTATCGACCAAGCCCAAGAAGAGATTGGAAAAGTCACCAATGTCACACGGGAATGGTTCTACAGACTGCAGCTGCCAAAGAAGGACTTTTCAGATGGGTCTCTTCCATATTCAGTGTTCTAGGAATTAAGCTTGGACAATGGGCCATTGAAATTATCAAATATTAGTAGCTATAGGATTAAGCTGTGTTAAGTCAATACTCGTAAAAGCTTTAACTGCCAAAATACGTATTCTGCAAGCAGAACCTAACTATCACCCTCTACCACTTGATGATGTTTATGATGTGCTTGGCCACTAAAGGAAGAGACAGAGTCACGGAGTAGATTTATGTAAAGTTCGAATTCTGAAAGTTAATATGCTGAAGACAGGGAGACAGTCAGGGTGGAGGACAGGACCACGTGGAGGTTAGGTGGCGGTCTTCTGCCACTGATAAGTCGGCCCTCACTTGTGCATAACACTGACTGCAGAATTCAATAAGGAGTAAGGCCCAAATGCCTCCATCACTCCTTTCTACGGCCTGACTTATGTCAAGAGCCTGTATGCAAAAGCACATTCAAAAAAGGGGAACAAGCAAAATCGTATAGATTTCCCCATGAAACCTGTCCCACTCATGTTAAAGGTTAAATTCTGCTTGCTAGGTAAGAAAGAGAAACAAAGTATATTGTAAGTAGCTATTAACTCGTGATCTCTCATAAGCCAACTTGGCCTATACGGATTGTGAGCTAGGCCACACATATGAACAAAGCCTGTAAAATGTGATAAGCAACTGAGCTCTTAGACACGGACATGTTATCAGCCACAGCCCGGTAGCTTGAAAGGTATAAAAGAGTAGGAAAGTTTCACATCTGGGGGACCCCCCTCAGCTGGCCTGAGGCCTTCACTACACTACCTCTGGACACACAACTGATAACATCACAGGTTGTATTGCTTGCTTACCTGCAGTGGATTGTATTGCTTGTATGAATGTCTTGTTATAATAAGATTGTGAATTGTTTAAGGACAATAATTAAACCATTTTGGCCACCTGACGTATAGTCAGTGAAGTGTGTTGATGTTAAACCTGTCTCACCGCCAGGAGTGTTTGTGGGGAATACTGGTGGTTCATGACACCATATTACTGACTTTGTGATAAAGACACTGTTTTCAAGAATGGATTACTTCTGAACAGCTTGGGTGAGAGTCAGTGTGTTTGAAATGGCCGTTGCTGTTTGCTTAGTGAATATAGGTCAAACCTTGATTTCACCATTTGTATCAAACCCATCTTAATAAATATATTGGCATTTTTAATGTAAGTTATTCTAGGTTGAGGGGTATTGTAAAAAAATTCAAGCTTGACATTTAAGTTTGGAGCAGCAGATGGACATTAGAAAGTACTCCTAGCTTATTAGAGCCCTACAGTATGGTAGTATTTTAAGATATCTTACAAAATATCGTAGTTGGTTATTTTAAGGTGCATTTTGATTCCACAAGTTGAAAGAGAAGGGTCTTTAATAAATATGCAGATTTTTTTACTGTGGTGGTTGGTAAGTGCCAGTAGGACAACTATCTCTTCATGACTTGAAGTCAGAAATGGGCAGTGGTAGTTAAAAACACTACTCAGAGGTGGAAAAGAAGGAACAAACCTAATTATATGGTACAGATCTGAATTTGAACAAAGCAAAAAATCATCTGCTTAAGTTGGAGATTTTCTCCATATATATACTGTCAAATTAATCCATTTTCTCAGTCTGTTTTTCATTCACAACTTGCATCTTTTGTCTCAATTAAATAAACCAGTATATTCATATAGTAGCAGCCTGGCTAATCTAAACATTTTTTTGTCAACATTAAACCTCATTATTATAGATTGGCAGTTATTTAACAGTATTTGCTTTTGTAATTAAATCTCATTATTTGGTAGAAATTAAGAACACTATCAAATTACCAAGTATGAACACTATGAATCTAAACTATAACTAAAGAAAAAACTCTATTCTATTACTTGTTTTACTCACTGAATTTATAAATTCAGTTACTTATAAATTTTCAGTCATTTTAAAGTAAGTGAAACAATCTATCTAGTAAAATTCAATCACTGTTTAAAAAATAATATTCTATTTACATAAATACTGTTATATGTACTCCGCTATTGTTTACAGAATTGTGTTGCTTGTGCATTCATTTGTTTATAAAGCCTTATCCTGTAACTGAAACTTTTTTGTAGGGGGGGTGTGTCTGATCCATGTTTTAAATATCAGCTTAATAAGGGGATGACATGCAGTTGTGTTGTTAAGTCATTCTCTGACAAACAGCCCCAGAAAACAAAGTCCTCAGTATCCACAGAACCACAGCAATTCAGCCTTCCTCATAGTGTCTACCAAATACCTCAGCCGCATGCTGGGGAAATTACCTCAAGGGTTCAGTGAGTCATTCAGTGTGAACCTGAGCAGATGTACCCACTGGCACAATAGAAAGCTGGTGGCTGTGGTCCCCAGTGAAAGGCATGGGGTAGGCAACAGACCCATGTGGGGACAGATAAGATCCTCTGCTTCCTGCTGAGGAGCTACTGGTGTTCCTGCATCCTTGATCTGTACAGAGATTACCTTCAGTATTATTGGCACGAGTGAACCTAAGATGGCTTCAACCTGAAGTGCTATGACAAAATTTTACTCATTGTTAAAATTTAAAAGTTAATAAATTAAAAATATGTGTAAAATAAATACAGAGCTATAAGTTTGATCTGTAACTTAAATGGATGAAAAATGCCTTCTAAATATATTTACATTCTTCTTTTTTTTTTCTTTTTTTTTTGTAGATGACAATCATGTCCCATTCCAAGGATCTCAAGGATGACTTCCACAGTGACACTGTACTTTCCATTTTAAATGAACAGCGCATTCGGGGTATTTTATGTGATGTCACCATAATTGTAGAAGATACCAAATTTAAAGCCCATAGTAATGTGCTGGCAGCTTCAAGCCTTTACTTTAAAAACATTTTTTGGAGTCGTACTATCTGTATTTCAGGTCATGTACTGGAGTTAGATGATCTGAAAGCTGAAGTGTTTACAGAAATACTGAATTACATCTACAGTTCCACAGTAGTTGTTAAGAGGCAGGAGACTGTAACGGATCTTGCAGCTGCAGGGAAAAAACTGGGAATATCATTTCTGGAAGATCTTACAGATGTTAATTTTTCAAGTTCCCCATGTCCCTATGCATACTGTATTAATGAAAAAGGGACTGTCAAAGAGGAAAAACATGAAAAGAGACATGAAGACTCCGCTGTGACAAATGGACCACGAATTACAAATGCATTCTCAATTTTTGAAACTGAAAACAGTTTGTTTTCTCCACTTGATTTAAGGGCAAGCTTTAAAAAGGTATCTGAGACAATACAAGCTCCCAGCATCAGCCTTGACAGAAGTGACGTTTGCAAAGATGCTGAGCCAGCCAGTACACTGGCTGAACACTCCTATGCAGTTTCTTCCACGGGAGATACTTTCCAAGGAACAGCTTTTCCTGAACAGGAAAGCAGTCCTTCATACAAGATGGGTGAAGACCACTATGAAAATCTCCAAGCCACACCACTCATTCAGCCAGGAAAACAAGCATGTAGTACTTCTAAGACAGCCTTTAAGCCCCAGGGTACTGGTTTGACTATAGCAAAAGTACCAGCTCCTGCAGTAACCACTACAGAAGCCCAACATGAAGCAATTACTGATCAGACAATTATTTCCTTTCCAAAACCTCAAAATAAAGCAGATTTCAATTTATCCAGAGAAGAGGAAAACAATTCTGCTAATGTCTCTGGATCCATGGCAACTGTTGTTCCACCTGTTTACAATTGTAACTGTTGTGCAAAATCATTCAATGACAGGGCGTTATTCAGTACTCATCTCCAGCTCCATTCAGAGCATCAGGAAACTTTCATATGCAAATACTGCAGCAAGCAATTTGCAAATTTAAATATACTGGAAAGTCATGAACAAGTCTGCATGAGGTCAAGTAGCTTATCGGTTCACAATGGAAATGAACAAAATTTTTCAGATAACTATACTGCTACGGAGGGAAGGAATGGAAGTTCATATGCAAACGCAGAGCCTCTATTGTCTGAAAACAGCATCACTGATTATTCTAATGCAAATTGCACTCTACCAGAAACAGATCACTTGGTTAAAGTTGTTGATGGGCAGATATTATATACTTGCATTGTTTGCAAGCGTAGTTATGTAACATTGTCTAGCCTTCGAAGACATGCAAATGTGCATTCATGGAGAAGAACATATCCTTGTCACTACTGCAATAAAGTATTTGCATTAGCTGAGTATCGCACCAGACATGAGATCTGGCATACTGGAGAAAGACGGTATCAGTGCATTTTCTGTCTGGAGACTTTTATGACTTACTATATACTAAAAAATCACCAGAAGTCTTTCCATGCAATTGACCATCGTCTTTCAGTAAATAAAAAGACAGCCAATGGAGGCTTAAAACCTAGTATGTATCCATACAAACTTTATCGACTTTTACCTATGAAATGCAGGCGACTACCTTACAAGTCCTACCGAAATTCTTCATATGAAAATGTTCAAACAAATAGCCAGGTTAATGAAACTGCTTCTACTAACTGTTTCATTCCGAGTTCTCTTAGCTCTGAGCTATCACCACTGAATTTTCAAAGTAATATAATAGCAAACAACAGAACTCTTGCCTTGGATACATCTTCATGTAATGATACAGCATCTTCCATGAATACTCAGAATTCTTCCTCTTGGGGAGTAGGTATCTTAAATTCTGACCTGCAAAGGGACTTTTTCACAGCTGAAAAAAGAGTTTCCACTGCTGCAAATGACTCTGTTTCTCAGGAGTGTGATTCCTCAGTTGTGTCTTTAACTAATGTGAATGAAAATTCAATGTCTGTCATCAGTTACAGCACTTCTGCACCCTCTGTTATAATGCACAGTAGCAGAGTTTCATCAGTAATAATGCACAGTAAAACAGTCACTTCTATAGAAAACAAGATGACAGAATCTTCAAATAACCTACCTACTCAGTCTGTAAGGGATGATTATAAATATGGGTCAGATAATTATGGAAAGTGCATTACAAAATCAAAAACTATTAAGGAGAAAAAGAAAACACTGCTGTACAACAGAGCAGAAGCAACTGAGGATACGCAGCACATTACAGGATCTGGAGGTTCATGTAGCAAAACAACAAATACTGTCCAAGAATCGAGCAAAACTGAAACGTACATTGCAAAGCCTGCCTTACCTGGAACATCTACTGACAGCAACGTTGCGCCTCTTTGTCAAATAACAGTAAAAATTGGTAATGAGGCTATTGTAAAAAGACATATATTAGGATCTAAGCTGTTTTGTAAAAGGGGCCGAAAATCTAAACACGAGTCCAAACAGGACAATCTAATGGAGGAATCAGAAGTGGAGAGAAAAGAAAGAAGCCCATCTAGGCTCTATAGCTCAGAATGCCTGGAGCTGACAGAAATGTGTGATGATGTAAGTGACCAGGACTCCAGCGATAAACCCTGGAGACCCTATTATAATTACAAACCAAAAAAGAAATCTAAACAGCTAAGAAAAATTAAAAAGACCAAATGGAGGAAAAAACATGGAAGCAAGAGTACCATTATGGAAAGCCACAACACATGCAGTCGAGAGTATGCACTCAGGAATGCTCCTGAGGAAAAGGCAATCAGTCAAGAAGAGAACACAGAAATGCCTAATCTTCATTGTGAGCTCTGTGAAAGAGATCAATCTTCCACTGCAGAAATACAAGAACATGTACACTGGCATGTAGCTACTTCAAAGCCTTACATTTGTGAATTATGCCAAAAACAATTTCAAAGTCCGTCCACTTTAAAAATGCATATGAGGTGTCACACTGGGGAAAAGCCCTACACCTGCAAAACCTGTGGTAAATGTTTCTCAGTTCCTGGAAATCTACAGAAACATGAACGTATTCACCTGGGTGTCAAAGACTTTGTCTGCCAATACTGTAATAAGGCATTCACTTTAAATGAAACACTCAAAATACATGAAAGAATTCATACTGGAGAAAAACGCTACCACTGCCAGTTCTGCTTTCAGAGCTTCCTGTATCTTTCGACCAAAAGGAACCATGAGCAAAGGCATGTACGTGAGCATAATGGAAAAGGATACGCTTGCTTTCAGTGCCCGAAAATTTGCAAGACAGCAGCTGCTCTGGGAATGCACCAGAAGAAACATCTGTTCAAAAATTCAGGTCCACAAGACAGAAAAGAACAGTTTTGCAATGAAAGCACTAAACTTTTGGAAAATCCACATTTCCTTGGCTCAGAAAGAAGTGAAGTAAAAAATATACAAAATATAACTCCAGAAGTTATACTCTGAGTGACAGTTGTGCAAGAGAGAAGAAAAATCCAAAACTATATATTGGAGAAAATATACATGCATTAAACGGGAAGACATCTCCACTCAAATTAGTATCATTTACTAAGATCAAATTTCTTTATCTAAACATGTCAATATATGCAAAAGAAGGAAAAATAACACAGAAAAGAAAAACTAGTATTTGCAATAATACAAACTTAATGTGAAAGACCCAAAATACTTTTGACACAATAGACTTCTGACATAGAGAGAGAAAAAAAAAATGAAAAATATATGACCAACCAAGCCCCTTCTACTTAGCATTACAGGAAACTAGTCACTGAACTATTTTACAGTGCTGGTTTTAAGTCAGAATCATTCTAGGTGAAATAAATACGTAGGTTCACAGTGTACTCTGTAGAAGGAATTTTTGCTGCAAAAATCATATATTGCATTTTATAACAAAAAGTAATGTGTTTATAAAAAATAATTGTAATCTAGTGTATTCTAAAGTGAAGGTGGGAAATGTTTCATGAACTTGGATACGCTGAAGTACAGTTGAGTTCTGGCGTGTTTTTCTGTAACTCAACATTTACAAAACATATTCAGGAGTTTAAACCTCTTTTTCTTTTCCATATTCAGTTTTGTAGTTACCATAATAACCATTAAGTCTGAGTGCTTATGTGGAAAGTATTCCAGTTTATGATATCTCTGAGATATTTAATAAAGATTCAGTGGAACTCAAAATAGCCAGTCTTCCAAACTGCATAAAGCCCAATGTCAATGGCCTAGTAGAGCTATTCAGGTACATTTGTCTAAAGAAGACTGTTCTCATGAAACAGCCTACCTTAAAGAAATCCTGTATATAGATGTCCACCTCCTGGTGGGTCTGCAACTCCTGTCTTTTAGAAATGTCATTCTTCTTGGCAGAAGAGGAGATTTAGACAGAGTCTTCCTCCTCATCTTGGAGTAATGCCTGGACAACAAACAACAGAGCAACTCCCCGTAAATACTTTGATTTTGGGACGAGTAGGTAAATACTTAGATTCTTGCTTCCTTATGTATCCTTGAGGTAATCCCTATGTATAAACAGGGACAGGGCCACTTTGTCGGGTTCCCTGTCATCCCCATGCCTTAAATACAACATCCAACCTTCATTATGGCCCTCCTCAGTGATCCCCCTAACCATGCCAGCATCTGGCTCCCCGCAAGATTTGTTTGCAGTGTCCCTTGGCCCAGGACAGTGGGCCCATAGCAGAGACGTGCCTGGAATGGGTTGCTGGCGGAAGTGTTGGCCTTTCTGCCTCCCTTGTCATGCCACACCGAAGGGTTGTGGTGAACCTTATGGCTTCACAGGTTGCTAAGAATTGGGAGAATAGGCTTCTGAAAGACATCACTAAAATACTACAGTTAATATTATTTTGTGAAAATGTGATTAATTTTTAAAAAAGTCAAAGAGGATGTATGTCTACAAGTTGCATTTTATATGATAGGGCTCTGTTGTACTGTATCTGCATTTCCAATTAGTCATGTATGTTCATCTCTGTGACGTGTTAAGTCAGGACAAAGGTTAGTGATCCTCAACTTCATTCTGCGTGCAAATATGGTACACAGTTTGTTTACTTACTTTGTCTTCTTGAATATTTTAAAAGAAACTATAGCTTGGGTACAGTAAAATTATGATTGAAATGTTAATACAGTATTGATTGAAGTAATAATATAGTCCACTTACTTATTCTATCATTGGTGAATGCTATGAACCCCTTGAGAAATTCTGGTTTCATAGCAGCTTTGGTTTCATTTAAATAAGGATAGTAGAAGAATAAACACAGGAAAGTAGGGTGATGTTTCAAAGAAAGTACACAAAGATATCTTCTGAGTGGACTTGTATGATGATAATTATAGACCAAAGCAAATAAGGTAGAATATTTATAAAGATAATTTTACAAATATTTTATATAACTGTATAGTTCATAAGAAAAATATTGATAGCTTGTGTTAGGTTTGGGGGGGTTTGTATATTTTGATAAAAACACAATGACTTTGTAACTCTGTATATTCTCTACAGTTTATAGCAAAGCAGTTTTAAGATGGCAATGTCATGTTTATAGTTCAAGTGTGGCACTTTTACTACAAGTAACACGTTGCAGTAATGAGTCAAGTATTAATGACCAAATTAGATTTAAAGTAAGTGTAAGAGAAGGTAAATACTATACGCTGTCAAAGACTGTAATTTGCTACATAATCACATCTGTATTTTGGTTTAGAAGAAAATATTAAATGCAGATGTTAAGGATTGATAAAGAGTCTAATTTTATTTTTAGAAAGAGTGATTATAACTCTGTTTTTGCTTAATTAAAATAACATCTTCCTATTTTTCTGTAAGTCTCTCCATTTTTTAAATTATGTTAATACTTACATAATATATAAGATACAGAGATATGTATCTTCTAGTAGTTATTTCATTAGAAGATTAAGCAACACAGTTACCAAACGTTCCCTTCGTTAAGGTCAAAACAGTGAATCAAGAACACGCCAGAGCTCAAGGGAAGTGATGGTATCTCCTGGCATCGTACCATTAAGGGTGAACGCAATGCTGAGGTGAAGAGAATCTACCTGCTCAGTATCTTAAAGGACTTGGAAGAGAGGTGAACTGCATTTAATACTTTGCAACACCTTAAATGCGTTTTCATGAGGACTTTTCTTTTCAATTCTGGTAGTGACCTTGCAGTACAGATTGTGTATTTTACACACTGTACTTCAGATCTTTTGGGACTACAGTCAAGAAACGTAGTTCAGAATGCAAATATCTAATTGCATAAGGAAGTACAAAGATACGTACGAAATAGACGATTATACATATTAAAAGTACTTCCCCTTCAGCTAGGTGTCACTAGTCTGTAGCTTGCATTAAAAAATTTAAGCTAAATCATGCAGGTCATTTTGGGATGGTCCTCAGGAGAGATGTATAACTAAACAAAAAAATTTAGAAGTTGCTACATATAACAAATAACATTTTTCTCTATTTCAAATGCTAATTAAAAAGGCAAGTGGATCATCCCAAAGTTCGTGCATCTAAACAAAACGTTAGTCAATCTTCATTTATGACATACCCAAAATTAGAACAAGTATACTGAATGATACTGCTGTCTTCTATGAAATGAGATAACGTGACACAGCTAAACTACAGGCAGAAGTGTATGAAGTAAGCCACAAAGTGTTGTCATCAATTTCATTTGTTCTAAACTTCCTTAATATAGCAATGATCACTGGCAATTCAACACCTTGGCTGACATAAAAGGTTATCTCACAAGACCAAAGATACCCCTACTTACATCTTCATCGTTAAATGAATAAATCTTTCCCCTAAGTTTGCAAGTTAGCACGCTGGTGTTTGTCTTAACTATGTCCTTAGCTGAAGAGACCTACCTGTCATACAGATGCTCCTAAAATGTAACTTTAAGAGAGGCCAAAAATAAATGTTAAGCAATTGAAACAGTATTCTGATTATAGTGTTAGATTAGAACAAGGCACTTTTGAAATAAAATGGAGTGTCAGGAATTAGACCATGGCAAAACTAAAAGTTGCACTGATAATGTCAATAGGCTGATGCGAAGTTAAACAGTAAGTTCCAACTATAATAATAAGTTTTGAGAGGTATGGAAGAACTAGAGTCAGACAATCTAACTTTTAAAATGTTGCAACCCACACTTTAAGCATACATCTTCATTCTCGGGGTACTACCCTGCTACATTTCTCAGATCAATGCTCTGACTCTGCCTGGGTTAGCCTCAGTTCACCAGCCACCAGTCAGACAGGGCAGTCAACCTAGACAGCCAACTATAGATAATGAAAGCCTCAATTTGTACTGTGGAGGAACCTCCAATTTCCAACTGGTTAAAATTCAGCTTATGCAAACCCCTGTCTTTGTGCAGATTTGGGTTTTGTATGCATACAAATACACCCGTTACTGGTGTGATGAAGCAGATTATTCCCCACCAACCCCCTGCCCGCCACTTTCAAACATACCTGTCCTCCCCCAACCATGATGCGGAGCATGGGAACAAGGAAGGAACCTCACTGCTGCTGGCAGGGCAGCAAGGGAGAAGTTGGATGCAGAAGTCACCAAGGAATGAGGCACAGCAGTGCCTGACTGTCAGAATATATGGCTCAATGCTGTATCATAGTAATAATGGCAAGATTTGTGCAGGAGAAATAAAAAATGGTCAGAGAACCACAGCAGAGTACTTCAATTGGATACAAATGACAGATGCTGGCCTGAAAGTTTCCAAACTTGCCTTTGCTTTAACGGACAGACTGAAGAGGGCTTTCTAGGCATAAAGTGAAGAATCCTAGTCCTTTACTGCTTTCTAAAACAGCTTTAGCCCACTAAACTACCTCTGTTTTAGGATACATCGGTCACTAAAGGCTTTCACCGTACTCTGTGCCTGCAGGGCCTGGAGGCTGCTGTACCCTCAGCGAGCACCCGAGTGTCACCAAACTGGCACGGCGCCTGCAGCTGATGGCTGGGCGGCCGATGGAGGCCGACTTCAGACAGACGCTCACCACCAATGTGGGACCGGGACGGACTCCGGACGTAAGCAAGATGCCAGGGAGTTTCACATTAGGATCTGTATCTCCAAGAAACGTTGGTATAAAACATGATGCAGAAGGCCTTTAATTCTGCAGGAAGGTGGGCTGCTGCTGTGCTTTATCTGTAGCCTGCTAACACCTTCAGGTGACTTACGGCTGCAGCGAGTGAGAGCAGAAGCATTGCTCACGGCAGTTTGCAGGCAGCACTGGAAGTTGAACCATTTCCTGCTTGTTTTATGGTATTTCTTATGTGACCAGGCAGGCAGAGGCGAACAAGTGACAGCAGAGAAGATGAACAGAAGCCATCCCGTGCTTTTCGCAGAGGCAGGCCCTGGGCACACCAGAAATCAGAGCAACCGGCTCCGTCGCTCGTGTCAGCCCTTTAACGCGACGACTATTATTGCTACGTAAACACGAGCGTGTAAGGCGCCTCGCAGCTACAGCCCCTCTGCCCACGCAGGAACTACGCAAAGGAACAGCACAGGCAGGGCAAACCGCGGGAGCGGCCGAGACCACCGGGCACCCGGAGAAGCGGGGACGGAACGGGGACGGGAGCTGCCCGGGCCGCGCCGGCCCGCGGGACCCCGCCGCCGGCAGCCGCAGCGAGGGCGGAGGCGCCGCGCAAGGGCCTGCTGGGAGACG
>JANZLQ010000089.1:24978778-25003691 GCA_026212715.1 Elanus axillaris
GGGGCTTTGTGGCGGGCGCGGCCGGCACGTGCTGGCGGGGGCGGGCCGGGCCGGCCGGGGTCTGCGTGGCCCAGGGGCCGGGGCGGGCTGGACGCGGCGGGGCCGTTGGAGCCCCGGGGCGGCTGGGAAGCATCCGTTGCTCCTGGGGTTCCCCCGAGTCAGCGGGCGAGCAGAAATGCCCCCTCCCGTCCGGACCTCGGGCATCGGAGTCTGTTTGTCAAGCAGAAATTGCGAAATTATTGATGTGCAGGAAGTTGGTGGTAGAGGGCTGTTCTGGAAACGGTCATTAATGCTTCTGTTTCTTTGTGTAGCGTGTGCGCGAGTGGGAGAGAGGCTGGTGACTTTATTTTGGTGGTTAGGAAGTGCTGACTAAAAATACCTATACGTTCTGTAACGTGGGAAACCAAAGGATGAGCTGGGGAGGAGGGGCCGGGGAGGAAAACAGATCGTGTGGTGCCGCTCGGGAGGACTTCAAAGCAAGGAGGAGAAACAGGATGTGCAGCGGCTTCCTGAAGGGGTATCAGAATACATTCATACAATTCAGATGCAACCCGTTTATTTCCTTTCTCACGCAGTCGATCGACTTTTTTGAGAATGAAGCGAAACAAGTTCAATTGGGCATGGTGCTGGGACGGAGAACCGGTTGTGAAAATCTTTTGAAGGGTTAGGTTTGGTGGAGGAATGGAGTCGTGTTACTTAAATGTCATCATGCAGTATGGACTTGAATATGTCTTCAGTAAATAGAACACTAGGTCATGGAAGTAGGAGACTGCATGAGGCATAGCTGGAGGTACTCTCACTCCAGCACGTTAGCCGTAGAGAGTGATCGATCGCCAGTTGATTAGACAAGGCTGAACACACACTTACTGAGATCTTACATTGTTAGCAATTATCACAGAACTAATACGTGTCAGCTTGCCTTTAAAGAAGAATACTGTTAGTTTGGGGGCTAAATCATTAATTACTGAAGCTGATGTATTTATTGACACCATTCTGCTCCTGAACTTTTATCATGATAAAAGGTTTTTTTCAACAGTGGACAACAAAACATTCAAGGAGTTTTACACTTTGTGATACCTGAACCTGATTTCTTCACGGTGAGGGTGGTTGTGAGGCACTGGAACAGGTTCCCCAGAGAGCTTATGGATTCCCCATCCCTGGCAGTGTTCAAGCCCAGGTTGGATGGGGCTTTGCGCAGCCTGGTCTAGTAGAAGGTGTCCCGTGGCAGGGAGCTTGCAGCTAGATAATCTTAACGGTCCCTTCAGCCCAGACCATTCTATGATTCTATAGAAGTTTTCCATTAAGCATTAAAAGACAGAACCCAAAATATCTTGAAACTTACGTTGAAACTCTGGATTGAGCCTGCAGTTGTATTGTAACTTTGTTCAGTTACCTGGCAAAAGTAATGGTGAGCTGAGATCTGTGACCTGCTTCCTAGGGAATACATAAAAAGCTGGTTGCCCAAGATTTACGTGCAAGAACTGTATGGGCTTACCTGGAAATTGAGCAGAAGTAACAGCTGCAGTAAAAGATGCGTCTTGAAACAGTGTGAAAATCGATTTGTAAACCTACTTGTTTCTTCTTACAAAACAAAAACACTGTTTAAAAAAAAGGTATTAGTTGAGTATGCTGTGGAAGCTTGTGAACCCTAAAATCCCTAGATGCTCTTTTGGCTTCTTTGCACAGCACATGCTGTCTTATTTTCACTTCTTGCTAGTATTTTACTAGTGGTTTTTTTTAGGGGAAGACCCTTGGAATGAATAAGAAACAAATGTAATAATGTAATCCCCTTTGATCTGGAGGGATTAGTAGTAGCAGACCTCACTTTGGAAAGTTAATGTTTATAGTTCGTAAGAATTCCTTGTAACATGTTTCTTAGAAGTGGAGTACATTCTGGTGCCTAAGCTTTGTTGGCATTTAAACTACTACAAGACTTGATGCTGACTCATTTTGTATGTGTTGCATGAGAGAGAGTGGTAGTTTTAATGAGCTAATGTCAGTTCTCTGTAATCCTGCATATAGAAAACACCATCTGCAGCAAGTTCTTATACTCTTGTTTTACAATACACAAATAGATAGTAAAATCTCAAGTTAGAGGTGTTATACAAATCATCACAATAGATTTAGAATTGAGGCATATACATATAGCTGGTTTAAATAGCTATTACATACCTAGCAGTGAAAAAACAGAGTAGGAACAGATTTGTAGTCCCTGGTACACTCTCTGTTTTGTGGGATATCAGTATTTGCAGCCAGTCTCCTACCTCCAGTTTTCAAGTAAGAGACAAGATGAACTGGTCTTACCAGTCAAGACGCTATAATATTTTTTTAAAAATATGGTATTACTCCTTAGCAGGTTTCCACCAGAAATCCACTGAAGCTCTTTCTTTTCTTTATGACAACTTTTTTTGTATTGGTGGCTCTATTTTGTGTGTCATAGTAATGATAGAAGCGCTTTACAAAGGTACGTTGAAATCATGTAGATTTAGACATATCACATAGTGTAGTGTTTTAAGCTTTATAACTAGCTTCTGTTTTCATTTAGTGATGTACACTAGTACGTGTTTAGGTGGTAAGTGATCTTAGTTGCTTTGAGTTTTTTGGTATGTTTACTGAAACCTGTCTTAGTGGAGCACTTGGAAAATGTCTGTTGTTTCCCAGAGCTCATGTGACAAAATTCAGGACTCATTCTTTTTCAAACTTCTTGCACTGAGCTGTTAACATTGCATGGTTATCTTGGCTTATGCTGCACTCCTGTAGTGAATGTAATTGTTGCTGTATAATATGTTTAGTCCTGTGAAGCAAATACTTCGGAGTTTGTGTGCATAAATGTCTTCTAAATTTCTTTGTTCTGCATCCCTGTCAGAGGATGTGCACTAATGTGCACTTTCACTTGACAGATAAATACTATTCACAATATCCTCTCTCTGACCTCTTGCTTTTGCTTGGTTTCTGATTCATTGTTAACAGTGAACAAGCTTTAGCTTGATGTTTTCATGTAGTGTCTACATTTAAAAAATTATGCGCAGGCATGGGAGTTTGACAGAACTGTTGAATTTGGTAGGTTGCTCCATTGCCGTTATTACTAACTGTTATTACTGACTCAGAACATTAATGTGGAGAGTTTGAATTTATTAAATGTTGTACAGCTGAATTCCTATTGCTCTAACACTTCAGTTTTTATTAGCATTGCGGCTTTTCCCTTTCGTTTAGGTTTGATCTAATCTTACTTTGAAGTGAAGTTTTACTGGGTAGTTATATAGAGAACCTAAACAATATTTTCTAAATATTTTGACATCCAAACCAACATGTATAATTGGCCAAAGTGTGGGTGGGGTTTTTTTAATTGCTATTATTATTTTTTTGCTGTTTTCCCAAAGTAGCTGAGTGGCAATAAAGAAAGTTAATTTGAAAGTCTGGTAACTAATTGTGATTGTGAACTTCTATGTTTTCAAATTAAAAAGGTTGACTTTTAGTATTTTAGTGATGCATTTAATGGTTTCCCTATTGAATTAGGCTACTACATGTATCATGTGAAAATAATTTATGATTTAAGTTAGTCTGGTGACCAAAACTGGTGAATTGATACGGGCAATACAAAATAAGTAAGACTGTTACTGCTGCTGTTTCATCACTTGTGTGTTTCCCTGTTTGAACTGCAAGTTTCACATATAGTTTCACACTATAGTTTTAAATGACAGCCTCTGTGAAGAGGCTTGAAATAGTTCCACAGTTAGATCTAAAACTGGGTCAACTTCTCTCTTTTCCCCAAAACAACTTCGTTTGGTGTTTCTGATGGTTTTCTTATTCATACTACCTACACTTTCCAAACAAACCCTTGGCAAATGCTGGTAGATGTTTCCTCAGGATACTTCTCTTGCTTCTTAACTTTTTTCCTTTGCGTCCTTTGAACAGTGAAACATATGCAGTCTTCAGAATTCAGAATTGCATACTTGATGAATGCACTGAAAATCTAAACATTCAAGCAGATATCTGGTGTTGCTCATACTTGATTTTTATGCAACCATTATAGCTGTAGGTTTTTAGGAAAAAGTAAGACTTGGTGTAATCAAAGACTTGTACTCTTTTTATCATATCCCCCCCCCAAGTAAATAAGTTTCTTGGAAGAGTTGGTCCGCTGTATAGCTGAAAAGTTTCCCACAATCACAGATATTGAGAGGTGTTTGGAAAGATGTGAAATCTCATGCTCTGTACTTCACCTGACAAGTGCTTTGAGGTTATTTTAAACTCAGAACTGAGAATCATCCCCTCTGCCTCTCAAAAACCTTAATAAATTTGTCTGTGCCTTAAAGCTAAACACTTGGGCTAAAAAAATAAAAGTTTTTGTCTCATTAGAAAATTAAAGCTTCTATTTCTTCTATTCCCCTGGTAGAAAGTTCCTTTTAATATTGAAAGACTGCAGTATAATAGACATAAAAATTGTGAATTATGTAAAAATATTTAATTTTTACTCTGTTAAGAAAACACAAAACTGTAATAATTGTAATTACCTTTCAAAGTCCAGTGCCTTTACAGTGCCAATTAAGTAATGTTGTATCTTAAATATTTTATGTAAAAGTAGGATGGTAAAGCTACAGAGTATTAACTAAAAAATAAAGATTCTTATCAGGAACACATGACATACAGTTCATGCTTATTAATTACAAACTACAGTATCAGAAGCTCTCTAGGGATTACTAGCCTCTTTCATGAATTTATTTTTATATTGTTTTTCATATGTTTTATTAAAATAGCTTTTTCCTTTTTTTTAAGATAGTGTTCAGTCTTTGATGCTTTCTCGGTTGTTCTGGAGTTTCTCACTTAAGAGTAACTTTGAGTTTAGTCTCTTTTTGGAGTCTAATAGTGTTAAAACCCAGTTCTGTTCATGTCTCTCAATCTGTCAACATTAAATGTGGTGTTTAATATGTATACTTCCTCTTCTTCCCCACCCAAGTTGATGAAAAGCTCATTGATGCTTCTGAGAGCACAAGTTTAACTGTGGAAATTACTTAAGTGTTCATGCTTTCCCTCAGTATACATATCCCTGACTTGGAAGACGTCATGCATGAAATTCATTCTGTGTTCCTGTTAAACTGTCAGGTTCTCTGCTCAGATACAGTTCTGGTATCCTTTCCAATGCCAGGCATTACTTACTTAACTTTCGAGGCTGTAATAATCTATTTTACACCTCCCCCCAAAAAAGGGGGGGGGGGAGAGAAATCAAAATTCTGATTTTACATCTTAACAGCATAGACAATAAAGCTTACTCCACCATATTTCTTATCTGCAGTTTTTTAAAAAGGAACGTATGTATGACACTTCAATCTAGTTTCAAGCTGTGGTCTGAATAACGTATAACCTCCATTTTCACAGACATGATAAGTAATTAAAACTCAGTATTTTGTAGCTTTTATCCTATTACTTTTTAGTACCTTATATAAAGTTTAGATAATGTTGATTCCACATTTCATTAGGAGAGGTAATCCCAGTAGCAGGTAAGGATGAATGCTACTGTAAAAGGTCCTGGATAAGACCTAATGTAGAATACTATTCTGGTTTGTATGGTATTCTGGTATGCCTGTGTTTAGGATAAAAGTTGAAGTAGAACAGGGACAGAGAGTGGCTACTTACTGATTAGGAGCCTCTCATATGAGAGAGTACCAGAAAAGTTTGTCTTGCATCTTTTAGCAGAATAAAAGATGGAAAGGGTCTGTTTTCTGTCTTCCAAGACATTTGGAGGGGAAGCAAACATCTGGGGGGAAATAACTATTTAAGCTAAAGGACAGTGTTGCTGTAAATAAAAGTAGATCTCTGTGGCATTCAGATCTTGGAAGAGCTCTCTGATTTGAGCATTGGGAACTGCTTTTATCTGTAAGTACTTAGGAGTAACCATTTCTGAAAAGGACTGCCTGATGTCCAGCCTGTGTTATTGCAGTAGCCTAGACTCAATATCCAGCAAATCCTTGTATTCTTGTGTTGACAATCATCCTGTCTCATTAGAAGCTTCCTTTTCTACTTGTTCCTATCCATGTTGCATTTAGTCAGTAGGTGATATTTTTCTTCCTTATACTAGACCAGACAGTTAGGAAAAAATAAACAGTACTTGTAGCTGAACCTTTGAAAATACATCAGTCAACTTAAAATTGGCTGTTCATTGTGGAAAATGAAACAAAGATTTGATGGGTAAGTTCTTGTTAATCAGCTTCCTTTAGCCAAAATATTTGCAGAGAAAATACTAAGTGAACAATAGCTTGGCCAGATCATGTCTTAGTCTTATGACCTAATGCCATATCACCTCAGGCTGCAACCTTCGCAGATTTAGCAAGCCACGCAGGGTCAAGCTGGAGATGAGACGTCTCAAGGGAAAGTGCAGGTGCTGTAGGAAGTGGTGTTCATGAGTCAGTGTGCTGTCCTCTTCCTGTCTGCTCTCATTCCATGTGAAGCTGGATGTAGCAAGTTCTGTATGCTATTGGATCTTACAAATTGAAAATGAATGTGTAAATGCATACTAACTGAATGGAAAAGTACACTTTGGACACACATTAAAGCTGTTAAATTCTTGTGCCTAATATTTTGTGGCTTTTCCCCCCTCAATATTTACATTCTTTTTTTTTATTTACAGATGATGCCAAACACTTAGTACCCAACAAAATGAGGGACTTCTTCTGTACCATAAACTTGGACCAAGAAGAAGTTTTTCGTACACAGGTAGTTGAAAAATCTTTAAGGTAAGCTTAATTTTTAAATTGAGATGATAAGCAAGACTGCCTCACTTAAGAATGAAAACGTGTATCAAATGTTCATATGCTTTTGCTTGTACGTCTTTAAAATGAGAGCTGACTTGTAGCAACTACTCAGAAATGTTACAGCAATGTGTAAATTGTGAGAGTAGTTGAAAGAAGACGAAGTTGAGGATTGTGAGTAGTACAGTGCTTTTAAAATGAAGCATTCTAGAACAAATTTCACTATTTCTTTATTCTGTTCCATTGGGCAGCATAACATTCTTTTTCTTGTCAGGTTATTTTCGAGGGAAAGAAATCTGCTTCATACATGCTCTCCGTGCCATTTCCTACTTCTGACATGCAGTTGGTCTGTATTCGTGGAATTCTTTTAGTGTCTGTCTTGTAAAACCTGTTTCTAGAATGAAGGTACTGGAACTTTTCCATATATAAGAGTTTTGTGGGATGTGGGAAAACCAAATATTAAAACAACTTCCCCCCCCACGCCTCCCTTCTTCCCAAGCACAGCTTCACTCCTGAATTCTATACCTACACCCCCTGCAGAGGTGCAGGGGTACGGGGAATGGGGTTTACAGTCAGTTCATCACACGTTGTCTCTGCCGCTCCTTCCTCCTCAGGGGCAGGACTCCTCAGTCTTCCCCTGCTCCAGCGTGGGCTCCCTCCCACAGGAGACAGTTCTCCACTAACTTCTTCAACATGGGTCCTTCCCATGGGCTGCAGTCCTTCACAAACTGCTCCAGTGTGGGTCCCTTCCATGGGGTGCAGTCCTTCAGGAACACACTGCTCCAGCGTGGGTCCCCCACGGGGTCACAAATCCTGCCAGAAAACCTGCTCCAGCATGGGCTCCTCTCTCTGTGGGTCCACAGGTCCTGCCAGGAGCCTGCTCCAGCACGGGCTTCCCACAGGCTCAAGCTTCCTTCAGGACATCTCTGCCTGCTCTTGTCTGGGGTCCTCCATGGGCTGCAGGTGGGTATCTGCTCCACCGTGGACCTCCCTGGGCTGCAGGGTCACAGCCTGCCTCACCATGGTCTTCCCCACGGGCTGCAGGGGAATCTCTGCTCCGGCACCTGGCTGTTTCTCTCACATGTTCTCACTTCTCTTTCCGGCTGCTGTTTGTACCACAGCAACTTTATTTCCCCCATTCTTAAATCTGTTACCCCACAGGCACTACCACTGTCACTGATGAGCTTGGCCTTGGCCAGCGGTGGGTCTGTCTTGGAGCCAGCTGGCATTGGCTCCACAGGACATAGGGGAAGCTTCCAGCAGCTTCTCACAGAAGCCACCCCTGTAACCCCCCTGCTACCAAAACCTTGCCACAGAAACCCAATACAAAAACCCCAACAATTTAGGGGGGGTCTTAAGTAATAAACATGCACACCCTCCATCTCAAATTGAGAGTTTTTCAGGTGATAGAAATATTAATTTCATAAGTTGAGAACATTTTATTAGGAGTTAGAAGTCAGTGTTCTGAATCACTCTTTGCCTGTAGGTGCCTTTCAGTCTCTGCTGACTACATAGGGAAGTCCTTCATCCTCTGAATTATGGCTGCATTTAGATTCACAGCATGAGTAGGGTTCCATACAAACTGATGAAATGTAATAAAACGTCATCCTCTATTAGCAGCAACCAGAGTTGGATGCTTACACTTGACTACTAGTGTGTGTGCAGTTGTGACAGGTGACACTTGTTCCAGAACCTTAATTATACCATCTTGTTGCTTATTACTCTGTTAAGTTAGAATACTGTAGTAACATAGAGGTAACTGGAAGGGAAGATGAAAGCTCTGATCTCCACTTAGTCTAAAAACTTTATAAATTGCTCTTTAGTGAGGTGTAGTACAGTATAATTTTAGTAAAAAATAAAACTTTGAATTTAATTGTTTTGTTTTATTTGTGCTTTTTCTTACATAATTCACAGCCACTGTATTCTGGGTTGAAAACTTACATTAGCTATAATCTGAACTTTATTACAGTTACCTGCGGAACTAATTATGACTAGCATTAAAATGATCTTTGACTACAGTGATTGAAAACTTAATGAAGAAATGTATTTTAAAAATGTGCAAAGAGGTTTGGGTTTCCAGCAACACTGGGACTATTGTTAAAGTGCAGATGTGAAGCAAATGACTTAAAAACCCATGAATTAGTACTGAAGTGAAAGAAGGATATTTTGACTAAGGACTCAAGAAATACTTCCTGACATGGGTGGGATTTCTGTGGCTTCTGAAGAAACAAAATTTTTTTCCCTTGAGAAGTTTAAAGAACATCTGTGAGCCTCCCCAAATATCTTATGTTCAAGTATGAGGAATTGGGGAGGGGTTGTGGTATGTGTGTGTTGCATTCTTTATTTAAACTAAATTAAATTTCTTTTTTTCAAACTGAACTTTGTGTGAATGCAAGGTTATAGCAAAAATTTATTCTCTTCTTGATAAAACTGTATCTTTTATCAAATGACAGATTTAGGGGTATTGGTCAGTTTCTGCCATAGAGCTGCCAGTTTAATGTAACAAGAAAGGGAAGAGCAAATACGGATGTCACACACTTAAATTTATCTCCTGTATTACTGTAACCCAGTTCTTCCTGTATGACAGTCTGGTCTTCCTTTGAATTAACACTGTCTTCTAATTTTGTATCCGTCACAGTCTTTAAAGTTCTTGCATCAAAGTCACAAATGAAAGTACTAAACTGACTGAATCCCTGAGGAACAGGTTGAGTAAGTTCTCCTAATAACCTATATTAGCCCTTCAGCCAGTTATGTATCCACCTAAGAATTTCTTAGTCATCTTTTGTGTTCTCCACCTTAAGTTTTCTCTCTGTGCCTCATACTTTGCTAAAGAATAATCAACAACTGATTCACAAGGCAGTGGTATTAATCTCGGTAAGGAAAAACATATCAATATGAATAAAACAAATGCATTACCTTCTATTTATGCTCATACTATTGACCTACTCTTTCTTGCCAGATCTGAGACTTCATGTAACGTTGAGGTCAAAATAATTATTGTTAGTGGCTGATCATTCTTTGGCAGGGGGGATATATTTGTGGAGTTTGCTTTAGCCATAGGATACGGCTGCTAAATAGGTTTTTGGAATTCTCTACTAATAATCAGATAACTAGTCTGGGATGGAGACTATAATTGGATGCATAGAATTACATAGATCCAGTAAGAATTGGGACTTAACACTTAGTGATACATGGAAGTTGATATTGTACATCGTAGTCTAATGTTCTTCTTGAGATGCCTGACTAAAGCTGAGTTAGTAGCAGTTTCCCTTGATACCAGTGCCAGCTAGTTCACCCACTGTTACTCTTTTTGCTGTAAGATCTCTTTGTTCTGTTGTAACTATTATTTGTGTAGCTATTAGGGGAGCCATATCATGGGATTGACCCAAGTTTTAAAAAAGCCTTTCTTTCATCTTTTTTTGGTCTGATTTATTGTGTCAATACAATTAAAATGAGCAGCCAAGGTAATAAGGAAATTGAGGCTGCCTAGGGCTGCACTGTTGCTAAAGGTAATGCTTGTGAATTTATACCTTCAGTGGTAGTGCTAACAAGAAGAGCGCAGCCCTAAAAATCAAAGCTGAATTTGTTGGCTTTGAAAATCAGAAAAGAAAAAGAAAGTGAGGAGCTGAAAAAACCACAAGCAGATTTTTCAGCTGAGAATTCTTAAATTATTTCTCAGTGTAGTGCCAAGGGTAATACTGATTTTTCTGCTTTGAAGCCTATGGTAAAAGGTCTGTGTTTGAAAACAGGAACATTTTCACTTGTGAAATTCCTCATAGTGAATTCCTGCAGTTGAACCTCTTTTTTCTAAAAATTGGTTCTAGAAATTTGGAATGCAAGGTTTTTCATGTGTGTTTTTTCAACACTTTTAAAGTTAGTTATCAGCTCTTCTCTTACCTTATTCAATGAACCATAGGTCCTTAAGCATTTGGTGGTTTTTTTCTGTAATTTTTTTCTGTAATTTTAGAGGGAATAGGGTAGGGATGATACCTATTCTTCCTGGTATCCTTTTGGGTAGGTAGTACTTTGAACTTGTTGTTCTAAACGTAAGCATATCTCTATTAGTTTAAAGTATTGTAGCAATATAGTGTCAGAAAGGTACTTTACTGGGACAAAAACTGCAAACCCTTTGTTTCTGGGTTTGGTATAACTGTCATCACAGTACTTTTCTGTAGAAAGAAAGCAGAAGCTGAAATTAGTTTCATGAGGCTGCACACCTTTTGCTGTTGATGTTAATGCATTGTAATTGAAAGTATTTTAAATCTTTAAGAATCCAGTAGTTCCAAAATAGCAGGTTTTTTTTTTGTGGATGCACTTGATTTTCAGAATTCACAACTCACAGTGACACAAATAATGTTGTGGTTTTGTTCAGTCTTTTGAAATACAGTGTTCTGACTACTGGCTGTGACTGTATCAATAAGTACTCTTTAATGGCAGTATAAATTCCTTGCGTGAAGGTACCAACATGTGCAATGAGTCTAACAGAGAAGAACCCGGAGTCTTCTTCCATAGAGGGCTCTGCAAATGGCAGTTAAGCAGGGTGAACTGTAAACATTATATTGGACTTCATTAGATGGAGAAATGTGGTGACCATTCCAGCATGTGGGAGAACGTATATATTTAAGATTAACGTTTCTCTTTTCCATTGTTCTGTTTTGTAGTTGCTAATGCTCATGGCTTCTTTTTACAGGTTTGAATCTTTGAGCATCAAATTTGACACAGAAGTTAGAGCTAAACAAATGTCTGTTAGTGAAATAATTCCTAAATTGTGTTTTAATGTAACTTAATCGTGTACTGAATGAAAGAAGAGAAATACAGAACTTGTCTCAGGAAGTCATTTGGTGTGGGTAGAGAACCAACTAGAATAATTTCAGGACAGAAAAATAGAATTGAAATTGCAGAGGAGACAACACTTTCTGTGTGTGCACTCTGATTTCTTTTTCTGAGCATACATAAGGCATCCTCATGAAGTTTTAACTTGCAGCGTTATTGTATATTCTTGTAATGAGATGGTTGTGGATGGCTTTGATGATAGATAAGTATAGTGCTAAAGGCTAAGGTCTGGGACTGAGGTAAGAAGGTAGCATTTTAGTGTTTGTCTTCTGTATAAGTTACATGGAAGTGGTTTTCTATTTTAACTTTCAGTCTTTCTTTTCAGCCCTTACTTTGGGGAAGAGTTTTACTTTGAGATTCCAAGAACATTCCAGTGGTTGTCCTTCTACATTTATGATAAAAGTGTTTTACAGAAAGACCTGCGTATAGGTAAGTTCTGGGATACTGACTATGTCTTTGATAACATTTGGTTATTCAGTATCATTAGCTGTAGTATTTAGGATACAATTATTGAAGTGATGCATTTTTCAAAGCACACTGTATAGTGCACTTAAACTAAATGTTCCTTTAAAGTTTGAAAAGCAGGATTTTGTTTCCTTGCTTTATCCTATTATACTAAAATATGTTTATTTTTTAGGCGAATAGGACATTTTATAGTCTTACAGTCTTGGTACTTTTTTTAAATTGTATTTGGTTTTTCTCCAGTTCTGTTTCATTGGAATATTTGAATAATTGTCACTACCTGTAGGTCTTTAAAGAATGAATTGTGGAATAATTCCACAATAATTGCAATTGTGGAATAGTTCTTAGAACTGTTTATAGATACTCATATTTTCCCTTCTCAGTGGAACCTTTACAGGTTGCTGCAAAATGCTTTATGTAGCTTAGGTGAAAAATTACAGGAGGTGGATTTTTTGGTAATGTGTTCCCCACTGCATAATGGCTCTATTGCAGCTGCTATTTGGATATAGTTGCTATAAAGCTCTAACAGTCTGCTGTGGAAGAAGGCTTCACATTACTTAAATTGAGGAAGGAAATAATTTGCACCAGGATGCTGGATAATTTGGTATAATAACAGCTCTCCAAATAGCAATCAGAAGAGTAAAAGGCATCTACCTTAAATTTCCTATTTAAATATTCTTCAACGCTGTTACTATTCTCTCAAATCTTTATTATGTTATTTCCAGCCACAAGTGTGTTCTTTATTTTGCCTTATCTTGTTATTAGTGATACCCAAGATAATGCATCGTAATAACTTCATTTGGCTTTATATGAACTATTTTTCTGCCTTACATATGCTTCATGTTCCTTGTTTCATAAGCTTTTCGTATAGTGTCATAAGCTTAAAAAAACAACTAAAAGAGTTTAAACAAAAATCAGACTTCAAATCTATTTAAATATTTGTCCTATTCAGATGAAAGTGATAATTATTCTTGTCTCTCCCTGTCCTCCTCCCCCAGGAAAGGTGTCAATCAAAAAAGATGATTTATGCAACTACACAGGAAAAGAGAACTGGTTTACGCTTCAACCTGTTGATTCCAATTCAGAGGTTCAGGTAACTATTAAATTTGACTTCTATGTTTTTTAAATTAATTATAGATAAATGCATGTAATAGTAGAAGTTTATATTGAGCTGTAGCAGATAGAAGTTAGCATCTGTCTAATTCTTGTGAGACAGTTATGTCTTTCAGCTTGATTAGAGAATAATGCATATTCTACATTTCTAGATTGTCAGTGTTGTTCCTCATGATACTTAAACTGGCAGAAGACTTGAAGCAACTGTTTGGGAAATGTTTTAACAGTATTTTGATGTCTAAAGTCTTTGCAAGTGGAGTTATGTACCTGAGACAGGTGAATGTTTTGGGAAACTACTGAATAGGGTTTTTTTTTTAGTCAGTTTTGGTGTTATCTGAAATGATGACTGATTATGTGACACAAAATAGTTGTAAGTCTCCAAAACTGGAGGTACTTGTGCTGTGCTCATTTATCTTATTTTGAAATACTTTCTGCATTCAGTATCAAATAAATTGCACTTCAGAGTTGTATTTTGGTCTGTGGCTCAAGTTCTTCTGACAGGATTGTTGTAGTAATATCTAAAAATGAGATGGCTCTAGAAGTTGTAGCAATTCTGTTTGTGGTTTGAGGAAGAAAACAGTATTCTTCAGAATCTCATAACCTTGTTGCTGTGATAAACAATTTATTAGATTTTAATAGGTTTTTCAGATTTACCTTAGGGCAAAAGTCTTGAACTTGGCAGAGTTTGTATTTTTCTAGTAACTTGGAAGTCTCTCTGGATAGGGTAGATCCTGTCCATTTTTACAAGAGGTGAATGTGCACAGAATTCTCAAAAAAACCCCAAACCCAACCCAAAGACACGTTATTTTCCAGGATTAATAATCTATGAGCTGCAAGTTTATCATGCAGCTGTTAGGTATATAGAAGGGCATGTGATTGCTTTACATGAAGACAGATTTTCAAAACATCTGAATATCACTTTCTCTTACCTGTTGACAATTGGTACTCATTCAGTTAGGATAGACTATAATAGAACAGTTCAGTTGGAAGGGACTTACATATTGTCTAGTCCAACTGTAGGTTGTATCATTCTTATAATTCTTCTATCTAATCACTTTGAATATTCTAGGAAGTCTTCTAGTTATAAACTGAAATGCAATTTCTGCTTTGATTTAAATATTGTCATGTTTGCTGTGTTTTTTCTCAGTCATAAAAAATGTATTGAATGAAAGATTACTTTTTATCATAATACTACCTAAGTATGAAAATTCCATGAAAATGTTCCACTAACAGAATTTAGCAATTTCATACATATTGGAAATAAAGTTCTTAATTTTCATGGCTTTGTAGCTCACAGCAGAATGTAAGCTCTTATTGATGCTTTTCTATGGGCGGGACAAGTGTAAAGCACTCTCCTGCATGATGCTTCCATTAAGGGATAACCTTTTCTGCAAAGGTGTGTGCTCCTCATGTTAATCTTCCCTTGAGTTAGAGCATCTGGGTAGGTTTCGCCTCTGTCCTGCTTCCTTTTTGCATGAATTGTGTAAGAGCAGAGCTGAGACCAGTTCTCATCTGCCAGATTTGGCTGAAATCTTGTTGGTTGGATGTGCCATGCTGTACTGAAATGTATTTCTAGGAGATTTGCAAGGTTATTGGTGGGAAATGGCTGACAATAGCAGGCTTTTATGTAGTACATGTGCAGAAAAAGTGCGTGAATGTTTATAAAGCTAGATAAGTTTGGGGGCAAAAACTTGTTTTCACATGTGCTCTTCTCCTTTTGGCACCATACATGTGATTGAGATTTTTTTTTCCTCTAGTTCCATCTATGTGAGTATTTTCCAAAACTTATGATGGGTGCAAAGCAATAGGATGGCTTAGAAGCGTTTTGTGTTCCTTGGCTATATACAGGACACACTGCAATTTGCTTGGTTGGGTTTTTGTTTGCTTGTTTGTTTGTTTTTCACTTAAATTGGTGTTTGTTTCAAGAAAACTGTACTTACTGTGTACCAGTGATGTATTTTTCATAGGGGCTAACTTTGGTATAATGAGCAGCCTCAGTGGTCAAGGTGCATATTGAATATTGTGGTGTACAGCTTGTAGATGTACAAAAACCGTACCAAGTCATAAGTGATTTGGCACTAGTTGTGATCTTTGCTAATCAGCATACCTTGGACTTTTTTTTAATTTGCAGTTTATTGATTTTTATAGTCTCTATAGGGAATTGTCAGCTCTACCGTGGTAGGACAAATGAAAGTATCACTGGAAGATGTTGGACTTTGTTAATAACTTTGACGGTTTCTAGAAAGGCTTAAAAATGTATTAAATGCAATGTTTTGTCTTTTGTGGAATTACCAAGAATTAAACTTGCCAATTCCTACAAAATAAAACTGAACTGGAGAGGTGGGGAAATAAACAGGCCAGTGATTTCTAAAACCACCTTACTTGTAATAAATTCAGGACTTCTCTAGGGTCACAGTCCACTCCTAATGCAGAAGCTGTACGCTAGTCACTTTCTGTTCTGGTTCCACAGCTTTGTATGTACAGGTAATCTGAAGTGGAGGTGATTAAAAGCTCAGCGGAGTAAAAGAACTATATGCTTGAGTTAATGTAAGTTTTTGGTGAAAGAAGGGTGATAGGTATTTCCTTCCAAGTGTGTATGGGAGGAGAGTGGCCCCTCCCCAGTCATTGAAAGTGTGTAAAAATTACTTTTGATTTTTAGAAAGCATCTACTCTGTGTTTTGATCTTAGCTGTTTTGGGTGTTTTTGCTACTGGTTACAATATTATGAATGGATATTCATCTTGTTTTCTTAAAACTTTTTCCTTTGTCCACTAGTTCTTGAAAAGTAAACATAAATGTGGGAATACTAAGCAAATAAACTAGCATTTGAAAAGTTGAGCGGAACAGACCACATTTAAGTGGTGCAATTTTTTTTTATATATCTTTATATATATATATGTGTGTATATATAAAAATCTTGATGTTTTCTAAAATGCACATAGGCTCAGCATGCTAATAAAACTCTTAGGATTTCTTGCCTCCTTCCCCCCCCTTTTTTTTAAAATCTTCATTTAGCTGATTTGAAAAGAGGTCATATTGTTAATCATGTCGTCAATCTTTGTTATTCATAGCAAACATTTTGTAGAGATTTGATCTATACTTGCAAAATACATTGATAAGGTTGAAATTTTTCACGTGCTTCTAAGGTTTTGAAGGTAACTAACATTCACTGTTTTCTTTCTTAAAATTGATAGGATTTATAATTATTGAAGTACTCGTAATAGATTCCCCTGGTGTTCATGTGGAATGTGTAAATTTGGAAAAAAATCAAGTTGAAGCCTCAAGCCAGCTTGTAGATTCCTAGTGGCTCAGATATCTGGGTAAAGTAAACCTCGCAGGATTATCTGAGTTGAACAGATATTTCTAACACTATGGAACTGTCAACCATTACATAGTGCTAGGAACTCAGTGTGCTAGACAGTAATATGTAGTATGTTTCAGAAATGTGGTATATGTTTGTTCCAATTTAGAATGGGAAAGCTGGAAGAAAGTTGATGGAAGCTGATAGAACCTGTATCTGCTATGTAGATATATTTTTTCAGTAAGCACGCAGAATTAACAATTCAGGCGGTACTAAATGTGGGAATATTATGTAATTTGTTGAGTGTTCTAGAGCTGCAGTTTTACTTTCCATATGCCAAAGGTGCTTCCCAGTGGATAATGTGGGTTATTTTAGTGGTTTGGGTTAGGGTTTTTTTATTTACAGTTGTCCAAATTTTGACTTAGAATTTTTTTGCTTTTACTTAGGTGTTGACATAGTGTGTATGGCATAAAGACGATCTTTCTTACTCTTACAAATTCAATAGTTCAGTTGTGATATTTGTTCCATTGAGTTGGGGAAGTGGACAGAAGAGGAGAGAGAGTTTAAGAGAAATACTGTAATCTAGAGGTTCTGATGTTGAGAGAGGAACTGGAAAATAACTTTGCATTTCTAACTCTGTTTAATACCTTCCCACTACCCTCAATAACTTTCCTCAGTGTAGACTGCCTTTCAGATGAAAGGGTATGCATCTCCTCCTCGTGAACTGAAAGGAGATAAGGTTTTAATGAAGGAAACTAACACTGTCAAAAGTTACTCTGTGGTACACTTGGAACAGTATTGTGATTCTGTATACGGAATGTGGGCACAGTATATGAGTGCTTGTTGGCATAAGTATTTAAAACACAGTGGTAGCCCAGTGTCTGCTTAAGAGCTTTAGAAAACTAGAAAACTTGTATTTATTATAGATACTTCTAGTATTTAATAATGTGGAAATGATCAAAATACCAAAACTGGGGTGGGGGATATATCTTAAAATACAGTGTTGAAATGCAGTAGCAACTCTTATAAACAAAACTGTGCAACTAAATTTTTTTTGTAGTTCTGAAGTTTAGGTTGATGATTTGGACACTCTGGTTTTGGCTTCCTTATTACTGTGTGAGTCTTAGCCACATGATCAACAGCTTCATCTTCCTCTAGTTAGTATCTGAAAATTGATTAATTGATTTGTAAAGTTAAAATGGTACCTACCTGCCTTTCAACAACCCTGAGATCTACAGATTAAAAGTGTGTTCACATAAAGTGTGCTGCTTATTTATTGTATAAGAATGGCTGATTTCTCTATATGTTTTGAACTAAAACCAGTATGTACAACCACATTTAAAATCCAGTTGCATATTATGTCAAAAGTTCTGATATAGATCTGCAGATCAGCCAGTTCAGGAAACAGTTGTGCTGCTCTCAAACAAAAAAACCCAAAACAATAAAAATGTACCCAAAACTCTCCATATATGTCAGGGAAATATCTACTTGGAGCCATGTAGTCATTATGGTGCTGAGTTTTGAACAAACTGCATCTACAGATAGTTCTCAGCAGCAGCAAACTTGCTATTTTACTCTGACTATAGAACACATGATTTATGTTTATTATTTTTAAAAAGCAGAAGGAAGATGTTTAGGCCATTCACAAGGTCTACCTACTAAAACTGGTTAAGTCAGCTATTAAAATAAATACTACTAATGTTGTCTTTTCATTTGTCACTCAAAACCTTTGCCTTGTAAGGCTGTTGGCATGCTTCTCAGTATCCTGTTTTTATCCTGTAAATCTATTTTTGTAATTGAGTTTCTCTGCCTGACAAATATTTTCTTAATGTACCCATGTTCCAATCCATGTAGTAACAGTTTGCAAAACACTTGGCAGGCATCCCAAAATAGTTACATTTAAAACTTCCTTATAAAAGAAACTTCACTTCTCCTCCCATGTGGCGTACAGAGAAAGAAACTCAGCCCTTGCCCCAGGGGATTTACAATAAAAACATTTCAGTTTTATGTCAAAACATAAGTGCTGTAGAAATGTCTGCAAGGTCAGCTAAAGGTTTTACTTCCATTTTAGTGTTGTAGAGCAAAACGGTAGTTCAATTTATAGCTTGCTTCCTTTGCCACATATTACAATTACCTTCCGGGTCCCTTCCCTGAGAATCATAATCGTGGACAGACCAGTGTCACCTGATGTTCCATTTAATAAATAGGCAAATTCCAAGAATACCAAGGAGAGAACATAGTTTAGAGTAAAGACTGTGTCAGTGTCTGGTTATCTTAGATATGAAAGCAACCACAAATAGGCACAGAAAGGAGTAGCAGTATTGTTCAGACAGTAGATAATTGCAGCAACGTTATAGTACCAAATTTTGGTCATCCCAAGAAAGTTGCCTGTTGTGGTTTGGAATTTTTGGAGCCTTTTATTGAGAGGGTAGAGTAGGCTTGGCACTTGCTAAGTTCTGTTAATCCATGCTGTGCCATCAGTTATGGATTCTTTTTCTTGGTACACCCTACCATATCAGAAAAAGAAAAGAAGCCAGGTTTGCAATTATTGCCACCTTTTCCTCTCCTTTGGTTGTGTTTACTGTTCCATGAGTACATCAGCAGACTTCATGAGATAGTTAAAAGGTGCACTGGGATGCACAATAAATTTCTAAATGATCTTCAGTCTGGTGGGAGGGACAGGATTTCACAACTGGATATTAAATGTTGCTGGTTATGGCTACTGCATACTACCCCGCTTTTCTAAATATACCTAACTACCTTCAGAGTCCAAGGTAATTTTAGAACTTTCTTCTGAAATGCTCATAAATTCACTGTCTGTGGAAGCCGAGAGGGACTTTTGCTCTTTGTAATTCCTCATGCTGGAAGAAATATTTTTGGGTGTGTGTTAAATCTGTGCAGGCTGTCTGCAGTTGAGAATAATGCTTTGCTTTACTGTTGTCTCTCAGAATTTAAATGTGTTCACCATACTCTACTTGCAGGATACATGTTTTAGAATAGATATTTGCTTGAAGTGGATATGTTGGAATTATGTTAAATAGCTTCTAACTGTGAACTATATTATTGTTCTAATTACTACTTGTAAAACAAAGGCTTTTAAAATTATTTGTGTTTCTCTCTTGTTTTTTTTTCAGGGAAAAGTTCACCTCGAATTAAAACTGAATGAACTGATAACCGATAATGGATCTGTGTGCCAGCAGCTAGTAGTACAGTAAGAAAATGCGTTGATCCTTGAATATTTAGTTGTTTTTTAGAATATTATGTGATTTGTCTCTCTTAATACTAAATGTCTGCATATACTGGTACCAATAATATTTTTCTTTTTATATGACTTTCTCTGGAGCCTTGCTGAGGGAATGGGTATATGCTTAGGGAACTACTGCAGAAGATTTTCACAACTGCTTATCTCTGTTGCTCCCAAAGCACTCACTTTTATTAGGGCTCAGCATGGCTGTCTGGTATCATTCATTCAGTGTCTTGTAATTCCAGTTGAATTGTGTCTGGTGAGAAATCTAGGAATGCACACTGCAGCTGACAGCCAGAACTTGCAGTACTACTATTACTGACAGGATTGAGCTGGTGGTGGTGGTGTTGGGAACAGTGTGATGCTTTTTCAGTAGTAATGTTTTGGTTTGCTAGGTGACAATCCACTTTTAGTTTTGCTTCAGAATTACTTGCTTATGGTTAACCATGGAAGAAATGTTCATAGAAAAACGAAGTACCAGAGTTGTCATTCTGGAGTAGCATAATGTTGCCACATTTCAGTAAAATTTCTTAGCAACAACTTAAGGAGTTTTCACTACCAAACTTAATTTTTATTCCAAAGTGTAAAGACATTACAGCATGTCAAAGATCCTCATAGAAACAGTAGATTTTTGGTATATGTTATTTAAAAAAAGACAAATTTCAGCAATATTAAAGAAAAGGCACAGAATGAGACATATTGGAAGATACTAACCAGTCTGTAGTCTTGTATTGTTACTCTTGGAGCTGTGTTTGATAATGATTCTATGTGATGACTTTGGGAGTCCGAATACACAGATTACAGATGTGAGTCACAGAAGACCAAAATTCCACATGTACTGGTCATTCTGTTTCTTTTTATTCGTTATTAAGCAATACATTTAAGGCCAGAAATTGGTAAGAAGCTAATGCAAATACAGCTATAAAAAAATGTTTTGACACTCATAAAAAGTTTGTCTGATAAGGTCATACTAGAAGCTACCGGTCTCTCTAGAAACTAATCCTATTCTTTATTTTGGAAGGACAGCCTTCTAGGTTACTTGCCTCTGGGAGACTGTTCGCTTATATTGAAGAGACAAGTGGAAACCAGTGACTTGCAGAGATAGTCAGTGAGATTGACAGTGTTCTCTTGTGACTCTTCTTTACATTCTCAGCATGAGTAAGGTTCAGGAGAACTAGTCAGTCTTACTGCAGTTTTTTTTATTTTTTGTGCTTCAGAAAGAAAGGAAGGCTTTTCTGCACTTGTCTTCTCACAAGTTGTGGGCTATAGACCATGTGAACAAAGGGGTACAGACAAAGGGCTTATAAAGACTAAGGGAAAATTAAGATTAAAAACTCAAACGTTAGTAAGATTCTTTAATTTTGCTTTCCAACATTATTCATTAAATTATAGTTATTCAGAGAGTGAGGTTTCTTGTCTGCTTGATGTTTTTAAAATCTTCTCTGAGAATTTAGTATGAAAGAATGGGTTGTATTACAAAACTGTGAAGGGAGGAAATGGTGTGTCGTTGTCCGTTTGTCTCGGTGACTTCATGTTTAGATCAGCTCCAGGGAGCAGGGGAAAACCATTACACTGTCAATTTTGCTAATGTGATTTTCATTATGAAGTTTAAATTACATTCTTCATATCTCAGTCAACTATCTAAACCAAGATGAGTAGTTTAGTTAGAGCAAGACCTGGCAAATAACCTCTTTGCTTTTCTATTACTTAGTTGGTATGAAAAGGGAAGCTAGTTCTGTGATAGAGGTTGATAATTCAGGTAAGATATGGAAACTTGCTGTATGTCAATGTGTATTTATAACTTAAAGATAATTCTGATTGTGTTTCTACTTGTATAGTGGGTGGCAGCTTGGTTCATAGGAGTCCTTCTACTCTTATTTTTGTATCCCATTTGCAGCACAAGGCAGAATTAGAACAGCTTTTCCCCCATGTGCTATTCACCACTAAAAGCTGGCTGGAGCTTTATGACTTTGTGTTTTATTCCCAACTTAACTTCTGATAGATGTAATTTTTTAAAATTTAATTTTTAATGTATCCATGCACTTCAGTCTAAGCTAATTTTTTTTAAACGTTTGGATTTTTCATATGATGAAGGAAAAGTGCTTTAGAAAGATACTGTTGCAGATTGCAGGTTTAAGTAGGAAGTGGATTACTTGCTGTGCCCTCTCTTAGGATCTCTTTATGACGGAGATAAATGATCAAAAGGAAGCCAGGGTTCTCTAGTGGTTGCTGTACTCACCCACGCACTGACATGTGGGAGAGGATTGTGTGTTAAACACTGCAGTGTTACATCAGTACTTTTATCTTCATCTGAGATTATGAAATGCACTAGAGTTCCTTAAACTAAAAATGTTTAGTAGTATTTTATCACACATGCTGATAGCCTTGAAGTAATTGGCTGTATAAGTAATATATTGTACATAAATACTTTTTTGGATGTACATGTGAGAGTATGAGAAATAAGAAATCTCTCACTGGATATAGTATTACAGAAATGGATACAAGGATATTGCTGAGACCCTTTTGATCTTAAAGCATGAGGTACTTAAAGAAAATACACATGAGATTCTCTAACAAAAAATTTAAACTCTTTGAAAGTTTGCTTATATCTGAGGAAAGGTAGTAAGTGATGCACTTACTGCTAAGTTTTGTTAGTCATCAGGCCCTGAGAAGTCATTGTATTAGTAATTTGTTTAACAAAGCTGAGAGACAGGAAGTAGCAGGGCTGTGGCTGAGTAAAAAAATCGAAAAGTGGGCATATATGTATATTTCCTTCCCTGCCTCTTCTCCATCTGTTCAAAACTGAAAGTATTGGCCAAAGGGGGGGGGGGGGAAGGAAAACTTGAATTACAGGCTATAATACTTGCCTTTCAGAGCCATGTTTTACTTCAGGTCCAGATTAATGGTGTCTCAATGTCATGAAACAGGGAAGCTTTTAAACCTTCACCAGTTCAATTTTGTAGGATAAGAGAATTCTAGATAGTTGTGCTGGCTTTTGTGCATAGGTAAGTTTCTAATGGATTTTCACTATGTATTCCTGAGAGTCCAGAAGTTCTAGAGTTGTAAAATAGTAGCTATAACATTCACAACACAAGATTAAAGGTTGTGTTAAGCACACAGACAATAGCAAGTCAAGGGCTGTGATTCTGAGCATTATCCGGAGTCCCCCATCACCTTTATGTTTATGGCTGAAACAAAGCAATAGGATTAGACCTGACTAGGAGATAGACTCATATTATTTTGGTTCTGTAGACATGGTTGTAGAAGCTTTTTTTGCTGGTCTTCTAGATGGGTTTTGTGATGAGCACTGATTTAGAAACTGAAGATAAATTCCAGTAGGAAGCAATTTTTAAAAGTTAAGGATTTGGACAACAGAGAGCTGCTGATGATGTTAGCCTCTTCCAGCTAATGTGGGAAGGAGAAAGGTTTAATTTCTCATGCTAGTGTGTGTGATAAAACCAACTTCTCCAAACTAGAAGTTGTTCAGAAAAGAACATGTGTTTTTAGAAAGAGAAATGTTGCTGCATATGATGACAGGATGGTCAGTTATCATACAAAGAAACTAGGAATGCCATTTTTTCATGTTTCTTTGTCCTCTGTCCCCTCACCTGCCCCCTTCTGGTTTTGTTTTTGATTTAGATCCTTATTAGGGCTTTATTCCTCAACATTATGTAAGGGAAGTAAGCTTGGGGGAGGATAAATATTAATATATTGCAAACTATGTTTGTATCAGTGAAGCTGTGGGTAACAATCATAAAACCCCCCTCACTTCTTAAAAACTCAAGTTTCCTTCTGCTCAAGTGGAGCCAGCAGTGTGCCCAGGTGGCCAAGAAGGCCAGCAGCATCCTGGCCTGTATCAGAAATTCTGTGGCCAGCAGGAGCAGGGGGGTGATCATCCCCCTGTACCTGGCCCTGCTGAGGCTGCACCTAGAGTACTATGTTCAGTTTTGGGCCCCTCACTACAGCAAAGACATGGAGGTGCTGCAGCGTGTCCAGAGAAGGGCAACAAAGCTGCTGAGGGGCCTGGAGCACAAGTCTTATGAGGAGCAGCTGAGGGAACTGGGGCTGTTTAGTCTGCAGAAAAGGAGGCTGAGGGGAGACCTTATTGCTCCTTACAACTACCTGAAAGGAGGCTGTAGTGAGGTGGATGCTGGTCTCTTCTATCAAGTAACTAGTGATAGGATGAGAGGAATGGCCTCAAGTTCTGTGGGGAGGTTAGGTTGGATATTAGGAAAAAATTCTTTACTGAAAGGGTTGGTAAGGCATTGGAACAGGCTGCCCAGGGAAGTGGTTGAGTCACCATCCCTGGAGGTATTCAAAAAGCGTGTAGACAAGGCACTGCGGGACATGGTTTAGTGGACATGGCTGATGGTTGGACTTGATCTTAAAGCTCTTTTCAAACCTAAATGATTCTATGATTCTATGACAAAAAGTGGTCATGTACAAGATATGCCACAACTGACTGATCTGGTCATACTTGATGCAGAGAGGGTGGGGGGGAATGGTGGCCAACTTGCTTAATGTGGGACTTTCTGAAGCCAGCTAGGGCTTTCAGGTTGTATAAACATTCTGAAAACATTTTCTTGAAATACATTTTTCCCTGGAGGAAGTAAAATTAAGGCTTCTAATTGCTTATCTTGTATCAATGAAGTCCTTATAAATTTTTTAAAATACAAGCATAAAGTTAATCTTATTTTGGTGAAGGGCTATCTTAGAGACTTACAGTGGGCTAAGCCCTGATTTTACACATAACTTTTGTATTAATTGGAAACTTACTGTTAAATTTCATGCAGATACACCCACAGGCTATTTCTGAATTAAAATTTTGTTTTGTCTCCAATACTAGGTGTTTCCTTTTCTAATGTGTGAATGAGGAGGGGAAAAAGATAATGCAGTAGATTAACTGCTGACTCAGTGTGGGCTCTTTTTTCAAAACCACAATGGCATGTAGAGTAGCACATTTCAAAAACATATGCTTGCAGCTCTCCTTTCTGGGACTCTGTAAAAACAAGTTTGTGTGACCATTGTTTGCATATTTGCTGATGATGATACAGGTGATAATTGAAGGATTTCTTGCCAAATTAGGCTATTGGATAGTAGTACTTGCCTTCTCTGTTTAATATGACTTCAACTCTGAAAGAAACGGTTTTATGTATTTACAATCCAAATACTTGAAAGCCCAGAAATGGCTTATTACAGCTAATTTTGTCTTTCCCCC
>JANZLQ010000089.1:25003776-25030035 GCA_026212715.1 Elanus axillaris
TGAAGTTGTTCTAGGGAACATAACAATTTTCATGAAGTGTACAAATCCTAATGGCTGCAGTTACTTAGTTCCTGCAATTGGAGGACTTCAGTTGATTTGAATGGTGGAAATAAATGACTGAGGGACTTCAGGGGGTTTGTTGTGGGCTGTGTCTTTTTAAGGACTTATTTCCGTCTTAGGAGCTGAACATAAGCCAGTTGTATCTGAAAGGCTCATATTTCCTGTATGAAACTCCTCTTGCAGAACAAATTACTGAGATGTGAAGCAAGAATTAATGTAAACTGAAAGATCTCTTGCACTGTACTGTAACTGATCAGTAGTTTGAGAAAAGAACAAAAGACCTTCTGTTAGCTATTGCTTAGAGTTTACATAAAGATGTAGTAGTTTAAAACATAAAATCAAAGGCTTTCAAGTTCCCGTATACTACTTCAAACTTTATGCATTTATGCCTTTTGAATGAAAATTGCTTGTGCCAGCCTAGATGGATTGAAACCATTTGTCAAAGCTGAAATGTTTACCATATAATGGAAATACGTTTATTATAGTTGCCAGAATAGGAATGTATATTTAGTGTTATTTTCTTTTTTTGATTAGTCAGTGTTTGGGTTTGTTTGTTGTCATTTGTTGGGTTTTTTTGAGGGGGTGGGGTGGTGTGGTGTTTGTTTTTTTCTCCTGTTGTAGAAGATTGCAGTTCAAGCACTTGCCTGATTCTTTGGAAAAGGGCAGTATTCCTCTGAGATTTGCTAGCTGGTAAACTTGTTGAAATTGCACTTTTCCATTTATGTTGAGTTTACTCTAATTGAGCCACTTCAAACATCTTCAAAAAATTTTAAACATGTTTACTGGAGGCTGTTATTTCTTGTTTGGTTTTAGTAGCCTAAAACTATCTGCAGTAGTTCAGCCTTGTGAATTTAGCCTCTAGGGAGTAACAATCCAGTTTGACAGTGCTGAGTTGATTTTATGGCTTCCTACCCTTAATGGCTACTGGCCTTGTACTGCTTTTGGAGCTTGTGAGATCTTTTGTGTGGCAAGGTTAATTCAGGTTGCCAAACTGACTGAAAACTGGCTTGAAACCTAAATAGCTTTGTGTAAGGTTGGTATACAGGATCACTGTAGGTGATAGATGGAAAGCAGGAGTGTAAGAGGAGGAGGAGGATCCACCATTTCGGTGCAGTTCTGTTGACTTAGCTGTGCTGTCAGATAGTGTGTCTAAAGCAGACTCCAGGCAGTAACTGGAGAGTTAAGGGATGGTTTTGACTGGCTAGCTTAGAGTGGGAGATGGAAGGGGAGGTCAGGGCAACTGGAGTATTGTTTGGGTTTTGAGATGTTGGAACAGGGTAGGCTGTCTAAGCTAGGTGGACCTTACTTGCTGGCCACAGAACTGGGACTTGGGCAGGAGGTGAAAAGGGAATGGTAGAGCTGCTTATGCAGGGAGACGTGACTGGAGCATGAAATCAGCTTGAAGTGTCAGATCTGTATGATGGATCTGGAGATTCTAGTTCTGCTGCAAGGCTGTGTAGTTGTCAGTAAAATGTTTTTCAGCTTTCAGGAAATCATGAACAAGCCTTCCTTTAGTTTGTGTATGTCGTGGTCAAGCTGTAATACAAGGGAGGGCGGAACAAGCTGTTTCTGTAACCAAAAGTAGGGCATTGTGATCAGTTTTTGTTGATACAATAATACACATTTTCCCACTGGATCATTATGTCAAGTATGCAGGTATTCATACAGGGAAGGAGTGAGAAACTTTGTATATAGAGAAAGAAACTGCTTTTTGTAGGACTTAGATCTGTCTGCTAGAGAAATCCAGGAGCTTGGTGAACAAGACACAGGCTGTAGGAAGAGAAATTGTGTTGTTTGTGTTAAAATAGTTGAATTCTATCCAGGTAAGTTTGACTTGATCCATCTGCTATGAGTTTCCTATGAGATTCAAATTGACACTAACTTATAGGTACACTCAGCACTCACACCTGAAACAGAAAATCTTTGGGAGCTGCAGAGACAGTATGTTCAGTGCTACAAAATGCCTGATAGCCTGAAAGAACCAAGTCCTAGCCGCCCCATATCAGATAGCCCAAATGACTGAAAAGTCTAGACAGTTTAATTTTGTCGTCACTCTTCTATGTCACGTGTGTGTTGGAGGAGGAATCAATTAATGCTTATGAAACAACTGGATGTTTCAAGAACCCGTTTAAATGGTGGGCTTGAAATCACTGTAGGGTTCATTGTGATTCAAAAATAATTGAAATGCTGTAGGCCACGTGCTTCAAAACTGGAAGAAAAATAACAAATGATTGTGCAGTGGTTCAGCACTAAATGTTCCCTGAACTGGCTAAGACAAAGGGACTTGGGGGGGTGGGGGGGGAATACCATCTGGTTTATAATTGTGCATACTCCAAAGAGGGTGGAGTTTTGAGGCAGCACAGGAGTGTTAGTGTCTGTTGTTTCTCCACTTGTGTTTGAGTTTGCAACTCTTGTTACTTTTAACTGTTTTTCTACAGTACAGAAAGCATTTACTTAAAAACAGTGTGTAGCTACTGTTGCTGCTATGTAACTTTAACTTGATTTGCACAACTTAATAGTCCACATTGTAGTATTAGAACATTTACTTGATTGTTTATATGAACTTAGAGCAGGAAAGTCTATTCTCTACTTAAGTTATGTAGGTTTTGGATTTTATTCAAACTAGCTAATTATGGCAACCAAAACTTAGCTTGCATTAATTTAGTTAAATTCCTGCAATACATTATTTAAAAATAGGTGATTTTTAAAAGGGGGAACAGGAACATAACAATATCTCATTTGTGTCGTCTTGTTTATGAAATTTTGTAATCTGCTGAACGTTTCTAGACTTAAAATACTACACTGTGCATGGCTACATTAGAGCATCATTTTGCTAGAAAGTCTAGTTTCTGCTGTAAATTTACAAACTGTTTTGCTTTACTTTTGTTGTTCGAGCTGGTTTTAGTTAACACTCATATGTGGGCAGCATCTGAAGGTTAGTCAGCTTGCTGACCCAGCTCTTTCTAGTAGTATTGCTGCTGTGGTGATTCAAAAAGATTGCAAGCCTTCAGAAAAGGTCCAGAAAATGTGGCTCTGACCCCATAAGTGTTACTTCCTAACCATCCCATCCCTTTTGCATCAGGAGTGGTGAACAGTGTGCTTCTGTACCTGTTAAACACCAGCTTACAACTTACTGTACGAATTATGGAAGAAAACAGTATTTTTAAAAGGGCCATTTAACCCTGTTCATGCACTACTGTGAGAAGAGTTTGAAAGTAAATTTTAAACACTCTTTCAAAGGTAAACTGATTTTTCTCTTTGTGACCGAATAGTATCGATGGAATCTAGACATGCCAGAACTATATACTAAGAGTTTTGGATGCTTAATTTTAAATCACATTTCAGGATATGACTTTGCATTTCTCAGCTTACTCAACTCAGAATGTAGTTTAGCCAAAACAAAATATTTGAGTCTATTTTAATGCCTTCCAAATGTAGTTGCTGCCATGTGGATGAGGCCAGATAGCTTTTTGTGGGCTTTGAGAAATCAAATTTAAAAGTTAATGAAGTCTGCAGTTTCCCCTAACATAGCAGTACATTTTACTTGGGATTTTGCCATGAATGTGTGATACTGGAATGTCTTTATCGAACCAATTCCAAGAATTTTGTTCTCACAGAGCCCCTAACTCTGACTTGTACACTTGAGTATTACCTTGCATTACCATCCAGAGATCTGTAGTTACGATCTACTTCATGTACATACGTTATGTTGGATCAACCTATACATCACTGTGTAATACAGCAGGACTTAAAAAAATCTTTTAAAAAAAGAGAGGATTGTTTGTGTTCTATTTTTTTAAGCCAAAGACATTGCTTCACTGATCTGTTGATTGCCTTTTCCTTGTAGAATAAAGGAGTGCCATGGGTTACCTCTTATAAACGGACAGAATTGTGACCCTTATGCAACAGTCTCTCTTGTGGGGCCTTCCAGGTAACATTCTAGTATAAAATTAATGAATCTAAAATGGTGCGATCTTAAACTGGAAAAGAAAGTCATAGGTTTTAAGCAAAATCTTTAAATACAGAAAAATCATAAAATACTTTCTGCGTACATCACATCTTCCGTTGTTACTGTAGTCTCCCCTTCCCTACCGTACTGTCAAGGTGTTTGATCTGTCTGAATGGCCTGCACTAGTCAAGGACCACTTGTTACTCAGTTCTTTCTTTCTTCTCAGGTTTTGTACTGTACTCTTGATATCTGCACTGTACTTCCTATTAACTTTTGTCAGATTTCTGTATGGGATGATATAGTCAATTGTTCACTTACCTTCTTCTGTTCCCTGTTTTTCTCAATGTGTGAGTTTCTTTGCAACAAATATTTAGCGACTGGGAGGAAGCATGACAGTAGAGGTTCTGGTGAGACCTTTCTAATGCCAGCACCGTCAGGATGCTACGTTCAAAGTCCCCACAGTTTAAATGTCTCCTTTTTTTGCATCTGTAATACTGAATAACTGTTGGGGTTTTTCATTTAAGAATAAAACAATTTCCGACACATTCACTGTCTGCAGGTCCCTGCCCAATAACAACTCAAGTCAGCTAGGTTTCAGTTGTTTCTTTTTTGCAACATCAAACCTAAGTGCATCTGCTTTCTCCAGTACTAAAGAATTGCCACTGTGAGCATAGTACCAGAACATCTTCTAGCAAACTTGTGTGTTTTAAAGGCTTTGAAAGGATTGTCCCTGAGTAAGCTCTGAGTGAATGGGGCATTTTTTTCCTCCTTAGTAATAATATAGGATCACTTTTTTTTTAGGTTTGTGTTGGGGTTTTTTGGTGGGTCTTTGGTTGGTTGGGATTTTAAGAGGACTAGGGAGATTCTACCATTATACCTAGGAAGCATGGTGGTGTTTGCCAAAGAAGAATAAATTGACGTATATTTCCTGTTTGAGTCCTGTGATACAGATGGAACTGGATGAATCTTGATCCCACAAAATATTTACCTTGTTGGTGTGGGAATATATGTGCAAATCTGACAAAGTTCCTGGTGAAGATTTTCCAATCTCATGCATGTGTGACTCATGTACTATGACTGGAATATTTTATATGGCCAGCGCCTGAAAACAGTTAGTTGATGTCTAGGACAATTTTTCTTCTCCCTTGTCTGTTTTTCCCCCACATTTTATATTTGTTTATTTTAGAAAGCATTTTTATACTATCATAGCCTTTACTAACTAAATAAGACTGTATTCTTTTATAAAACATGTAAAAAAAATATCTATAAAACACAAGGGAATGGGGAGCAATTGTTCTCTTTGACCCTATGCTGCTTAGCATCTAGAATCAGCAGCAGTTCTTTCTGAAGAAAGCATTCAGTGCCTTGGTGTAAGGCTCTGTTTGTAAAGAAGTAGTGGGTATTTCTCCAATAAAAGAGGGTGGGGAAAAACAGAAATTGACAGTTGAACAAGATGAGGAAAACTGTGCCTATAACCTGCAAGCAATGCTAAAGAAATTGTCTGCAGACTTAAGTTTGAAATGCTTTGGAAATTGTTGATATACTTTTACTTGATATGAGTAAGTTATGCTCAATTGTGAAATGAAATAGAAATTTTGAGCTGGACAGATGCACAAACAATTAACTAGGTACAGCACTCAAAATTTCAACTTTTCAAACTATACTGTGAAGATGAACTGATTTTATTTTAAGATTTTCTTCATTCATCAAAGTGATCTCTAAAAAAAGATGTTTTATCTTAAATGCATGGGTCCTTCTTGACAATAGAATGTCTTTATAATTGTGTGTTTAAGTTGTCTATGGTAAAAATTTTACCACATTGGAACAGGAATGACCAAAAGAAGACCAAAGTAAAGAAGAAAACAAGCAATCCGCAGTTTAACGAAACATTTTATTTTGAGGTAACTTTTTGTGTGGTATTCTGTCTGTTTATCTATTTTATGCAACCCTTCAAATATTTTAAAACAAGTTGCATAGCAGTACCTAACACAGAAAGCTCTCTTCCAGCAATTAAAGAACTTTTACTAGCCTCTCAAATGTAACTGAATGACATACATAAATTTCTGTGGGCTGCTGGACAATAGTATTCCCCTTCAATTGCTCTTTGAAAAATTACTTCCTCACAAGCACATATGTGAAGGTAATTCGTTATCTGGAATCACTTCATATAGCATCTGTTGCCATCAGGAGTTCTGAGAGAACTTTAACCTATCCTGTGGCATTCAATTGAAATGTTTTCGAGAATATTGAGCTAACACCCCCCCCTTATTTCTTTAATAAAACAATGTAGCAATTATATCCAAAAAAGACTGATTTTATTATTTTATTAAAAATGTTATTTAGGATTTCATTTCAATCCTACATGAGTTACTCTACAATAACCAAATTGTGAGTTTGCATTTTCATCTGATTTGTCTCTGTAATAAAAACTACGTACACATGTAAGCATACGATACTGTTCAGCTGAGAGTTGCAAGTAGTACAGCTATTACATGTGCCTCAAATGTATTGTAACTTATTGTGTTTGTATAGATCCTGGTCCTGCTGTGGGACTTCAGCAAGAAATTGTTCCATACTTCATATAAAGTATCAGCGCATGGCATGTGTTTCAGTTGACCTGCTCAAGATACTGAGTGTAATTTCTTAGGAAGTAAGATATTAGAATAAAAATACAATCCAAACCACTCCAGTAACTTTATGACTTAAGATTTATTGGAGTGAAACTTAGAATGCAATTAGTCAAGAAATGAGGAGAATTAAAATAAGAGGTTACAACTGCGGTATAACTAGGGCGAGAAGAGTGGGCTTCTTATTTATTGTTTCCTTAAAGATCTCAGAACTAACTTTAATGCTTTCTTGGGGATCATGCTGAAACCAAAGAAATTCTTGCCATTTCATGTCATACTTCCTTCTTGTTTTTTCTAATATATCTATACTTTAATTCCCTTAGACATCAGCTAGCCCTTATCAGGCTCCACCATGAGCCCTTCTTGACTCATTTTTTACTGCTTTCTGTCAAAAGGCAGTTTGGCGAATTGGAACTTTTTCCTTTTTAAAAGGAACAGTAACTATTTACCAGTCTTAAAGAGGCAGGGTTTTCTTTGTTTTTAGACATCATAATACAACAGTAAAAAGTGTGTTAATTTGCTTGCAGGTAACCAGGTCCAGCAGTTATACCAAAAAGTCCCAGTTTCAAGTGGAAGAAGAAGATATTGAGAAACTAGAAGTCAGGTAAGTTACGTAGATTAGAAAGTGATTTATTTTACTATTAATAAATCATAATATTTTATCAAGACAATAAAGAAATGTTTTATTTTAGTGTAACTCCAGAGAATTACTGATCACACTGTAGAAAAGATCTTTCTAACATATAGAATTACTCAAATTTTTTAGTGTGTTTCTTACTGAAGATTAGCTTTTTGGGTTTTTTTTTCAGTAAATAGTGGTAGAGTGTATCTAGCAGCGTAAACTTGTTTCCTTTGACTGTGAATAAAGAGCCATGAGGACCTCCTATCAATATATATTATTTTGGGTAGAATACTGATGATAGAACTTTTATTGAAGGGTAACAGCAAACCTGGTGCCGGTCTATGGTTTCAAATGTAGTTGGCTGTTGCAATAAAAACAGAGGGAAAAACCTCTTTTATGAGATCCTTATGATTTCACATTGCTCCTTAGAGGAACACTTGTGTTGCACCTTTTCCTTGCAAATGCGAAGAATACTTAAAAGTATGTTCCCCTTTTTGGCTCCTTTACCCTTAGAGCAGTTCTGTCTGCATTTATGCGATGTAGTTAGAACAGTTGAGAGTCCCGTACTCAGTTTCTTTTCTTTATTGTGCTCATGCACATACATGCACCAAATCTGCTGAATGACAAAAAGTCTTCAAGGCTAGTATGTGTTTCCTAACAGACATCAGAGGAAGAGTTCAGTGGTTAGTTTTAATAGCCATTATAGAGCTTGGTATGTGCATTTTTAACTATTAGCTTCATTAATATCTTAATTGTGTATTTCATTATAGATGCAAATATATTTAGTAAAATAGTCATGCCCCAACAAATCTAGTATTAATTTTTTTTTGTTCTTCTTGACAACTGCTGTCTGTCAGAAATGTCAGAGAGGTAAGAAATAATAGAAAAAACCAAAGGTGCATGTCTGGAGCCTGTGATTCCTTTTGAGGTTGTAAGCATACGAGCTGCTCTTTGGAAAAACAAGCGCATGTGTTGGTGTGGCATTGCAGTGTGCCAAATTCTAGCAATTAGATAGAGATATCTGAATATATTGGTTAAAAAGTTCAATTGAATTATCTGAGAAGAAATGAGCACAGTTTTGGGGGTGGAGACTGCTCAGAATACATATATGTTGCCAGTATCACTTTTATTTACTGATGCAAGGTTTGCAAGTCTAACTTTCACTGTTTGTTTCTTTATGGGTTGATAAGTCACTCATTTGATTCTTCTTGATTTAATTAGAATGGAGTGAGATTTCTAACATTTTCTGCCTGCATGTATGTGGATTAGTGCTATAAGGCAGTTACTGTTAACTTGGAAGATTTTTATTTCTCTCTGGGAGAAGAAAAATTAAGCAATGTTCTTATTTTCAGGGTTGACCTATGGAATAATGGAAATCTGGTACAAGATGTCTTTCTAGGAGAAATTAAAGTTCCTGTGAAGGTGTTAAGAAACGATTCCTTTCAAGCATGGTGAGAAATGGTGGCTCAGAAGTGAATTTGCTTCTATCTCGCAGATCTTCCCTTGCAAAGGATATGTTGTATTCTAACTGTCCATTAAAATATGTCTTCCTGTTCTAGTCTAGGTAAAACATCTTTCTAGAGAGTTTCCTTTCTCAATAAAATAACCTTGTCATAGGGTACATTTAAGTCTTCTCTTACCCCAGTCTGTTTACTCCCATAGAATAGCTCATGTGTTTGAGGGGAAAGTGTAGAGGGTGAAGAAAGGAAAGAGTGAATGTAACTATCTTTCAGTCAGCTTGCTGGATTTAGTGATCTGTTTATGCTTTTCAGCCTAACCAGCAAACCTGGAACATCTCAGAATTGCATCACTTGTAATTAAATTCCTAAGTTAGACTTCTGGAATGACTGATGAAGAGTTTATATAAAAATAATCATTAAGTATGGCTTTTTTTTTTTTAACTTCCTTGGAGATGTTCAGAAAGTATCTTCTGGAACCAACCCAGTGTCATTTCAGGGGAGCAGGCACAGAAGTTTAAAAGCTGGAAGGGTAAGGTATGAAGGGAATTCAGGAAAGACCTCTGCTTATAACATAGCAGCAACTTCCCTTCTGAAGCTCTTGCAAGGAGAAGCCAATCTCTAGCCCCTTTACTGTTCCAAATGCTTAGTGTCAGGAAGTGACAAGTACAACAGATTCGAATGCCTCAAAGTGTGTAGAATTTTCTGCTTTTAGTGAACCTTTCAGTACAGAGAACAGAGTGGAGGAAATCCTCGTGTATCCACATAGAAAACGCATAGGAAGGAAGTGGGTAAATAGGAACTAAATGGAACACAGGTTTTGGCCAGGAACCGTTAATGACTCTACTCCGTTTACCCAATGCAGGCTGCCGAGTATCTTGCATGTGTCAAAGTTGAACTCTGATTTTTAGTCTTAGTGTTTGAATGTGATTCTAAATGTAATATATGTTTGTGTCGGTATTTTCTATTTTTTTAGATGGTGTATTGCAGACACAGGCTTGTTCTGCCAGTGCTCTGAACTGATCAAAACCTGTATGACCATATTAACATGACATGCCTCTGTTAACAACCTGCTAAGAGATAGGTTTTATTAGCATGGACTCATTACCAGTGTATTGTGTTTGTATAACTTTTTGAATTGACCTGACTTATGTTCAGTTCACTTGAAGCATCATCAATAGAGAGGTCTGTGTCTGCTAATATGCTTTGTAGGCTTACCTTGTATTGAACATCCTCATATCCAATTATAATCTGCTTATCAAAAATAGTTCTGTGTTTTAAAATAACTAGGTTTTCATACTATTACTAATTTACATTAAAAGTTTTTGAATACAGCTGAAGTACAGCAGATAAAATAGTATTACTAGTACTAAATATTGGGAAAATAAGCCTAAGAGTCATGCTGTCAAGTAGAGGTTCTCCTTGTAAATCAGTTTTACTTCATATTGCCTTCACAGGCAGTCCATCTGATTATTAAATAAAGTCTGATCTCCTGACTGTAGAAGTACAAATACAAACAATTGTAAAAGAATATTTGAAGATATTTCAGTTTGTTGGGCTGAATGTTGAAACTATACTGTGACACTGCTTAAAAGTTGTTCAAGGTTTTGTAGGGCTGCACCTCCTGTTGGAGTACAGTTGAACTACAGCAAAAGCCAATGAAGAATTGTTTAATATATTTTGTATTGAGAGTAGGAAAAAACCACTTTTTTTTCCCCCCTTAATCTTACTTGTTTTTCAGGAATGCAGGCTGTTAATATTACATATTTTTACTTGTTTCAGACTAGACCATTTAAATTCTTGACACTAGCTGTTCCATCTGCAGTGTACAACACCCTAAATATAACCTAGATGTAAAAGGAGAAGGTCCAATGTAATTTCTAACTATTCCTGCTATCCCAGTTGAGCTACAAGAAGTATGTCCTATGTCACTGTTTGGAAAGAAACAAGAAAATAAATATGTTTCATAATGTGCTAAAGGTGCATCAAATGCTGCTCCTTTTTTCTTTTGTGTCTCCAGCTTTTTAATGCAAATTTTATTGCCAGTTTTCAGACTTACTTTATGTATGCTGAAATAATTAAATATGATACTTTGCTTTATTGTAGAATTAGTCAAAGTAATGAAATGTGAACCTAATATTTTAGAATTGACCTGTTGCTTTCAGGTACTTGCTTCAACCAAGAGAAAATGGGAACAAATCTTCTAAAACTGATGATTTGGGATCACTTAGATTAAATATCTGTTACACTGAAGACTGTGTTCTTCCATCCGAATACTACGCTTCTCTAAGAAACTTGCTGCTAAAATCATCAGATGTTCAGGTACTTTTGTTGAAAACTTCTTTAAAAATGAAAACCTAAAATGAATTATGCAGTCCTGTATGAGACAATGTGAATTATGCAGCTAGCTCTGTGGTTAGGAGAGAAATGAAATAGACCTTTAAGGTCCCTTCCAACCCAAACTATATGATTCTATGCAGATCTAGACAAGTTCCTTTGCATGAACTACTTCTGTCACAACCAGATAAACAGCTTGTAGTGCATTTACTTCTGCTACAAACTACCAAGATTTTCTTCTTACTTTAGAAGAACCAGCAGAGATAGTGAAATAATCTGTGCTGTGTGACTGAAAGAGATACAAAATACTTTCTTATCATTGGTTGCTCTTTTCAACATTGTATTGGCCCCCTGGATTTAGTGGTTTTCCAGGGACATTGAGTCGTTGGCACTGAAGGGGCAGGTAATCACCTTTACCAAAAATGGACTGCTTGAGAATTGATTTCTAATTTCACTTCTTCCGAATTGCTTCTGTATTCCTCAGTATGTTAATCAGCATGACTGGATTTCTCACGTGGATGTGGTGACAAAGAGGGAAGCGTGGTAGATGGTTAGCATAACATTGAGGCAGGAATCAAATGATAGTAACTAGGCTTTGTATTCCTAGGTCTTTTGTAGCCTTTCTTCACTTCAGTGTTGGTGAAGTACTGGCAGAGGAGTAGAAGGATAAAGAGGAAGCAGTTGTGACTAAAATTATTGCTCGCCCATATTCAAATACTACTTCACTGGAATTCAGGAAGAGCTGAGTATGTAGCTAGGGGCAGTCAGCAGCTGTCTTTTTTTTACTTAAATGAAATAACTTCATCAGTTCTTTTATTGAAATTCTCAACTGTAGAATGGTGACACACACTTTAGAAGTGAGAACTGTATTTAATGTGCTCTTTTTATAGTTTTAAAAGTCCTATAAAGATAGACAACATTACAGTACAGCAGTTACTGCCTCTTACTAGGATTTGTGACAAAGCCATATTCTAACACTTTAGGGAGAATGAGAAGGGTGAATAAGTGCTGAATTTCATTCTTAAATATCAAATATAAAGTAGATAATACCAATTTTCAATTAAGTATTTCTGTAGAATGGAAACTTTTAATTGCCATGTTACACAGCAAATGTTGAAACTTTCTGTTAAGAAGCTATGTCTATCATCTTGTTAGGTTGGATCTGTACTTTGCCAAATATATGAAGAACATTTAACTGCTTCACTCATAATTTCATATTCTGCTTTCTCACAGCCGATTTCTGCATCTGCTGCTTACATACTAAGCGAAGTTTGTCGAGACAAGTATGATGCTGTTCTGCCTCTTGTACGATTGTTGCTACACCACCATAAGCTAGTTCCATTTGTTGCTGCAGTGGCAGAACTAGATTTGAAGGACACCCAGTATGTATTTCATGTTTACTGATGTCATGCTGCCTTAAATTCTTCTTAGAGTTTCATAGGGCTTTGTGATGCAGCATTTATAAATAAGAGTGTTGAATTTCTTTCTATCATTATGTCTATTTTACCAATTCATTATTCAGTAATGACTGAATAGATTAATCTTTTAATGCTTATTTGTAAAAACATTGGTTAAAATCATGTTGAAGCTGAGAGTCAGAGTTAACGATTGTGTTCTATTTGGTAAAATTTTCTTGGAGCTAGCATACAGCTGAACATAACAAGCTAGCAGCCTAGAGTTTTAGCTAAAAGCACATAGTTTTTATTTTAAAATGTCATAATTGGCCACTCTTCAAATTTTACTGGTCACTAGATTGGTACTTAATACTTCTAAAACTGCTGAGAATCTTACTCAGTTTCCTTTAGTATGTGACTTAAATGAGGGGTACTCTTTTTCTGCAAAGATGCTATGTGAGTAAGTATGTGTCCTCCTGCATGCCTTGAAAGTAGCAAGCACAAGGGTTTTACCAAGTAGCAGTGTATGGCCTGTGAATTTGCAGCTCTCTGGTTAGGAAAGAAATGAAGTAGACCTGAGTAGTGGCCACTGAGGTGCCAAATCATGTCCTGTGGAGATGTGGAAGGGATTTTGTGACCACAGGATGGTTAATTTCAAAGCTGACTTATTCCAGATTTAAATAAGGTGAGACAATTTAACTGTGTAGAAAGAGGTGATTCATGGAAAATAATTTTCTAAACTGCATTTTAGTACACACATTCCATTATAATTGAACTGTAACAAAGAAAGACTAAACTAAATCTCTCAGATTAGAAAGATTTATTTTGCACAGCTGGCTCAGTTTTGTTCAACCGCTATAATGAATAAAAAGCATAATGCTAGATTAAATGTTTTGGTTAAAGTGTCTGAGTTTATTAGTGTAGTGTAGCTCTAAGATTTTTTTTTTCACCAGGACTACTGGAGGAAGAATTGTATATCAGCGAGGTATAAGTCTTCAATATTTTGGAATTTTCTCCAGTTCTTTGTCTCATTTAGCACTGTATTGTAACTTCCTTTGCATAAAACTTCTTAGCTTTTCCTTACAGTTTTATTTGTTTCTGGTTTTTCTAATAGCTGTAATAATGTTCTTGTCTATTACCTTTCTGTTTCTGAGCGCCATTGCAAGCTGGGTATCTAGGTTCTGGAATTCCTGACTGAAATATATGAAAAAACTGTTTAAAAAAATTAATTATTTAATAGCAAGATAAAGTATTACTCAGAGTTTGTAACTGAGCATCTTATTTTTCCCCTGTTCAAATAAAATCAATTATTTTCTTACAGAGAAGCAAACACAGTCTTCAGAGGCAACTCATTAGCAACTCGGTGTGTAGATGAAATGATGAAAATAGTGGGGAAGCACTACCTAAAGGTTACTTTGAAACCTGTTATTGATGAGGTAGGTGATCCTACTGAAACTTTTTTCAGGACACTTTGACCACTGGGGTACCCAGTCTCTTAGATAGGCATTCTTTTTACAAGTCCTTCTGTGTGGTAGTAATCACTCAGGGGAATTCTAGAGAAAATTTAAATTGAGCAACAATTGATTAAGTTTAGTGGCAGGATGTGCTTTTTGTTACTTATGTTCCAGATGCTTGAAAATAGTCAATGACACTTGCTCCAGCCTCTAACACAATGCAGAATTTACCCATATTGCTTTATGTAATTGATACATGTAAAAAGAAACACAGGAAAATGAGGATGATTATTGCATGCTGTTATGGGTGGTTAGAACCTATTTAGAGTTTCACCCCTAAATCTAGGGCAGAATCTGGTTTTAAGTAGGTGCATTTCCATGCTTTCTGTCTGAAAAATTGAACTCCTACAGTTTTGTTTGTTTGTTTCAGATATGTGAGTCTCCTAAACCCTGTGAAATAGATCCCATCAAATTAAGAGAAGGCGATAATGTAGAAAGTAATATGGTGAGTTTCCATATCTTTTTTTCCTAACTAAAACTTTCTCAAAATCTGATAGAAAAACTTTTTAAAGAGCAGCTCCATGTAATGGAAAATTAGTAACTTGTGGGAGCAGTATAGTTCTCGGATTCCAGAGTAAACAAAAGTAAAGTTGTATTTTTTTTATCCCTGGTTGTGAAAACAGCAAAGGAAAAGTCCAATGGAAAATGGGATGGGGAAGAGAAACTGAACAGAGGATTACAGTCTTCCTTACCCATTTTTTGGGTGTTGTGATTCCTGATGGTCTGTACTCAGCATCCAGATAATGAAGTACCTAATTAGGAGTGCTTTAACACTTTCACTGAAGTTTTGCTTGCCACTTGCCTGTCACCAGAGGATAACATTTAAGACAATAGTTGCTGCAACAAACTAAATTAACAGTCACTAGGTACACATGGGAAGTGCTTCTTCCTTGTAACATTGTCAAATTACAAAAACGGGGTTTGATAGATAGTTGTATATTGCCAGACACTGCTTACATACTTTAATAGAAGTGAATATCATTAAACTATCTTAACACTAGTAATCCCACATAAATATTATGAGGCTTTTTAAATATGCACTGTATTAAAATACTTAATTTAATAGTCAGTGTTTTGAAAAAAGGAATTGTAGTGTTATGTTTGTGTTCAGGAAAGAGCCATAGAAGTGCAAATGTTAATGGTCTGAAAAAATACCTTTTTTCATAATTGCAGGAAAATCTGCGCTATTATGTAGACAAAGTATTCTGTGAAATTGTGCGGTCAAGTATAAGTTGTCCTACCCTAATGTGTGATGTTTTTTATTCTTTGAGGCATCTGGCTGCCAAAAGATTTCCAAGTAAGTGTTCTCTAAAAACTTTTGAACATGGTGTTCAGAGTGAAATACTTAACTTCTGCATTTACCTTATGGGGATTGTTAAATTCTTGCCTTGTACAAAGCTGCCCCCTGAACTTCTTACCTTGACAATCAGGCATTTGTTTTTCTGTCAGTCTGTAAGTTACAGTAAAGCCTTGTGGTCAATCAGCAAGAATTTTGTATTTTCTGGTACAAAAATGTAGCAGGTCAGAAACACTGCCAGACAGCAGCAAATAAGAAGTCACCAACAAAAGTATTGAGATAATAGAAGAAAAGCACAAGTAATACAGGAGGTGATTTAGTTGAAAGATATGTAAAATTTGGAAGAGCTGATCTGTTTATTGCTTCTAATGAAGCAAGATGTAAACTGGAAAATAAATTTGGTATTTACATCTTAACTACATAAACTACAACTGTGTTAACAATGACTAGCGCATTCATAGCTTACATGAAGTTAGCTTTACTACTACCATAGATTTAATACTTATGGGTGGTTTTGAGGAGGGTGGATAATGTGAAATATTTAATGTGTTTGTAATGTGACTGGTATTAGAACAGTTTTATTCTTTCAGAGTGGTTTTAATATAGAAAGAATATGGTGGGTCTGAAATACTCTTGTACTTCAGTCAATTAAAATCTGAAATGTCATATAATAAGCTACAAATGAAGAATATACTTGTAATCTGGAGCCTTTCTCTGATTCATGTTTGTCACTGGAACTGACACCATAAATACCTCTAGTTAAGACAGTCCTTTCAGAATAGCGAAATTCCCAGGCAGGTCAGATTGAAGTAATCATTAGAGTAAGAAGGTGATCCCACTATATATCCCAGTGTAAAGGTGTAAATATACCCCAAATACTAAATAAGAAAATCCTCGTTTACAGCATAAAAATTATATAACACTATGCTTTTCTGATGCAACTCAGAATTGGAATTGAAGTTGTTTGTATGTGTTGACTGCATTTGTTGTGCAGCATTAATGTATTTGAGTTGATCAGTGATTAGCTTTATGGGTGAATAAACCCGATAGCCTTAGTATTTAAAGGCAACTATTACAGTATTTTCTCTTTCGGTTCAGGATGCATACAGCTGTACCTAATCACTGTGTATGTAAACGCTTGCAATAATCTCATCATTCCTGGTAGTGGAGCTGATGAGCCAGTTTTATGAGAACAGAGCTTCTGTTCAGAGAAATAAACCCTCCATTATAAGTAGAACACTTCTTACCATGATCACCTTTTCTCATTTCATGCACTTCATCATTGACTTTTCTATTCTGATTTGAAATATAAATGTCTCCTTTGATGTTATCTTCTTAAGGATTTTTATGTTGACTGTCTTCATTATTTCCTATTAAGTTTAGTGCATGTTACGTTTCATGGTTTTTCTCTGCAGATGACCCTCATGTACAGTATTCTGCAGTGAGCAGCTTTGTGTTTCTCCGTTTCTTTGCTGTAGCCGTAGTCTCACCTCATACTTTTCATTTACGACCTCACCATCCAGTAAGTTTCATGAAGCTTTGTTCTGTTTTATTCATGACAGCCAGATCTGTTTGGGAAAAGCATAAGTTACATTTAGTGGGCCTGTAACTGGGAAATAAGATCACTAACTAAATGTCTGTGGTTGTTTTCAATTTTATACCTCACTGAAGGAACTAACATTTGCAGTTCTTTAAGCATCAAAGTTCTCATTCTTTCTGTGGTGTTCTCAAATGATGTTGAAGAGCTAGTGATATTAAAGGCGCTGTGCCTTTTTCAGGAGTGTGCTTCTCTGTTAGAATAGCAACATGACTGAGGGTTATTTAAGGCATATGCCTAAACGCATTGATTCCATCCACCGTGGAAGTTAAAAATCAGATGTCACTTTTACTTTTAAAAAAATAATTTCCATTTGTGTCTTAAACAGGTTTTAGAGTTATCCAGTAATTGGTCTGCGTATTTATTCTGGACTCCACTAGTTGCAGTGGATTGCCAAATTTTCCATTTTCAATTTTCAAATTGTCAAGTAGATATGCATAAAAAAAAAATCTTCTAAGACGGGAATATGGAGATAAGAAAAAATACTGCATTATTTTCACATAAAATACAGAATATGTATGAAATCTTCTGCTCCAGAGGTTGCCTTTATTAGCTTGTTTTATCAACTTAGGTGTGTTGTGCTTTCAGAAGAAAACTGCTTATTCAAATTAATTTGACATTATCCAGTTTGTTGAGTAAAAAGATAACAGGATTTTACCATTTGAGGGTTAAACATTTTAAAGGGAACAGCAAGGCCCCTTTCTGTGGGCCTTTCTGTGTTTCTAATCTCGTATTAAAAGGCAAGCAGTGAGGTAGCAAACAGATGAGGCAAAAGCCTTAAAGACAAAGTTTTAAGTTCACTTGGTATTATGAAAATTTCTACCATTTCCCCAGCAGTAGTTCATTATGTTTAGTGTTAAGTTTTGAATAGCGCCAAAGCATTACATGTGTAGTAACAATTACAGGATTGTGACATTTTTGCTTTTAAGTCAAAGTTTTACTTGGAACTGTGAAAAAAGTGACTTCTGAATTTTGTTTCTTTATTTTAGGATGCACAAACTTCAAGAACATTAACTCTTATATCAAAAGCAATCCAGACTTTGGGGAGTTGGGGAAGTTTGACCAAAAGCAAACTTGTAAGGCTACTGAAATTCTTTCTCAAGTCATAGATGACATTCTTTGAAAGTTTATTTATGTCAGTGTACCTTTTCTTTCAGTCAAGTTTCAAGGAGACATATATGTGTGAGTTTTTCAAAGCATTTCAAGAAGAAAAATTCACTGAATCTGTTAAAAAGGTACCTTTGAACTAGATTTTTTTTGTTCGGTTGATATATTTGATTAGTCTTAATCATTACAAGCTTATGTTATTGTTCAGTTTACTAGAAAGAGAAAGAAAAATTGTGGGCCAATTTGGACGTTTCAACAAAATCCACACAATCGAATACATAAGAGTTACAGTGGACTAAGCTAATTCAGTTTAAAAAAAAAAAGTATAAATCTTTTGAAACAGGCTTTATTAGATCTGCTGTTTAGGAAGTAATTAAAGAAATCTCGTGTGGCTTATGGGCATCCCTCGTTACATTGTTCCAAGTGTCTGCAATATATTTGGATTTCTTCTGTTGCATAAAGTAATTGTTCTGTTCCTGGAGAAACTGTATGTGTATATTTGCAAAATTGTTTTTGGTTGTTCTCTGTTTCTGAGTAGTATATATTCCCTGTGTATTTTTCCTTAAGTTCCTAGATGATGTTTCCTCTACTGAAAGTAAAGAGCCCAGTGGTCTGAGTGAGCCAGTACATCTAAAAGAAGGGTAAATCTTGAATCTATATTGTGCAAAACAGAATTGACTTCACTGTTTTTTTCATTCATGCCAGTGTCAGATTAATGCTTATAAAAATGTTTCATATACTATAGAAATTATTATATTTGTAATTTGTGGTAGTTCTTGTTAGTTTGCAGAATTAATTTAAACCAACAGCTGTGAACTTTCATAACTCATCTTTTAAATACCTTGGGGAAAAAAAAAATTAAAAGCAGCTTAAAAGCCTGTAAAAAACTGTCTGCGTTTCTGCTACAATTCAGTGTGTGCTCTGTGATGGTTTATTCAGGCTTGTGAAGTGTATTTTAAAAGAACATATTAATTTAATTTATAATTACTTTGCATGCTGTTTAACCCCAGTCAGCTACATGTTCTGCCTTTAAAGTAGGAGAAAAAATTACCCTGTAATTAGCAAATGACGGAATGCTTTTACAAAAACTGAGGTGAAAATCACTCTTACCAAGAAATGAAATATTTTTTAAAATGTTGATCAAGAATAACTGATTAATTAATTCAAATAACATTTATGGGGGAAAAAATACTTGTATTTATCTGAGAAGCAGATTCATAGCCAGTAAAGATTCTGTGAAACAAGCATACGAATTTCAAACAACGAAGAAACGTAACACTTATTAAAATACTAAATAGAAATGAAGGAGACGATTGTAGTGGATCAACACTTATTTATAGCAATTTGGAAGCTAATCCATATTATAAATTGATGGCTGTTGCTCAAAAGAAATAGTTGCCAGTGAGTACACTTAAAGTGCACTGGATAAAATTTGTGTCTACCCTTGTTGTTGAGTCGTGTTCAGCATAATTTCATTTGTATTCAGCTTCTGATCTGGAAAAAGCCAAGCACATTCACCTATAGAAAGTGGCAGGAAATAAAGAATCTGGAAAAAGCCAAGCACATTCACCTATAGAAAGTGGCAGGAAATAAAGAATCTTGTAGTTGGATATACCTTACTCCCTTTGGGGAAAATTTGGAGTTCTGGTTCTGAATAAGTATGTACCCACTCCAAATTTACTGCTACAAACAAGAGTCTGGATTGCATAGTTTTCAAACTCCTTTCATGTTTATGGAATGCTGTACACAATCACTGTGTTGGGAGGTAATCTTGAGGATCTATTTTGAACAACTAGTAGCTTGTTGTTGGGTTCGTTTTTTTTTTTAAATCTACAGTGAAGTAGATTTTTATGTTTCTGCATGATGAAGAATAATGTCTTATCAATAAATGCTTTTCAGAGCTCTTCAGAAGACTAATGGTTGCATTTATTTGATTCTGTGTATACAGAGAAATGTACAAAAGAGCTCAGGGAAGGACTCGGATTGGTAAAAAGAATTTCAAGAAGCGGTGGTTCTGTCTAACAAGTAGAGAATTCACCTACCACAAACAGCAAGGTAAATTATGTTTGCATTTATTTTTTTTCTCAGTATTTTCTAAGTGTTTGTACCTGATTTGTGCTTTTAAAATGCGTAGTTTTTTCTTTTCCTAAAGTACATAGGATACATTTGGTTACCTTTGCCCTGCTTACCAAATGCTTCTGTCTGATTCATGTACATTTTCTCAATAATAAATATGCACATTTTGAGAACTTAACCTACAGTATCAGTGCACTGAGGTTATAAACCGTTTTTTTTAAAATCACTTCACTTCTCTGTTTACAAATTTTTACAGATAAAGAACCAATTTTCACTATTCCAATCAAAAACATCCTTGCAGTGGAGAAACTTGATGAGAGCTCCTTCAACAAGAAAAATGTGAGTTAAAAGATAGTTTATATGTAATTCTCAATGTGTTCTTTAAATAAAAAATTATAATTAGCTTATAGAGTTACTGAAACCCTATTACTAAACACTTCAGCAAAAAAAAATCTTTTGAATCAGGAAAAAAAAGCTGTATGCAGTATTTCCAAGTACTCTGAATGTGGAACTTAACCTGGAGATTTGGATCACTGCACCAGCTTTTCTGACTGATTTTATGACTTCTACCCCCCTTTCCAAATTTCTGGAATGAAGGTTAAAAATACTGTGACCTTAATTACAAGGCACTTTTATGTAAGATATTATTAGTATGTATTATATTATGTTCCTCTAGAAATGTAATAGTACCAAACTTATATTTATGCCTTTTGATGAAAACTTCCTACAATACCTTCATCAACTGATTCATCAACTGAGATGGTTGTCTGTGCTCACAGCCTCATTCTGGACCTGTAACACATCGGTATTTCTGTTATTACAATCCAAAATTCTGAGACGCTGAAAAAAATACAGCTGTTATTTAGGCTGTGGATGGCTAAAGGACAGACTTCTGGGAATCTTCTGTAACTCTCAGGATATGAAGCATGAAATCTGAGGTCACATTTAAAGATATGTGAATGAAGAGGACAGAAAATGCATTGTGTTCTAATTCTTTAATGATTCCTCTTTGGATGAGGAAATGGTGTAGGCAGAACACAGGGAGCTGTTCTGGGTTTTTTTTCTCCTCAGTAGGACTGTGTAGTAAAATGAAAAGTGAAAAGTCTTCCTTTCTCCTTTGTCTCACTTTCTGTCTTAATTTGGCTTTGTTGAATTGCTTGAGTGTTGAAATCTATTTTGACACATTCAAAGTGACTCAGTAACTGGATTTTTTTTTACTGAGCAGAATAACATTGCGTTCATTCTACAGATGTTTCAAGTACTACATGGAGAAAAGCCACTCTATATCCAAGCAAATAACTGTGTAGAAGCTAGTGAGTGGATAGAAGCTCTTTGCCGGGTAACGAGATGCAACCAGAAGAGGCTTAGTTTTTACCATCCTTCTGCATTTCTGAATGGGAACTGGCTTTGTTGCAAGGCTACAGTAGAGAACACGGTGGGCTGTGCTCGTTGCACTGCGTAAGTTGCTTTTCAAATTAAAATACGTATGTTTTGTAGGACAAAGAATGCATGATTCACTATACAACTTGAAAACCTGAAGACAAAGTGTTGCCTGTCTGCTTTAGCAAGTTAAGCTACTAAAAATATGTCTTACTAATAAGTACTGGCTTTTAGTAAGTCTATTACTTCATCAGCCACCGTATGAAATGAAGGTAACCAACTGAGCGTGTAAATCAGAAATATTAAATGGTTGATTTCTTTCCATGCAGAATAATAGATTTAATAGCTCAAGTTTATTTAGATGCCAAGATGAATGCAAAAATATGACACACCTAGGTCATCTATATGAAATAATTGAAATATCTTGCTTCAGGGGCCTAGCCTGGAAGTCTGTCTCTTTCCCTAATGATGTCTTGTTTTATACACTCACTTCTTTATTTCAACCTCACATTTTAAAACACAGTGTTCTAAGAAAGTGAGCTAAATAATCTTCAGTGTAGATTCTGACAAATCATTTGGGTTTTGTAGGTAAGTCAGGAAGATGAATAATGTCTTATAATGCATTAATGCCTTTCTTTAAGCTGCTGATCTCTGAAAACAAACAAATGCTCTGATCTTTTTTAAAAATAAAGTTATCCTTGACTGGATAGGTCGCATAAATTACAATCTAAAGATCTGTCAGGCCTCCAGAATTCAATGTAAGTACTAGAAGATAACTTTCTAGAAAAAAAAAAACCAACAAAAAAAACCCAACAAAAAACCCCCAACTTCTTCCATGTTACTCAGTTCATTTTTTTATTTGGTTTCTCAACATTTCAAAAGATTCCTGTTACTAAATAAATTTTGGTTGTTTTTGTCTTTCTGTTTTTTGAACTGTTCTGGTTTCAGAATGTGTTGGGTCCTTCTGTTCTGGTTACCTTTCAGGTATATTAGATTCTAAAAGAAGTGTTTAATTGTCACCTAGTAACAATTAACCTTTGATATTTTTGAAATATTTTTCTCTTGATATACTGAATAATAAATTCTCTTGGAAAAAGTGTTTTTTTAGTATTGCAGTATTCATTGCCCTCAAAAGTATATATGCCTGTTTCTGTACATTTGCAACAAATGCTCAGTTTTGTGTAGCAATTGTGAAGCTGAGGGATAGACATGTTGGAGGGCTAAGTATATTGAAACAGAATTGGTTTTTACTTTCAAACATTTAAAGAATGACTTGCATTGACTACCTGTCTCTTTCACCTTTTAGAGATGTTCCTGCTGATACTCAAATTGAGATTGATGGAGACAGAGAGACAGAAAGAATTTACTCACTTTTCACTATCAACATGTCTAAACTACAGAAGTTGGAAGGTACTCAAATAATAAGAATTATACTGATATTATTCGGTTCTAATTCTCTAGGTCCATAATACCCATTTATGTCTTAACAATTTACCTGAAAATAATAGAGAGTAGAGACACAGATTATGTTTTTGTCGTCTTAATGCTCTGGTATCAGACACTTTTCAGTCATGTCTTTACAGTAGATATCAGGCACGCACATTGCTTTAATTGAATTTGCATGTATGAAATATCTTTAATAGTCTAAACAGGGAGATTGCAACTATAGCCAGTTGCTCTTCTGTCTTTGCTCTCCTTTTCCTGACTATGAAGTGAGTTCTGTTGAACATGATTGAGCTGCAAGAAAGCATTTGTCTTCTGTTAATGTGAACAGGAGAGAGTTGGACGCTCAAGATGCTGAGCACAGCCAGCAGAGAATAAGCCACAGAACTGTAAATATATCTAGTTGATATTGTGCCCTGCTTTTGTCTTAACCCATGTTATGTATAAGATAGTTACTTTATATTTCAGAATTTCAGACTCACCATTTATTTAAGAGTTAGATCTGTTTTAATTACCAAAATTCTAATTGAGATAATTGTGGTAATCTTTGTAGAGGCTTGTGGGAGTATAGCAGTCTATCAAGGTCCACGGAAAGAACCAGATGATTATTCTAACTTCACAATTGAAGATTCTGTAGCAACTTTTCATACACTTAAACAGATAATAGATATAGTAGAAAAGCTGAATGAATCACATGAAAAATACCGAAAGAAGAGATCATCTAGTGCTAAATACGGTAGTGAGTAAGTATCTTACATAATTTTGACATATATAAATGTTTATTTTTAAAAAAACAAATCACAGAACAAGGCCAGGCTTGTTGAGGCAGAGATAATTAAGATAAAGGTAGATTCAGACAACACAAAGACATAGAGAAAATAAGGTACGTTATTTGTAGGAATGCAGCTTTTTACCAGTTGTTAGGAGATAAAGAAGTTCCTCCGGTGTGGGATTCATTTGTGTTCCTGTTAAGATTCCCATAAGCAGGTGCAATGACTTTGTCATTTCCTTTCAACTTAACATCTGAAGTGCACACAAAATAATCCCTAACTGTCTGCCTACCTTTTAAATTTTTCTTTATTTCAAATTTCAGTTAAAAAATAATTAAAATACCAAAAAAACCCTGTAAAAATTACACTGCAGAAACATATCTTTCATGTAGTATATTTATTGTTTGTAATTCGCTTACCATACTTGATGATAAATATTATTTCTGGTGAAGTTAAAAAAAAAATCTGTTCTTTGGAGAACACTGTTGTGGCAGTCAGATACTTTCAGTTCTCTTTAATCTTTGCTGGTATCTGTAGAACACCAGTAGCAAATTTCCTGATTTCTTCTTTGCATCAATAAGGCTTGATTCACCAGAAAAAAAGACTTCTCAAACCCTGATACTACTAGTTTAGTATTTGGCCCAAGTTGTTTAGAAAAATTGACTTTGATTTAGAGTTCTCACATAAAAGTGTGTGAGGTTTTCCTCAAACCTTGAAATTTCACAAGTAGTAGTAGAAATTATACAAAAAATATAGGTTTGCTTAATAAATTAAAATTGTATGTTGAGAATTAGAAAGCAAATGTTAACCTTAAAAACATTTACATATAATATTTTTTTTTTTCCCAGAGAAAATCCAATTGTTGGAAAAGTTTCCTAACCAAAACAAACTGTGGCACACTTGGATGAAAAAAGAAACTGGAAATGTTCTTGAGTGTTTTTTTGGTTTTTTTTAAGTTCATTATATGCATTTTTACAAAGTATTTAAGAATGAACATAAATGCTAGTTGTATTGACAATCTATTTAATATTTAATAGAAAAATATCTACTTCAAAATCTGGTCTTAAGGTTTATTCTCATTTTGCTGAAGAACTTGAAGTTCCAGGTTCTTGAAGTAACAGGTGTGAATAAATCTAAATGTTGCTTTGCCATTGTTGTCTTATTTGAAAGAACTTTCTAAACAAATAAGCTCTTTAATGGAAGAAAATCCACATGGCATTTGTTGGCTGGATTACATCTCTCAATACATACACTGCAAACTTGTGTGAGTTTACCATGAGTTCCTGCCCTGCTGATACGGATCTTGAAATAGAAGTTCCAAGATACTATGACATAGAGAAGATCTGAAGCTTCACACTCAATTAATTTGACTTTTCCTTGTATTAGGTGTTGTCAGGACTTGATTTATCTACAGCTGAAGACTTACAAAATCATGCAGTATGCTGCAAATAATCTGGACAGCAGATACCAGTGTTAGTTATGTTTTTAATTACTAAAGAAGAAGAAATCAGGGAACTTGTTGTACCTCTTGTTTACATTTGGGGTGAGTAATATATGGAGTAACATTAGACCACTATCTATTTTCTTTAGGATTTTTTAAGGTACATATTTTTTCTTAATCTAAAAAGAAATGCAGGGTAGCAACATTCTTTTTAAATAAGTTTGCCTACAGATAGAAAAATTTAAATGTGAACAGATTGTGGTTAAGTACTGATCAATTTACATCATCCCATGTATGATTTTATTTCTTTTTTTTTATAAAAAGTAATAACTAGGTCCAGCTCACCTTATGACTACAGATCTAATAAATAATCTCTATTATAATCACTCAAAGCACTTTAGATATCTGGACTATCCCAGATTATTTTTAGATACTTTGTAGTATCTGCTTGTTATGATCAGTTGAATGATCAACATTGTTTTGTCTTTAAGCAATGCTTCAGTGAATATTTTTATATGTTTAGTTATATGGATTCATATTAGCTACTTAACACAATTTAAAACTGGCATCCTTGAATTCAGTAAGATTAATTTTTGCTCACTTTATCTGAGAAGTTAGGTTTATGCTGAAAGAACATACATGTATATAACCAGGAAGAAGCAAAGGTATTATTGTGGCAACTTTGCTTCATCAGTATTAAATATAATGGTACTCCTTGGAATATTATTTTTAATAATAACATCTATATGTGGTACTTTTATTTTTGGAGCATTTGCTGTGGGGTCTTTTGTTGTTGTTTTTGTTGGGTGGTTTTGGTTTTTGTTTTTTTTTACAATCATGATTTGGCCAAATTAATTAGTGATGTAACTTACAGGTAGAATAGATATCCTCAATGCTTGAAACTGTAAGCTGTTTAAATTACTATACATTTATTATGCTGTTTTAGGGAGGCTTTCTGTAATAGAAGCAAGTTGGCAAGACAGGATTGAAATAAATCTCTTTTGGAATCAATGTAACTTGTTAGAATAACTATTTGGTTTAATACCAGACAAACTATTTTAGAATATCCAGGATTCAGTACTAGTGTCTGCAACATCACAATCACTTAATCACCTCAGCAGTTTTTGCCTTTTCCTTTTTTACACATTTGATATATTTTAAGGGACTTTTATTTGCCAGCAGTTGAAA
>JANZLQ010000089.1:25047845-25120906 GCA_026212715.1 Elanus axillaris
GGTGGTGCCGATTATACCCTAAATACAGTTTATTCAATGTTTTTGCATAGATAAATGAATTAATTTGAAAGGGTGACCTTACCTGTAAGTCTGATATGCTGCGTATTTACTGTCAGGATAAAGAACTTGTTTTCTAAGTAATATTGTATACAAAAGCACCGTTGGTGAGTTTTTTAGAAAGTATTCTGTTTTTTGATCTAAAATGGATAGTGTGTAAAGATTTGCTATGTGCTTTTTCCATCACACTATACTAAACATTTCTAATTTAGGTTTTCTTAATGACTTTAGAAAATTTTGTTTTGTTGTATCTCTAAGTCTTTTGCTGTATTATGTTCTATACATGATTTCTACAGCCATAGTATTAAAATTTAACCACATTAATAATTATTTTATTTATATTTCTGTTAAAGATCATGGAGACGTACTTTTAATCCAGAGACTTTGGTACAAAGACATTTATTTGGTATCAGTTAACTAGGGGCATCAACAATCTTGATGGTTAGCTGACTAATATAGAAAGCAAACAAAACCGATAATTTAAATATCCTAAGGAAAGCAGGTACTAATCAAATCTACAGAAAAATGTTAAATTGTGGTTTCATGAAAATTCAGTTAATAGAAATTTCTTTGTCATCATTTTATTGGTTACAGTGTTTAGAAGTGGGAGAAAACGTTTCATTTTTGTGGAAATCCTCAATATATCATCTTTTTATATGAATTGTGATTTTATTTTCTTATAGATATATTTAAGTGCTTGCCTCTGACTTAGTAATTTGGATATTTATGGAAAAAACAATTAATCTGAACATAGGCTGTGGGGTTTTTTTTAGTATATGCAATAGAGAGGTTGAATTACTGCTTAAGTCTGTAACAAATTCAGACTTAATAAAATGGTTAATAAACCTGGGCAAAATTGAAGTAATATTATATGCATATAACTGTTTACTTCAAAATTATAATCTTAAATGTTTAAGATAATGCATTTCTCAGCAGATGTATTTGTGTCTAGTTCTGTTTATTTTAAGTATATTTAAACAGGCTTATCTTCACTGTATAAAGTAGTTCCAGTGGCAATCTTTGTGTCATCAAGCATACATACAGAGTTTACTGTGTTTTTGTTTAATACTTGTAATCTTGTTTTAAAAGTGTTTTAAATTTTTTAAATACAGCTTTTGTCTCATTGCACACTGAGATAAAAAAAATCCTCTGTGTCACTGTTACAGTGTATCCCATCAGTTGTTATTATCCCAGATGATGTCTGTCTTAGAAGTGAAAACAAATATAAAATAGGTTAACAGTAGTAATGAAGTACCTGTAGCATTTATGTTGTTGTGGAGTGTTTCTGTTTGTGTAAAAGGATTCTTCCTAAAATGATTGTAAAAGAAAATCTGGTTGGATGTAGAAATAATTTATAGCTGTTGAAGTTAAACTATATTTTATCTACCACCTAGTTTCTCTGCCAGAACTTCACTCTGCTTTCAGTTCACGTCATGTGCATGATAAGAGTAGCTGGGAATTATAGTTGTAGAAACGTTTTCCAAAGTGTCAGCTCAAACAGGTGTTAACACAAATGAGGTTTTAAGAAAGTTAATGTTGAAATGAAAGCAGCTGATATTTGTGTAATTAGAGGTTAACCTAGAATATAAGGTAATTAATTTTGTCCTGCATATTTTCTCTGCAGTTTAGAGATTAGCTTAAGTCCCAATCTTTCAGTGAGCTTTGCACCAGAGAAATTTTCTTCTGTTCCAAATCATACCCTGTTACTCCATTAGCATAGTTCTTAGTACCCCTTTTTAGTCCTGAATTTGTTCAGCTTTTGTACATGCACAAAGTAAATCAGTTTTACTTCTCACCCAAACATACCGTTTTACGAGTAGGTAACACTAATTTAAATAGCCATTATTAACTAATAGATTAATGCTGATCTACTTTTCTCCACTGTATAATAAATGCTGGGCAGATTTGGATAATTCAGCAAATCTAGCTAGGGTCTTTTCTCAAAAGTGACTGGACTAATAAATATGTGTCCAAAGATCATACTGTTCCACTTCACTTTTTATGAAGTTACGTTCTTTTAGAGAAAGTTTATGTTCTGTAGAAATCAGGAAAGATTCTAATTATCAGAGCAGAATGGGTTTTGGAGCTATTAATGTCTCTTTCTTATCCAGATACCATAAACATTAGGTGTTTTCTTGATTTGATTATACATGAATATATCAATGCCTGTTGTAAGCTTGAGTTCACCCTTACGTCCCCAACTACCAGCCATTCATACTGCTACTGTTTGAGCTGAGGTGGCATTCTTGCTAAATGTAAAAAAGACCCTGCTGAATTTTAGGACCGGAAAGTAAAGCCTTTATTACCTCCTTTCTTGCCTTTCTGTACCTAGGATATTGTAGGAATATGTTGCTGTGGGCACTATTTTCAGGAAAGCCAGTAGCAGAATTCCGCATTTCTTCCTTTGACTTTTTTCAGTTTTGCTTACTCTGCTGTCTGCATTATTTAGCCCTTTATGTAACCTTCTCTTGCTCTGTACTTGCATTTACCTGGCAGAATTAGCGATTGCTGTACAAGCAAGACTTTCAAATGCTCTTGCACACATAGCAGTTTGTGATGGATGGCCCTCTCAATCACAGCTAGAAAAACACTCCTCTAATGCAGTTTTGTAGAGTATAAGCATGAGTTATATGTCAAATGGATTCAATGCAGACAGGATTTAATGTGTAAAACCAAAATGCTACATAGTAGTAGAGTGACAAAAAGCAGCCAGAAAGTGCTTAGCACTTACTGTAGGGAGTCTGAGAGGTGCCTGTTGTTACTCCCCATGTTTAGCTTCAGCTCTTCAACTTGCTCTAAGAGTGCAAAAAGAGAAAATGAAACTTGACCTTGACCTCAAGAATACAGCTTGACCCCATTGCTACTGGAATAATCATGGAACTGCTTTTCCTGTTCCATTAATACCTTCCTTATATTTAAAGAAAGTTTTAGCAGCCAAATGACACGACTCACAGCAGAAGGGGGCTTAACCTTGGAAGTGCCACACATGATTTTTATTCTTCTGGGGAAAAAATGCAGCACGGACTTCCTGGTAGGTAGCCAGTGAGTGAAGTCAGGTGGAATTTGCCTTCACTTGATTATAATCAGCTTTGTCCCTTTGTTGATGCCACCTCAGCCATACACTGTTGCCACCTTCTCATCCTGCCACTTAAAGTCATAAAGCTCAGCAGGGAAAATAAACTGAAGGCACAATAACATATGGAAGTGTCTTGGCAAGATCTGGCTGGTCATTTGAAGTGGTTTTCCTTTTTTCTGTGGGTAGGAGATGAAGTCAGAACTATATGTTGTTTCATACATAGGGATCATTATTTTTAGACCAGCAGTAGGTTTTAGCCTCTGCATGTAATCCGCTCAGAGCCACATGAGGCATCAAGGTTTGCACAAAGTGTCTGTGGAGCTCAGAGTCTTTGATGCTGAGTATAACTTGAGTTTTGGAAGTGTAGATGCTCAAAGCACTGAATTGTGTGGTAATTTAAAGCTCAATGACTCGTGTTCGTCTATGTGAACTTCTGTTTCAGGCATAGGAGATTTGCAATAAAAGCTTTTTATAAACCCAGATCCCAACTTATGTAGTTCTTAGTACATTGGTGTTCTCTGTGTCAAGCAAGGGAGATATGAGGCTGTCCTATTAACTGTGGCCAGAGAGCCACTGAGTTTGGAGTGTACATGTACTGCAGACAGGAATCTTTGCATGTTCTCAGCAGTCAGGGACAGTGTATACAAAGGGAAACTTGGTACATTTAAAGGTTATCAAGGCCCATTCTGAAAAACACCAGCTGAACTGCGTGAGTTGGGTGCTGCCAGTGAGGTTTGCCTAGGATGTTATCCTTCAGCTATACATAGCAAACTCAAAGCTTCTTACAGAGAAACCTCTTACCAGTCACTTTCCACAAATGGTGCATATACCTAAAGGTACTTAGTGAAAATCCTTGAGAGGTATTTAATGCAAAAGCAGTTTGTCTGATGTTTTTCGGAAGCCCGTACACACCACTAGCAGGGAGAAGTGCAGGGCAGCTACAGCACAGCACTTGGGCCAGTTACTCATTTTGTCTCAATTAGGCTCTGCCACCCCAAGAGCTTGCCAAGATGTGTGACATGGGGGGGCTTGACAATCTGATTGCCAACACAGCCTATCTACAGGCAAGGAAGAGTGGAGATGGAGACACCAAGGAGATGCAAAAGAGACGTAAGAGCCTCTCACTGCCCAAGATTGATCAATGCAGAGAGGTTAGACAGTCCATTGTTGCTGATTATGACAGCATCTGTGAGCAGCAGCCCATTGGCAAGAAATTCTTCAGAGACTTCTTAGAGACAGTGCCAGAATATTTGGTAGCTAGGGACTTCCTGGATGAGGTGTCAAACTGGGAGTTGGCAGAGGACAATGTCAAGAGCAGTACCATGGAGAATGTGGTCACCAATTTTCTTAAGACAGGCTCCAAAAACTCTCTAGCTTTCATGAGCTCTGACTTGGCCAGCAAATGTCAGGCAGCTATTGCGAAAGACTATGAGAATGTTGTGCTGCTGGCCAAGGAGGAAACAAAACTCTTCCTTAAAGACAAGCCCTTCCAGGACTTCCAGACCAGCCCGTTCTATGACAAATTCCTCCAATGGAAAGTTTTTGAGAAGCAGCCGGTAACTGAGAAATACTTCTATGAGTTCCGAGTGCTGGGCAAAGGTGGCTTTGGAGAGGTAAGAGCTGTACTTTGAAGGATGTGGGTCATCCCTCCCCTTTCAAGACCAGTAGGTGGGTTTGCAGAGAGGAACTTCACAAAGGATTAAGAAATTGTCTAAGGTTTTGCAAAACTTGCTCCTTCAGATTGTCTGTTTCCCAGAAATTAGGCTGTTTGTTAATCTATACTGTAATATAGACTCCAGGTGTCTGTTAGTGAAGAGCTACTCATATTCTGTATCTATGCTAGTAAAAAAGCAGGCTTCTTTACAAAAGTTTGCATGACTGTCAAGATAGTTAATTATTAGTCTGCTCTTTGGTACTGTTAGCCTGTGCTAGCTCACATGCTCCCAGATAACTCCTAGGTGCAGTTTAGAGAGTAGCACAGATCAAGACCTGTTCCCAAAACACAGTATGAATGCAGCTACCTTGGTTTGAGATGGAAGAGAGTTTAGCTACAAAGATGCAAGCTGTATGTGCTGCTTATTCTCTTATTCTCACATTCTCATTCCAGTCTGTATGTGTAAAATTCCTTCATTACCTTTCCTGGTGCATCTTGCTTCTCTAGGTTTGTGCCATCCAGGTGAAAAATACTGGCAAGATGTATGCCTGCAAGAAACTGGATAAGAAAAGGTTGAAAAAGAAAGGTGGAGAGAAGATGGCACTACTGGAGAAAGAGATCCTGGAGAAGGTCAACAGCCCTTTCATAGTCACACTAGCTTATGCCTATGAGAGCAAAAGCCATCTGTGTCTTGTCATGAGTCTCATGAATGGAGGGGATCTGAAGTATCACATCTACAATGTGGGAGAAAGGGGTTTAGCAATGAACAGGGTCATCTATTACTCAGCTCAGATCACCTGTGGGATTCTGCATCTCCATTCCATCAAGATTGTGTACCGGGACATGAAACCAGAAAATGTCCTCTTGGATGATAACGGCAATTGCAGACTGTCTGATCTTGGTTTGGCGGTGCAAGTCAAAGAGGGAAAAAGCATCACTCAGAGGGTGAGTACAAATTCATTGGACATGGGCAGTGGGAAGGGAAGCTATTCTATTTCTAATGCATTATGAGTCCAAGGGTTAATTCCCTGGGATTTGTTCTTTGCTAAAGACCTTATGTGATCATTTCATTCTAAGAGATAGGTGGTAAGAAGATTTGGTTATTAACTCTCTAGATGCTATATGTAGTAGAATAACTTCTCTTACACAGAAACAGTAGAATCAACTTGACCTGTTGTTTCTCTTAAGATAAATTTTTGAGCCAGTCATAGAGTAGCTAACACACATGCCTTGTGCCTTGAGCAATAGTGCATAGTCAGGGATTTAACCAATTGTTTGTTTAATGAGCAGCAGTTAAGATATGACTCCTTCTGTATTCAGTTTTTGCTCCTAGAAAAATACATTTTCTTCCAGATTACTCGTTAAGTGACGGTTGTGATTGTACTGCACGTGTTTATGGTGCTGCACAATAAACCATTGCCAACCTTCCTCCCCTCAAATTCCTGAAAAGTTAGCAGATTTGATGACAGTTTGCAAATGTACATGGCTGTGTGCATGTGTAGGAAGAAAGAGATGGATGACCAGCTGTTTTTTGCTATGTGAATTAGACTGTGCAGCACTTCAGCTCTACCTGTGGTCATCCCAAAGTAACCCAGATTTGTAATAACATCATGAGGTTTACACAAGAAATATGTATTCAGGTAGCTTAACTATGAAAAAAGTGTATTTGTCTCAAGGTGTCTGGAGCTTGGAGATGTATATAATGAGTGAATGTGTCTGAAATACACTAAGAATATGAAGAAACGGAAGCAACATTATAAACTTACAAATGGGTCTAACTGCCTTATGTTAAATACCTCAAGTCTATCACGTTACTGTAGAAATTCAGTAGAAGAGAGAGGACTTGCTAGTAACCTTTTGCATCATGCTTGAAGTACACATTTCTTTTTATGATGTTACTTAATATAGTACTTTGTAGTTTGAAGGATATATATTTTTTCCTGGCAATTTAAAAAGTTTGTATTATGAGCATTTTTAGTTCTCAGTGAGAGAAAATATGGAAACTGATGTATTTTTAGATAGGAAGTAATTTTAAAATGAGACTGCATTGTGTTTTAGATATGAAAATACAGTTTCTGTGAAAGCTAAGGCAGGTTTTTAAATAGAACTTAAGTGAAATGAGAATGTTTTGTTTGTGAAGATGGCATTTTGATCAGTGAACCCAGAGCTATAAGCCTTACTGTGCTTTGCAAGTTATGAATGCATGCAGTTATTACGATCGTAAAAAAAATCATTTTGTCAAGGGCAGTTTTTCATACTTGTAAATATGTGGGGTTTGGCAGAAGAAAAAAAAACAGAATGAAAGAGTGTATTTAGAAATGTCTAATTACTTCAGTTGGTATTAGGGTAGAATCTCAAGGCAGTAATGGACAAGGTAGTTGTTCCTCCTTACTTTCTATGACAGTCATCAAGTTATAATGATTTTTCTTCTGTTGTTGTTTGCTGTTTTTAGAAGCACTATTCACAGTTGTATGGTTGCTTTTATTAGAACAGAAACTGCTATGAATAATGTACTACATGATTGTAGTGTGTTACAAGGAATTTCAGTTAAAGGCAGTTTTATTCATACAGGAAATTGAAATAGGAGAAGGAAGAAAGATTTTTCTCTCCCCATTTTCTGTATGAACTATGAGGGGTTAAATGAATAGTAATTCCCAGTATTATTTTGCATTTCTATAAACTAACCCTGTTTGAGTCATTTGAAAGCTACTACTAAAAAACATAATATGACCTAGATATTACTATTATTTATAGTAATGTCATACATAGGAAGATGTAAAAACACCTTTACAAAATTTGTTGCATTAAGCTTATCCATGTACCCCCGTAATAAAATAGAAATGGTGCTGTTAACTCAGTTTTTGCTTTCTAATTACATTTATGTTGTGACTAAGTTTGTATCATAGTCTCCTTTTCGAGTGTGACTACCAAATTTTATCACTTTAAAAAAATGTTGAGAGAAGATATTTGTATAGATTTGTTTTGTTTCGTTTTTCCCCAAAATGATACATGGCTCCAAGACAGATTTATTAAATTTAAATCTAATCAGTTACACCACTTTGTGGACACAGTTTTATAAGGGCAGTGTTATAAGCTAAAGCAGAAACAGGGCAAATCTGTATTATACTGTGTATGTGAGTGAAGTGCCTAACATCATAAAGCTGTTTCTAGATATTGGATGATGGTCTGAACTGACATGTTAAAGCTTACAATTTTCAGCCACTAATTATAGGCAAAATACTACTGATCTATAACATAAAACCTTTTCATTTCAATTTATTTATCCATTTGCAAAGAATCCTTCTGTTTTGGTGGATGTTGTAATATATTGAACTTCATTCCTGTCTCTAGCGGTTCTGACTTTAAAGCCTTGTAAGCCTCTCTTATGACCTGGTTCTTCAATATCATGCTTAAAATACTGTTCTATTGCACTGTGAGAATAATGCCTAACTTTGCTTTAATCATATTCATAAGTCATTCTACTGCCTGAAAGTAATTAGCTAATATCCCTAGTACCAAATGAAGCCATGGTTTGGCTGTCTGGTACAGTTAATGGTAACTTACTTAATCTGTTAAGATAAATTTTACTTAGCCAGTCTTAGACATATGAAGAATTAAGATAGTTTATTTGGTAAATGTAAGGTTGAAATAATTTTTAAAATTGCATCCATTGTGGTCTTTCTGTAAGGTGATATATTAAAAAAAGTCGGATTTTTTTTCTTTTATCTGCTGTCTAATGAAAGCTTGTGAGCTTGAGTTGTTTGATCTTTCATTTTATTTCTTGTTTTTCATCTTAGAAATATCAGTAGTAGCAATTGTTGAATTCCTTGTTTTGCTGAAGTACCATTTCAGAAGAAAAAAAAGTAACATCTTTTCTGGGTCATATTTTAACAGTTTACTCGCCCTGAACAGATTTCTACAATGTAAGCTAGCCTTGTATTCAGTAAAGCTACTTTTATTATGAGATTGTATTAATTCTGAGTATGGAGATCCTGTTTTAGACTCATACTTTTAAATGAAGAAGCAGAATGATGCCTTTTTTAATATAGAGCGCTTTCTTGTTTTCTGCAGGTGTGAACTGCATAGATGCTAAAGATGAAGTAAAATAATTTAAGATTTTTCAACAACTGTCTAAAAATATCTCTCAGCGATTCAGGTTTTTCTTCCTGAGTGCTAAACTTTTCGTGATCTATCTAGCTCTTCAGGTGTTAAGTGGATCTTCCTTGTGAATAAGCAAAATAAAATAGAAAATGCTTCCATACTTTTTATGTATCAGGAGGAACCAAGTAAACAAATGTGGAGTAGTCATCTGATCTTAGGCACCTGCTTAAAAAAATGTTCATCTCCATTTATTTGACCTGTAACTATGCTGGTATGAAAACATCTCTTAATACATCGTAGACAGTCAGACGAAGCAGCAGTTTTTCTCTATGTCTCTTTTTTTGCTATATATTATGAAGTAGCAATGTCATGTGATAACTTTCATCGTTGCATCTACAAGGTTGAATAGTATACAATATATTGATTTATCTGTGTATTTATTTTATTAGAGATTGCAAAAACCCCTCAGTATTTTGATGCATTCTGAAAGTTTTGTACATCTCTCATGAGCGTACAAGCCATTAAAGATAAATGTATTCTGCTTTCAAAGCATCAAAAAAACACCTAGCCTCTCATGTATGAATCAATGCACTTCACCCATACATGAGCTGGAGGATCCATTAATCCATTTTGTAAATCTTGTTAGGTGATTAGGTTATCATATGGCACAAGTGATAAGCTAGTTAATGAGTTCCTGTTTTAGACATTTTCCAAGTTTTTGGTGAAGATTTCTATGAAACTATAATGTTTATGTACTGTTTACCAGCCAAAGATTATTCTCTTTGTGGGTGAAAAGGTTTTTTGAATTTTAGTTGGGTGACTTCAACGTGGTGGTCTTATAATGTAATGTGTGTTCATGCTGCAGAAAAAGCATTGTGCAGCAGATGGTTTAATACTTAAGTAATTGAAGAAGTAGCCTTGGTATCCTTTAAGTATTGTCATCACATATACTCCTTTTGAGAAATATTCGTGTGCTCTATAACAATTGTCTGTAACTATTAAAAATACTCTACTTGCAGAACCAATGCTCCTTACAAAGGTCTAGAAAGAGTTGGATACCTAGCCTTAGTTTTTTCCGTTTGTTTTCGGTTGCTAAAGCAGCAAGTAGAATCATCTGGCTTTCCATGTGAATGTTATTTTGAACATATACAGGCAGTTGTAAGTAATTGGTACAGTAGTAATTACAGGGTTTAGAAAACTTAATTTCACTAAGGTGTGCTGATTTATATTTCTGAAGTGCTAGCTGGCTTTAGAATGGAGCTATCAGAAAAAAATACACAAGTTTGAACAATAACAGTCTTGGAAATAAAAGAAGTAGAAGGCAACTGAAAGCTACTTAAAATGTATTTTTTCTTCATGGAACAAATATGGATTATATGGGATCTCCTCATGGTACATACATGTACCTGTGCAGTCTACCTCGAAATGTGTATATGCACACTCAGGCAGAGCTCTTACTGGTATCACTGGAAACAGAAATAAACTCTTTGCCAGTGGTAATATAATTATTGAGGACTTCAGGAAATACCATTATGACTTTTCATACAAATGTGCAGCATCTGTTCTGACGTGTTGATCATACCTGCATAAACTAGATTGTATCTTAAAATCACACCTTTTTAGATGTGATACTCTCTTTATCTTACATAATTGAAATGGGCAGCAAGGAGAAACTGAGAGACTGCAAAGATGGCTTTTGCATAGGCAAAATGTTTTGTCTAGTTATGTACTCACTTGATTGATTCTGCAACTAGTTCTTTTTGCATATGACAGAAATGAGGACCCTCCATCCCAGGTTTCTCCACTTGAACAGTTTGACCTGGTATCCTTTTTCTTGAAGTCTCTGCAACTTTTCCTCATGCAACTCAAAGTTCACTTGTATGTGAGTCAAATGCTCCTGCCCTTATCCAGAAGACTAATACCACTTAATTTCATGAGAATGGTTGGGAGAAAAGTGAGCATGTTCTTCTGTTTAGTACCCTCATATCCTCCGCATATCAAAATATAGGGTACTTAATTCCATTTTCCCAGAAGTCAGTGCATATTTGCTGTTTATTTCAGGAAGAACTTTCACCCTTACTGGGTATGGCTTTTGTGCAAAGCAATTGTTGCATATAAATTGTGAAGTGCTTTTGTGCAGATGTATGTGAGCCAGAGAGCTTAAATATTGACATGACAACTGTGAAAAATAAGACAAACATATTTTTGTAGTATTTATAAAAGTGCATTCATATCTTCAGAGGTTTCAGGCTTCTTCACAGTTTTCCTGTGCTATGTTTTATATATTTGAAGGACATCATAATATTTTTATAGGAAAAACATGTTTTGGTTAAAATCTTACTCAGAATGTCCTTTTGCCCTCCTGTATGTTTGTTTATTATAAGATTCTATTTCTTAGGAAAACAGAAGGAAATCTATTTAGATGTTCCTGAAACTTGCAGTTTAATTTCAAGGCAGTTGAGAAGCGGGAGGAGGGTTTAGACTTGTGAAATAAAAAATAACGCAGCAAGCTATTCTACGGTTGACCTTTGGTCATTATCACATGGCATTCTTATTGGATAAGATTCTGTAAAAATTTATTCTTCCTTTGCAGTTTGAAAAATGACAGCCCCTCATTTGCTCAGGTTTAGAGTGACTTGCTGCTATTCTAAAGTTTCAAAGCCACCATTCTGCTTATGCATTTTTAAGTATGACATGTAAAATTTGTTATGTTTTACTAGCAGAACTTTATTCTTAGAAATTTTGATAATCACAGTTGTTATGAAGTGTGCCATCATGACAGGTATTTCAGATTTTTTTTTAATCTCTGAAATGCATACTTTACAGAATGCAACCTTATCCACTGTCAATGCCATGATCATGAGAGTGAACAGAGCAAAAATTATTTTGTGGGATCATTCTGCCTCCTGTGGTTTTGGAGATGGCAGAAAGGGTACTGTAGCCATCTAAAATTATGAGAATACATGTGTCCCATGAAATGCTTTTGCTACGAAGGACATGCCTCCTATGAGTCATGTTTTTCTGTCTGGGAAAAGACATGGGAACCCTTTAAAATGGTCTCTTTGCATGACTTTTAACCTTGTTCTTCATTCAGTTTAATCTCACAATTAAATGCTGTAGTGTGTTGTATAAAAAAGCAAGAGATAAGATTCTTTATCAAGTTCCTAGAGCTAGTAGAAAGCTTAGTTAAGCTCTTTGAATGAAAAATGCTGTGTAAGTCCTAAATACTACTGTTTAGTCCCTTTGTCTCTTGAGGCTATTTATTTATTATAAAAAATAATATACATTCTGGAATGATCTCTTTGGTAAATCATCTAGTGGGCCACTTGTTGGTTCAACATTGTCAAAGATGTTTTTACTTTATTGGGTAAGAAAAGCAACATTTGGCTGATAATTTGAAATGCTGATTTGACAGCTTTGACCAGAAGCACTATTGCAGTTAACTGTAAGCTATGGGATGGCGAGGAATGTAGTACTTACCTTCTTACTGGACCACATGTGACATTCCGCTTACTGTGATGAGTAGTTTCAGTTAACAAACATATAATGACTTTTTAATAAAGACAAAATAAAATCCTGAAGCTACAAAAGTGAAAACTGTGGCCTTGTTTTTGCTCATTGTTCAAGTTTGAAATCTGCTGGTGGAAGGTAGCTGGTTCAAAATATGTGGAGGTCGTTCTTAGCACAATGTGTAGTTAAGCTGCAGGACTCCTGCAAAGGATCATAGAGGTTTAAAAATTTATCCAGGTTCAAGGGGAGATTGGACAATTGATGGAAGACAATGTTGTTCAGAGAAACCATTTCTGTCTCTGGAAGCCCCTGAACTGCAAACAGTTGAAAGTATTAGAGAAGTATCAATGTACACACCAGTCTTCCCTATGCATCCATTTTTTTTGCCAGTTCACAGATAGTAAACTGGCCATATGGGCCTTTGGTCTGTTGCAGCCAGTACCCATCTTTCTGGATTTACATGTAAAAGCATTGTATCTCCAACATTAGTCATAATCCTGACTAAGATAAGATGGATGAAATCCCGTGGATTTCAGTGATAGACAGTAACCATCCAGGTGTCATTGTCATTCGTGCTGCTTAACCTACAGGGGCTACACCTACATTGGAGAGTCAATATCCTTCTCAAGGCACCTTGCAGTCCTGTTCCCTCAGTCACACTGGTGCTGAACACAGAATTTCTCTTTGATGTTCCCTTTTTGAGAAAGCCATGTATGCTTTGGCTGTGATACTGTATTTGCATTCCTTATAAAGAGCTTCATCAAATATATACAGAGCTAAGTAGATGGAGATTTTTCTCCTTTATTAATATTGTTTATAGAATTTTCTGTGGTAATTAAATAATAAAACCATAAACATCTCTGAAGTGAAGTATTATTGTTCCAACATTATAGATGGGAAATGGTCAGGAGAGATTTAAAGGGAAATTAAAGGGAAAATCATATTACAGGAAGACTAGAGAACTCCGATAATTCTTGAATTCTAATTGTGTGGTTATGAGTCTGTACCAAGTGTTCTGCTTGTCTGATATGCTCCATCCCTTTAATGTCTGATTGCCTCAACATTGTGAATGCATATCTCTTCTGATGACACTTCACCAGAGTGGGGATGTTAGCAAGTTCTAACTCCAGTAGGGATCTGAGGCAAAGACAGTGATTTATGCGTGATCACACAGGAAGAAAGCAGGGAGATGCTCTAGAATCCAAAGGTAATATTGGTGCCCAGTTACTGGACTCTGCTTCCTCAGGCCATTTATCCCTTTGATTTTCATGTAGCATGAATCTAAACTGGAAAACATGCATGTGTCTATTTCTGTGTCTATTTCTCTTCGCAGGTGTGAGCACAGAGGCTGCCTGCCGTTACTGTCACAGAAGTGGCTTTCTTTTTTCTTTGTGCAACTTCTTGGTTTCAATGACTACTGATGTCCAACCTTAAAAGAGTAAAAACTGTTGGTAGATTTTTTTACTAGTCCAGTTAGTGACTTTGAACCCAGAGGCAATTTTGTTCCCTTTTTTTCTAATATAGCAGAAATTTGTTTTGTCCCTTTTGTGCTTTCATCTCTGTGGGTTTTTTTAAGGCAGACAGCTTTCCCTGTTAAAATTAAGTTCCTATGTGAAAATGAAAAAAACTTTGGTCTTGAATTTTGTGTAAATGTGGGATTCAGTAGCTCCTAAGCTCCTATACAGTTTTTCTCATTATCTTTTCCTGCTACTCTGAACAGTCCTTGTGTTCTTCTGAATCACTAGCCCATCAATTTATGATAATCCATCCCATCATAAGGTCCTTCCCTTTGTTAAACATTAACAGTAGGGAAAAATCTTTGTTCTGTGAGACTTATCAAGGGTGCCTTTTGTCCTAATTGGATTTGAGTTTCTTTTCTTTTCAAACATAGTTGCCTATTCATTTAATCATTGGCTTCTTGGTACTGTGTGAACGTGTGGAGGAACTGCAATTCTGTGTGACTCGTTTAAGTTACGCTCCATTCCTCCTCACAGTGGCTCTTGGGAGAAAAATGAATATTGTGAAGTGAGTGACAGAAGCAGATCAGTTGTTCTGCTTTACATCTAGGGCCTATTAGCTTGTGTACAGAGAAGAGTTTTCTGTGGCTTGTTCCTGCATTCCTGCAGGGTCTATTAAGGGCATTGCTGAAGAAGTGGAGGAACAGCTGGACAAGAGAACAAAGCAGGCAGTGGCACCCCTTGGAGGAAGGAAGGACTGAGCCCCAGGAAACAGCTGATAGAGCTAAACTCAGCTTGTTTTTTTTCCTCTGTTCAACAGTTCTTGTGCCATGGCAAACAAAAGATAGACATTCTGATTTGCTTTACTGTTTGGTTTGTGATATCAATTGAGTTTGTTTTGCAGAGATCTGTGGGAAAAGGTAGAGAGATCTAAATCCTGTTTCTCCTCATTTGCCTGTTTCTGTGCTGATGAATGCTCCAGAGAGTTCTGTTTCTTTCTCCCCTGCATCTGCTAGAAGCTGGGGTCATGGCAGTGTTCAAGGGATTTTCCCTTCTCAGGACTGCAATCTGAATAGGATGTATGAGTGTACTTACACTGTGGGCCTCATTCTGCTCGAAGTTGTGGCGTGCCAAGTACCCATTGACTGTACTGGGAACTAAGTGCACTCAGTGCTTCTCAGGATCACATCTTGTATTATTAAAAGATTACAATTATGTGACCTTTAAAAAATTTATGCAGGATCACATTTCACAAAAGAAACATTTGTATAATTTCAGATGAGTCATTTCTACTATGTCCCGTCAAACCACACTCAAAGCAACAATTCCACTTAGCAGAACTTCTTCACTAATGTATCCAAGGACAGCATTTGGTCATTACTTTTCAGAGGATTATTGAAAAATTGTATTTTGGGTTGTTCTCAAGATAGAGAAATAAAGGGAGAAGTAGATCTGTTAACCGTTTTCAAAAGCAAGTCAATTAAAATTTAATTGACTGAAATGTAATGTCTATTTTTATATTTCAAACTGCATATGCAAGTAAGGCATCCTGCTCATCATCACAAAAGACAGTATTAGATGGAGAGCAAGCAAAAAATACCTAGTGTTGCACTGACTGCACTTCTAAGTTGCATGCTTCTGCAATGGCATATGATTTCTGCTTTCTTTTTAAAAGTTGGGATAATATAACATTCTTTGGTTCCTTTGTGATTTTTTTTTTTTGTTGTTATTGTGTTGCATTAGATGCTTCCAGGTTAGTGAAGGGGTAATACTGTGTGTTCATGTGTCTCTGTAAGATCACTTGAGCAGTCAACAGGTATGTTCCAAAGGTTCCTGCTCTTATCAGGAATCCAATAGAAAAGAATAAAATAATGTGTTTGGTCTTAGTCAAAACCCAATGCACATCCTAGTAGTGTAGAGTTGACAACAAAGGAATTCAACTTTCTGAGTGGTTTTTTTTCAATTTCCTTGTTTCCATTAAAAGAGTTAAATTTATCCATGTACAATAAGACTAGTAAGAAAAAGTGTTTTTCAGTTAATACAGAACTTCTGAATTTACTCATAAATTGCATTGAGTGAAAACAACTACAAAATTGTACAAACCTAATGATTTTTTTGTGATAGACATACCAGTAACCCATACTTACAGGTATCCATTCTAAGGCATGGTCAGATAATCCTAACTGAATTAAATATTCAATACCAGGCCATGGAAAATAGACCCCTTCTCAAGAATAATGCATTTATCTTTTTTGTGATATCTTTTAATTCATTTGCTCTCTGTCCTTTTTCCCCCCTGTTTACATTTGAGTAAAATTTACAGTATATTTATTTACCCCTTGGCCTGCAGAGAGTAACTTAGCTCATTAGTCTGATTCACTTTTGCTTTGGGAATCGGTGGATACATTTTCCACCTAATACACTATTTCTTTGCTGTTCAAATCTCACTACTGCTAGTGAGACTCGTACAGTTTAAAACTCCCTTCACTAACCTTATGTTTTACCTGCTTCAGTAAACCTCTCCTGAGTCATTGAGGCTGCCTTTCATGTTGCCACAGGATCTCTTCTCCTTGAAACATTATCTGATTTTTGACATCTTGTTCTCCATAATGATTAGTGCAGGGATGTTAGGTTTTAGCTTCCCTCTAATGCTGTCTACTCCCTGAAGATAGAATTAAATCTTCACTTAAAAGATGTATGTTCTTGCAGTTCCAGAGGTTGAGTAATTCCTTTTTTTTGTGTTCCTTGATACAGCAAATGCTTATGGCTTTGTCATCTTTCTTCCCAAATGATTTTGCCAAAGCTCTGCATATGTAGACATAAGTGGAAAAGACTAAAATTTAAGCTCTTTTCTTCATTTCTTCAAATTCCCGTTTTGATAATGATTGCAGAGCTTTATGTATTTCTTCCCCCTGCTTGTTCATGTGTTTCTTCTCCCTTAAACATCACTGCTGAATACTTGTGAAATGTGTTTGTTTCTGCTATAAAATAATGATATTTAAGTGGGTTTTGAGTCTCAGGGGTTATGAGATTAGGTTTAGATTCCTGCTTCTCAGCCTGTTCCTTCATTATGAATCATAGAAAAGCTTTAGGATTGGGAGAGGTTTGTTTTAAGATCAGGTTCCATTTTTTGTGAAATTCCATGAGAAAAACAGCTCTCATAAAATTCTGAATTGGAATGGTTTGACATACCAGAGGAACAATATATGTTTCTAGACTTCTCTCAGATTGAGCTGGATCAAGTCAATAACAACAGCTCAAAAGATTTCAGTGCTGCTAATTTAGAATTTTGGAGTTTAATTCATGTTCACAGTAACCCCATCCACGGTCTTTCACTTCAGTCTGAAAGGAAGCTGTTGTTGGTCCATTTCTATTTTCTATTAAACTGTGGTCATGCAGTCTTTCTGGTCTGTGATTATGGTCTTGCTTTCTCTGTTCTTGAGAAACATGAGTACCATGTCAAAGCATGGTGTTCTCTGTATGGTGTGACTTACTGAAGGTTATGTGAAAAGTGCATGATAGAGATGGAAGTTACTTGGCAACTATTTGTTTTGAAAAAACAATTATGGAAGAAGAGAACGCAAGTGGAAGGAAAGAGGCAGTCTGAAAGGAACTGCCTTGAAACACCTTTATTATCGCAGAATTCTGACTTTTGCATGTCAGATTTATCCAGTTCCTGTATGACGATGCTGTTGTGGCAAAGTAATGTCTTATCAGAAGGACCATACTGTGCTGTCAGGGTACACTTCGATGATGATATGACTCATCAGTTCTTCAAGGCATTAGTGCCGCAGCTTCATCTCAGTAAAAATAAGAATGTTTATTGCTTCCCAGAAGGAAAGAGAAAAAAAAAAAAAATCCAGAAGCCTATTTAGTGTCTGTGTTCACTAACCCTCAATGAGCTCTGTGGGCATCCTTTTGTACCAAATTTTCTCTACTGCTTTCAACCCCTCCATTCCCTTCCAGGTTTCACGATCTTCTGAGGCCAGATGGATCTGGGGTTCTGTGGTCCGTATTTGAGCACTTGTCCCCCTTTCTGAATGGAGCAGTAATCATACATGAAAATGTAATACTTTCAGGGTATCTCTCAATATTAACTTTTACGTAGAGAAATTCAATGCAAACAGTACAAATTACATGTGGAATGATGTCAGCTGCTGCAATGCCCATATGGCTCCTCTGCAGTTTTGTGGTTTTAGTTAGGGAGGCAACAGTTCACTTTTAAACTTTTTTTTTTTTTTCTAACCTGGCTGATTTTTTTGTTCTTCTCATCTGATTTTCAACTAAATGGAGGATTTTGCTCTATATCCCTAAAAGTAAAAAAAAATACAAAGAGGGAAAACAAACTGGATTTAATTTTCTGTCCTTTAGACTTATGTTGTAATTGATACTAAGATGTTCCCTCTTGCACACATTGTTTACAGTAGAGTATATGCCATAATGTGTAGTGGCGTGAGCTAAAGTTTGTAGGGAAACCTGGCTCAAAAATACTGTGCCTAAAGTTGTAAGCATTAGAGGAATTACTCAAACCCCATAAAATAAAATTCATTTGTTGAGCCTGTGCTTTTTACATATATAATATGCCCAAATGAGCTCTAGTTTCAGTTACCTTTTTCTAACTGTTTTGCTTTGAAGGGAAACTCTGTCACTGCTTGTGTTTTGGTAGCAGTGATAATGACCATCTTGAATGACCTTTAGTGGGATTTTGCACAACATAATTTTCCATTTTAAATTGTAATGCTACTAATACATCAGTCCCAGTATTTCAAAAAGATATGTCAGAAGTTGCTTGAACCTCTTCTATAGTTATTGCTGTTAGCTGAATCTGGTAAATAGATAAGATACAGCATCAGATGAGGCAGGAAATGTTGGGTCAGCTGAGGGAATGCTGTTGTGATTGAAATCTCACATTCTCAGTCATGTAAGTGCAGCAGAAAGCATATGGAGAGGCTGACCTCCTCTCTTCCCTCCCAGGTGAATCGGCTCCCTCAAGACAGAGGCAGCAGGGAGCTATTTTGAACACTGTGCAGTCTGTCCCCCAAGGGGAGCGTGCCAGGCCTGATCTAGGAAGGAAGCAGGCAGATTTCCCTCTCAAAGAGTGGTCATTTCTTCTCTTGGGGAGGGGCCCATTAGTGCTGCATATAGTAGTAGTCTTTATTCAGTGAGGTTTTTTTCAGTTACGAAATACAAACTTGTTCTTTCACTTGAATGCATGTAATTTACTAATCATAATTTTCATAGGTTACTTTCTTACAGTGGTTTTAAGAGTTTTTCTTGGCCCTTGATCATAGTCATTCCTTCCAGAAACCAACAGGGAGTGCAGGTGAGAACTTCCTCATGCAGGTTATCTACCAGCTTGATGAGAATTTTCTCATTGGCAGCAGACCCCTGTGTTGGACCAGTTATAACCCCTGAACAGGGAGGGAATCAGTGATTGATTGTCTAATTTTTGTCTTTTTTTAATCTTTTCAAATTGATTGCTAGTTTTGTTTACAGGACAAAGCTGACAACGCTATCTTCAACAGGAAAAAATTAATATGGAACAAGAAAGCAAGCTAAACATGAATTTAAAAAAAAACCACATGTAGGTAGAAATTGCATAGACATTTCCACCTTTGAAGAGCATATTTAAGGCAGTTTTCCCATATGCTAAGATGTTTAAAGACAGATACAGTCCATGTGCTAAAACAGAGCTATACCTCAGAGTTTCTAGGAAAAAATAATCTATTATATGGAGTTTCTAGATACAAAATATGTCAATTCTATTACTGATATTTTGGAAGAATTATAGACTAGTCAGTTTAATTGTATGCATTTCATTACTGACATCGTATAGTAAATCTGTCTTTATGTTTACAATAGGCTGGCACAAATGGTTATATGGCTCCAGAAATCCTGAAGGAGGAAGATTACAGCTATCCTGTGGACTGGTTTGCAATGGGGTGTAGTATTTATGAGATGGTTGCTGGGCGAACACCATTCAAGGATTTCAAAGAAAAGGTCGATAAGGATGAAGTTAAAAGAAGAACTCTAGAAGATGAAGTGAAATTTGAACATGCCAACTTTACAGAGGAAGCAAAAGATATTTGCCAACTGTTTTTGGCTAAGAAAACAGAGAATCGTTTAGGAAGCAGGTATGCCTTAATTCTCAAACTCAGTAAAAGCCAGACTAAAGCTGCAAACAATATTATTATTTTACATATTACACCAAATAAGGTTGGATCTTGACTTTCTACAGCATACTAAATTTTCCCTTCCACTTCTAGGAAGAGAGAGGTGGAAAGTTTTGAAGATAATATGGAAATAAGGAATTTTGTTGCAATAGTGTGATTGTCCATGCTACTTCAGACTACTCATAGAAGTTCCCTTCTTGGTATTTTGTGGGGCTAGACTCTATATAGTTTTGGGAGAAGGGAGCAGGTCATTTCTATTGCATTTTCTTTCCTAAAGGTAAAGGATATTCAAGCAGATACCTGCATCTGTGCTAATGCAGACTGAATGCAGACTCAGGCTGTATCACTTACTGGAATGATGTGGGCAAAAATCCAAATCTGCAGTGTGGATTCTCTTCCCTGCAGGTATCTAACTTGCAAGGCTGTGTCAGTGGCTTCCTACTGAAGAAACCTTAACCCCTCTGCTTTACTCAAGTGCTTTAAAAAGATCTTGTAGAGGTTCTGGTCTTCCTGACTCATGCCAGGGAGAAAAGCGAGGAAAAGAACATTAGGCACAAATTCTTGTAAAGTAAGACATTTTTGAGGACTTCAGATGTGGCTTTGGGTTGATAAAGACTGATGGATGTGTCCCTGACTTAGCAATTCCAAGTAACTGTTCAATAAGAAGAAAATTAGAAAGATAAGCATTGTAACATTTAAGTTGTAATATCTCTGATCCCTCTGATATGTGTATGTGTACATATATATCTAAATAAATAAATCATTAATTGCATTTTTAATGAGACAGATTGGGGATCTACATTTGCAGTACAGACAAAATAAATATAATAAAAATGTAAGAAACAAATAGGAAGCTGTTAGTACCTCTCTTTAGAATACACCATGATTTGAATCACCTATGAGTACAAATATATGTATGAGGTGCTTTTACAATCTAAAGGTGGAATAGACACAGGGACTTAATGAAATTGCACAGATAGTCTTCTAAATTTGTATTTCATAATAACATGGAACAGTTTTGCAAAATGTTAGTTACACATTTGCATGAAAGAATTAACTTTAATGAAAGGTAATATATTATTAATATACATATTCTTATGATTCTAGTGGTAAATGAAGACAACTATTCTTTGTACCTCATGACTTTTCCCAACAACTCTGCAGGGCTGCAGAAAAAAAATATATTTTCAACAGTACATGGAGTATGTTTGATACAAAATCTGTATTATTTGTAATATGTTTAAAAAGCTTATTTTAAAAATAAATTTAATGCAAAACATTTAGAGCATTCTACCTGAAAAATAAATTTAATGCAAAACATTTAGAGCATTCTACCTGACAAGTCAGCATGCTTTGCAGACTTTTAGTCTTACAGCCTGTTGTGAAGGAAGCACATTTCAGAGTAGGGGAAAATGAAATTTAGAGATTCTGAGTGACTTGGTCAAGTTCATTAAGCAAGTCTGAAGCAAAACCAGCAACAGACTGTTCACCTACTGTAACCACATTCCCTTTGCTAAGGGAATTGTTTGCAATCACTCTGTCTTCTTACTGTTTCATTATTTCTCAGCAATGGGAGAAATGTACACAGAAAAGTAATTGCACAGATTACTTTTAATTTTCTGCTATTTAAGATACTCTTACTCTTATGTGCTGTACTTAGAAAAGGAAAATGATAGGATGTATACCATGCCTGGGTGTGATACAGAATAAAAGCCTGCATGTACCTCTTAAACAGGGCAGTACTATTCAGGACAGCTCATCCTTATGTAAAGATTAGTACTGTAATTCTACTAAGGACAACAAGACCTTGGGTTATCTACATAAGTGCCTGTTGCATAAGTTAAAGCTTCTCAAGGACAGCTTTACTTTGTACACCTGACTTTCTAAAATACTCTTTTATTGAAGACTCCGTGTTACTAGCTAACTCAGGAAAGATGTAACCGTTCTACTCCACTCAAGCTTTTTGGGATTGATATCTCAAATCCCAAATCTGTAAAGTGTTGGGTTTTTTTTGTTTGTTTGTTTAATGGAGGAATACAAAATTGACAGTTTAGATGAGTATATTTGCTCTTTCTGTTTAAGTTACATAAACATGCAGTTAACACAGGAAGAGCTCAAGTTCATATCCAGCTAGCTGGAAGATGCCTCAGTTGGTTCCAGTAGATGGCGTTCCTGTAGCTTTATTTTTTAAACTTTTTATGGTTTTGGTGGTGTCAGAAAATACATAGGAGGGGCAACATTGCAGCAGTCCATTCTGGAGCCTTCACCAGCTTCTAGTGCTTTTTGGTTTATGTTACAGAAAGGAAAAGCAAAACAAAATGGCATTTTTGGGAGTGCATCTGCCCAGTAGGATTGTCAGTGCTACTAGCCCACCAGTGTTCTCAGAACACTAGTTAACTTGAACAGCAACTCTAATGCACTTCAAACTAACATGGAATGTAAATAAATCACATCACGCTTGAGGGCTGCTCAAGTACTTGGTTATCACTGGCTAGTTAAGTTAGGAGATAGTTTTGCAGGGCTATGCATATACAGAGGTCATGATCCCTGTTGCCTTGATCTATACGTTAATAATTGTGTTCATATGGCTCCTTTGATTTGAAAATGTCATTGTTTCACTGCCCGGGGTGCCCAGCGAGCAGCATCTATCGTTCTTCAGGTTGTGATTTAGCATCCTGGTCATGGTAATGTACAGTGGTTAGTGGTTGGTGGTGACCTGCTCAGAAGAACCAGCTAGCAGAAGCACAAAATGAGAATTTTCTAACAAGGGAGATGAAAAGGGCAGCTGGTAGCTTCATCTCAGCTGTGCCTGGATAGCACTAAGGCAGGCTGGAAGCATGGCAGGACAGCTTATGAGGAACTGGCAGCAGTGGCAAGCTGGAGGAGCTGATCTGCACACATGGTATGAGGTCTTAAAAAATGAAGATCTTCTATAGTCACACAAATCTACTTCTTCTGTATGGTGCTTCTACACATTTGCAAAGATAAAGAGACTTGCCAAAGGCTTGCATTACATTTTGTTCATTGAACATTATCTAGAAATACATGAGGGCTTACACTTTGCTACATATATAATTTTGTAAGGAAGTGGGAAAAGAAAAAAGCAACATGTTAGCAACTACCATTTTCTAAGGCCAAAACCCAAATTTTTTCCCATATGTTACCATTTTCAAGACAAGTGCATCCATAAATATGTTAAAAAAAGAATGAATAAGTGTAGAAAATACAGCGGCCCCCTCTGTGCCTCCTTTCACTAGAATTCAAAACTCAAACTTTGCATGCCTTGATGCTAGCAGCACTGTTCAAAAGGTGTGGTCCTTGGTTGTGCTTTACGAGCACACATTTAGCACTCAGATTATTCTTACCATCAGAATGTCCTACAAGTCTCTGTATGGTCTACAATGAAACAATTCACTGTTTCATTTACAGCAAAAGTTCTCCCTGAGGTCTGCATTTGTTTTTTGTAAGATGTACTTAAAATATGTATTTACAATTATTTTAGCCATTTCTGGATTTTATTACTGGGTTTTAACAATATTAATGAAGGATTGTGTTTGTGACAGTGGCACACATACTTCTGCTGATGTAATAATTTGTGAATCTCTTGCTTAAAATCTTTGTTCGTGTATAGGAGTGGTTAATTTGAACAGACTCGCTAAAACTGAGAGTGTTTATTAGAGTGACATAACTGAGTTTTATTATGTAAATGCATAGCTGCTTTGAATTGAGATAAAACCAGAAATGCCATTTTTCACCAGTTTCCTATTCACTGTTGTTCCTCAGAGTCAGTCTGTAGATGTATTAACCCAGTATACCCTGGTCTCGATTTTAACAGGTATTCTTATCCTAGTTAATATAGAGCCAACCATTGGACTTAGATTGTTGGACAGTAAAACTGATACTGTGCCTCCCCATCCTGCTATAGCTTCAGTTCTGGTTAAAGTATATCTTTGGATATGGGTATCTCAGTGTGCTGCCAGAAGCAGCACTGCAACTCTTGCATGGCACCTTGCCTGAACTGATTTACCCTGAGAGGCAGAGTAATGAATAATGGCATCAGTACGTTTTCTCCTTCTCAGCTTTGCTTACATTGTGCAATGCAGCATTCTTTGGTTATGAAAAAATGAACAGCATTGCATTTTTAGATATGTATATATTTATATCCTTACTTTAAAATACTCTCATGTATACAACGCAAAGGCACACCTATATCTATTTGAGAGCAAAACATCATACTGATTAACAAACTTTTTTGTTTTATTGCAGAAATGAAGATGATGACCCAAGAAAACATGGTTTCTTCAAAACAATAAATTTCTACAGGCTAGAGGCAAACCTTATTGACCCTCCATTTGTGCCAGATCCATCAGTTGTCTATGCCAAAGATGTTGCAGACATTGCTGACTTCTCTGAAATACGAGGAATTGAGTTTGATGACAAAGATAAGAAGTTTTTCAAAAAGTTTGCAACAGGTGCTGTCCCTGTACCCTGGCAAGAAGAAATAATTGAAACGGGACTGTTTGAAGAACTGAATGATCCTAACAGAGTAGATTCTGGGGGTTATGCAAATGGAGGTGAAGCTAAGTCAGGAGTTTGTTCGTTGTTGTAAATACCACATCATTAACAAAAAGAGTAGAAGCCACCTCAGAACTTTCCATATTCTGATGCAGTTTCAGTAACTCAGTGCATCTGTTAAAGAAGAACCAATCAGTGTAATAGGACGTTGACAGGCTATGTAGGACTGCCAGCTGTATAGACTATATTATTTCCTTTGCTCTAACAAAGGAGATAATGTTTTTGTTTTATTGGATATTTATCAAGATGAAGAACCGTATTTCTCTAAGAAAATTAGAATGATAGAAATTCTGAAATACAAAAAGCAATAATGGAGTGAAGAGGCAACACCTTTTGGAAATGACTGACTAGCATTTTGAATACAGTGATTTGTTGGTTTTCTTTCTATTTTCTTGTTATTTCTACTAACACTTCTTCTGTTCTACAGTTTTCAGGAAAGGTTTTTTTAATTTTTCAAGTAATATTCTCAGACAATGGAGCTCATATACCATGTCAAACTTGGAATCTTATTGGTTAGCCAGTCTGTCTGTTGTTTTTTTCTTAATTTCTCTTAGTTTTTGGGCGATTTGATTGTAATATGTTCAAATTGTCATAAAATGTAAAAGAAGGCTCTACATATCACTAGGAAGTAGGACCCAACATGATCAAACTCTTTTCAAAGTTGATTTTAACAGAGTGAAGATAAGATTTCACTAATTTAATTGAATAAAGCATTTATTATTGTTATCATTAAGTGTATTCTTTTAAGTGTTAGTATTATATACAAAGAAAATGTATTTATAAGTAAATACAAGTTCTTTTTAACAATCAATTTTGAACTATCAGGTTTCCTGATAATTTGTCTGTATTTTGGTGATAAATTAAGCTACAGATAGACCAAGCAATTTACAACTGGCTTTTTACAAGACATTCGTTTCAGTGCAATATAAATTTTTACTTCAGTAATTGCAAAATGCATTATACTATTAAGTGCTGTAATGGTGGAAAGGTTATGTGTGCAAGTTGACACTCTACTCATTGATTCTCATGCAAATTTTGATGTATTTTATTTTTCAATTTTATGACAACCTAAATTGAATTAATTGGAAACATTTCTGTGAATACTTGCTACTGCTGAAGTGAATTACTCATAATCCTGCTGATTTTCTATGGTAAGAAAATAGGCGGCAGTTGTTTGCAGCAACTTTTAAAACTGATTCTGCATGCTGTTTACTGTCATCTGTCTAGCCATAATTTCCATTGACTGAAGTCAAAGTTAAAATTGCTCCATTCCTTGGAGTCCTGGAGGCTGCTAATACCCCGTTTCCTATTTTTCATAGAGCAAACCTCGTACTGAACTCAAAGAGTTCTTTTATATAGACACTGCAATTGAACTCACACGTCTAAAAGAGGAAAACCAATAGATATGATGTCTTCTATAGTCAGGTCTATCATGTGCAACACATAGCTTTAGTATTTATTTATAATCTAATAGCTCATCTCAAACATTGTAGTAATAAAAAACTCTTTAGTTTTAAAAAATTTTAAGTGATTGAGTCACAGCTAAGGAATACATTGGTAATACATTGTGTTGTTCTAAGTAGAGAAATAGTGCTTCCTTTTTTTTCCTTTTAAATTTGCCTTTCCAGTGCTTTATATACATAATTTTCAAGTGAAAATCATGAAGAACAGTGTTACTTAGTATTAGTGGATGATTCTGTTCATGAATTATGAGCATATAATTGTCTGCCTTTTGAGGGGAGACTTGGTGTCAAATAGTTCAAAACAATATAAGCTGAATTCTGACTTTGGCTTTTAATTGAGAAGGATAATCCTGAAAGATTGTGAAAAGCAGAGGAGGTTGAGAGGAAAGAGAGTCATGTGGCTCTGTCATGGATTTAGGAGAGTGCTTCCACTGCTGACATCCAGTGATTTTATTTCTCATTGCTCCCATCTGTAGAAAGCTCTCACAGAGTGGTATTAGGCTAATATATTTAAGAAAGCCAGAAAGAAAACTTTATACATTAAAAAAAAAAACCACCACAAAAAAAGCCACCCCACCCGCTTTATTACAGCTAGGAGAGACCTGTTAGTGCTAGTGGCATCAAACTTAGGTTTGATTGGTACACCTCAAATCCATAGAAATGCCATTTCACAAACCCTCCACAGCCATAAAGCAGTACTCTGAAATGGCTGTAGGTTTTCTAGTGCATAACTAATTTTTCAATATATACATGTTCCTATATGGAAAGAGGTTATGTATAGACAGAACCAGAATTTATGATACCAGTTGTTGCAAGTCTCGGTTTTTCAAAATGTAATGCAATACTGAGATCTGTGAATTCAGGACATCATGGGCGCATAACATTAGGTTATTCAGTTTTAGAAATGTTAATGTCAGTAAATCCCAGCAGGATGTGTATCAGTGAGATATTGTAATGTTAAGTGTTCCATGAATCATTCAAAGAAGCACCTCTGAAGTCTGATAATGTACAGCTTGGCGCAGTGTGTGAGAGAGAAGAATGTGTTAGTTTGAAATTACTAATTTTAATTTTCTAAAATTCTCTGTTTCAGAACATGGACAACTTCTGTTTGCAGTATGAAGAGATAGAGCAGAGCAAACATTATTTCTGTATTTCTGTTAGCATTTTCAGTGTGTCTTTTAAAAATTAATTTCAGCTTCTTTTAAGGAATCTGTGAAATGCTTGGTTTTTTTCTTCTTCCTGCCACTGTAAAGTTCCTTGTTAAACTTTCAGGAGCAAAGTTATTTTAACATCCTGCTTCACCTTAACAAAACAAAGCCAGCAACCCTAAAAGGTTTACGCGTTTGATGAATTGTCTTACTGCAGCCAATGATGCTACTCATGTGAGTAAACTTAAATGTATAAGCAAGTGTGTAAGGTCAGGGCCCAAGTCAAAAGTATTGACCAAGTCATTGGATGTTTATGATAGAAAGAAAATGAGGGATGAAGTTGTGGGAGGAAAATAACCTTGTGGTTGTGAGATACTTAAGTTCTTGCAGCAAAAGAGAATTATGTAATTTGAAACTGCTATTTTTTTCTTCCAGCTGTCTCTCTTTTTCCTCCTTTGACAGCTTTGTGGCATCTCACTTGCCTGCCTCTTTTTGAGGCAGATAAATGCATCCAAGTGTTAATCTAATCTAAAAAAAATGAATTGTGAACTCTATTGCATTAAATGCCATCTGTGAAAGGTTACTGAGTGCCCTGGCCACTCTGCAGTGATTGTAGTAACAGTGCTATCTTTCCTGCCCTGTTTTACTTAGTACTGCTCTTAGAACTACTCAATAATTTTAACTGAAGAAGGCTGAAATGTGAGATTTATAATGGTTTTAAATCTGTTGTTTAAAGAACGTCAAGTACCCTGGACAACACTGAAGAAAGGCTGCTGGCACTGAGAGGGTAGGAAAGGAAAAGTTTCCATTGTATCTCAAGTCCATTTCTTTGATACCCTCCCTGTTACTCTTACCATTACCGCACCAATTTTACTGAGCACAAAGAGACAATATGAGGTTTAGTATTAACCTAATGAAATCATTGTTCATAGAGATTATATATCAGTGGCAATAAAGCTCTAGCTCTGTACCTTCAGTTCTATCATGGCAAAGGCTCATTTAGTCAATAAACACCTTGTGTTGCAGCAAGTAGTTCACTTTTCTATTCCAGTATGAAATGGATGTAGTTACTGGAACCTGCGTGCAATTTCCAGGCTATTGAGTAGCATCTGTATTAGAGAAGGCAACTTTACATTAACTTGAGAGCCTCTTAGCAAACATAATACTTGAGATAGTTACGTTTTCTTTCTGTGTGGACATTTGTCTAAGGTTGAAGAAATAACTAAGGTGAGATGTCTAGCTAGAGCAGATGCCTGTAATTGTGCAGTGTAGCTATAGAGTGACGCATGGTTTTATATACTTTTAATGCCAGCATTGTTTTTTACAACTAAAATACTCGTAATACTGTATTTAAAATATTGTTGCTTTTACAGCTTTCAATGATATATATATGTAACATTTTTCTGATCTGAATGTCCACATCTCTGATTAAAATAAGTAAGTATGTTTGTCATTTACTTTAAAAAGTATAAATTGCTGCTTCTATGCTATGATAATCATTTGTATCTTTTTATCATTAGATTTTTAATACCAAAAGCTTTAAATTCCTTTAATCTATTTATGCATTAATGAATTTTAAAAATTTATTTTAATTATGAGCAGTGTTTTCTCCTATAATAGGATTTAATTTAAGAATTAAGATCTTGGGAACTATGGCTCATAGCACCACAGAAGCACTGAAAAACCTACTGGTTCTAGGACTTCTGCTAAAACCAAAGCATACACTTTTCCCAAGTGACAAACGCACCAATTTTGAAATCTATGAGTAGCAGAAATTAGTGGCTTTTTGTAGTATGAGACCTATCACTTGTAATGCTATGGTCACCTATGATCATTGTGGCTTAGGGAGTACATTTTCAGCTTTGCATTATGATAGCCTTAGGGAGCTTTGTAGACACATTAAGGAATGCACGGACAGAAACTGAAAACAAATTCAATTAAGCATATGACTTTTTATAATTAGGCATTGCATTATTACAGCAAGTAACTCTAAATCTAGTATTTCATTTACAAAATAGACCAAAAGATTAATGTTTCTTAGGATATCATTGTTTGGTATTTCTCTGACTTTGATTTATGTAACTGTCTGAACCTGAGCACAGCTAATATAAAGTTCTTACCAGTTAGTCCTCTGCATTTGCAAAAGTGTGAATAAATACTTAGCATTCATAAGGGACTGGAAAATTTTTAGGCATCTCCTGCCTGGAAAAGAAGACGAGCAAGAACACAGGGGGGTGTCACTGTCTCTCTTACAATGCAAGTACTTGCATCCAGGAGAAAATACATCTGGTGACATCTGTAGATAGCACCATTCACACCATTCTCTTGAGTTCATTTCCTTTCTATGACATAGTATACTTACTGTTCTCACATTTAGCCCACATCTGTACCCTCTTCTGTCACCTCCAGAAGGCTGGCACAATGCTGAATGAAGCCACTTTAACCTTCAGGGAAACTTAATTCTGTAGCTTGGACTGACAAAAGGTGTCATAAAGAATAGCTGTCAACACCATTTCAGTCAAGTGTTACTCCAAGAGGTAGGAAGGCTTTGGAGGGGGAAGGGGGAACACGGGATGAAAACATGAGTCTTTTTGACCAGGCTTCTGGATGTGTTAGTTCTGTTCCTTTTCCTCTGATAACTTGGGGGCAGCTGCAGTGGTTAAGTCCTCCCTTTCCTGTTGACCGAGTGCAAGCACAGTCTGGTTTAGTAGTTAATTTATCCTGTTTATGCTCTTTATGCATACTTTTCAATGTCTGAGCTTTGTTAGTAGGCCAATTTCTTCCAAGTGTTTTGTTTTCTAATTAATGTACACCAACATGGTGCTACTGCAATGTTTGATAGAATGACTTGTGAAGAAAGAAAATTTTCATTTTTCTTCTGTAAAGCTAAACATAACTAATTAATCTTGACATGTGTTTTATCAGAGTTCTTCTTTACCAAACCTACATGTTGGCCTATATGATTCATTCAAGTTGTTCTGACAGTTATGTTTTACGGAGTGGAAAGATACAGCAAGGCTGAATGACACACTGTATACACGTCCTGATGATGGGAGTTCCTTGTCATGAATGTTTCTGTGATTCATGTTTTTATAAAGAATGCCAAAGGGATGACTATGGATATATCAGTTGTCATAACTTGTAGTGCAGTTCACAATAGTGGGGTAACTGTTTAAAAAAACAGCTATTGTACAGGAATGCTCAGTTAAGTTTGCTTTGCAAGACTTGATGCAAGTATGACATGGGATGTGCTAGGCATGTCTTGTGACTTTTGAATCGCTGGGGTAAAAGGTCAACTGCAAGTAAGAACAGATTTGTTATTAATCAATTCTATCTGCAAGCATTCCTACAGTAGTATATACTATACTGACTGAGCACCTTTTGAACAGCAGTGAAGGCTTTCTTTTAACTACATTACTGCAGTGCTTAGTTACATGTCATTTTATGGAAATACATTGATGGAACTACAGAGAGATAAATTGTTCCGCTATCCTAGACTTTGCAGGGGGACAGAGAGCAGAGCATATTGCCATAGTGGTTGCTTCTGAGGGTTTGAGCCTACTTCTGACATCATTGGCATGTAAGTCAGAAGTGGCTTTAGTAATGCGAAAGTGGAGAAAAAGAAGTCATGTTGTGTGATGTATTGAGTCAGTTCAGTCAAATGGCTAGGAACTGCTACTCTAGATCAAATGACAGTAGAGCTATTTCTTGATAGAAAGAGATGATCAGAGTGGAACCGGTGAGGTAATGTCAGCAACAAAAGCAAACAGGGAAGCCCCTAAATCATTCCTGTTTGTACACTTCCTTGTATGAAGGAATTAAATTCATAGTAAGTATGGATAATTTTTGTCATTATCAGTAAAAATAATACCATGATCATAAAGAAGAGCCACTAGTACCAATTACTAATTTAGCCTGTTGCTCTGTAATAAATTGTAGAGATGCCTGATTTACAAACAAGCCCAAAAGAATTTTTCTTCTATTCCCAAAACATAACAACAACAGGATATCACGAACAACAGGAGGAAACTCTGTTGAACTTGTGCAGAAGGACAGTTGACAGAATAGTAATCTCAAATACTGTATCTGGCTTGTAAATCTGTTTTATTCGATCCTAATTATGCAAGAACTATGAAACTGATTTGAAAACAGCCATTAGGCAAAGAAATTTATTCTGATGAATACAGGAATTTTTTATTTTTGTTCTTTTCAAGGTATCTGTTTCCTCCCTTACTCCAGACTGACTTCTATACTATCCACCATTAGGATCTGATATGTTAATGCATTTCTGTGAACAGATAAGAGACTATTTTTGACCACAAAACCATGATGGAGTTGGTAAAAACAGAGCTACCTTGAAAATGTAATGAGAGATCAGCAATTAACTGGTGTCCAAAAAGATGAAAAATACGAAATCAACATATATTGAAAATTAGGCTATAGTTTTAGGAATATTTTCTTAGGCAAAGAGGGGCTGATTATAACTCACATCAGTTCCTTAGTACAATTACTGTACATGTCTGTAAATAAACTGTTACTGGTGCAGGCTATTTTAATCAGCATCCACACAGAAATAAATATCCCAATATTAAGTAAGGTTTGAGGAAACCAATTTAAATATCTTGCTGCCCAGAGTGAAGGCAAAGACTTAATTCTGGATTTTTGGTTAAGACAGCTGAGCTGTGCTGCCAGCACTGTGTACAAGTATGTAAACTTTTGGTTTCCCATGCTAACATACTGCAAGTGAGAAGCGATAGTGCTGAAATCTAAAACCTAGCATCAAACTAATGAGCTGTCAGAGCACAGTTGCATTAAAAAAATGAAGTTTCAAGTATTGCATTAAAAAGGGTGAACTCTGAGAGGCTGTGAAGAGGTTGTGTAATGATTAGATATTTACGCATGTGTTGATACTCAGGTCTGGTTTTATTTAATAAATAGTAAGAGCAGCAATATTCTCAGCACTTTTAAGAAATGTATTTTCTATAGCACAACTGCATCTTTTCATCCTATACAGAGAAAGAAATTAGAAAATGTGCTCTGTACTAAAATGGTAAGGATACTTTGTATGTTGCTTAAAATAGTCTGATCATGATACATTGTCTACAGCCTAAGAACTGGTAGTTTCTCATGCTTTCATCTTAGTATGAGACATTCCGTAATGAGAATCAAGCAATGGGTAAGCGTTCAAATACTGGTTTTCCTTAATTCCCCCCAAGGTGATATTTTTTTTTCATTTCTGCAGCTCACATTTTTGATTCTCTCCCCATCTTTCTGTGTCAATACTAAATCAAAATGCTGTATTTTTTTTTTATGTGAATGAAAATGTGGTGACAGATGCTAGATGAGAAGTCCTGTACTTCATTAACTCATAATCCTAATCCAGGATCTATTACCCATGAGAACTAAAACCATATGTGGACTCTTACATTTGGTCCTTCTAAAGACACTTACATTACACCGGTTCTAGGTAGGGAAAGGAATAAAGAAATGGATAATCTCTTCATAACTTTCCATATGCCTTGTACAGAGAATAGTGGATCAAGCATTTTAAACAAAGGAAGGAAGGAAATTTTTCTTGCCAAGAGATTGGAAGCTCCTGATCTCTTACCAAGCTAGTTTATTCTGCTGCCAACAGTTTCCTCACCTTAAACAACTCCTTTTCATCTGCAAAACTAGCAGCAGTGAAGGAAACAGGTTCCGCTGAATGGCAACACTGTAAGAATCTGATGTAGTTAACATAGGGACTGATTCAACTTCAAATTCAGATATGGACCAGAAAACATACACAGTTCTAGGTGTGGGGAGTCCTTGGATGGTTTCTAACTAAATTTTACTGTTTTTCCTCTAAGTACATTAAACTTGCTGGCTTTGTGAATGTTGATCTCGTACTGCACAAACATTATTTAAATGCCTTTGCTATTGAATAAAATATGACCCTGATTTTCAGGATTCCATATATTCTGGTGGTTTGTTTTTTTTTAAATGCTGAGATTTACCAGATTTAAGAAACTGAACTCCTTTGAAGTGAACTGAATGCATCAGTTCTCAAAATTGGTCTCCCTCAAAACTGGCGAGTTAGTTATGATGCGGTTTACACCATATCCTTAGTGTTTATACTAGTGATTTCAGAGCAATCTTTAAGCAGATGGGGAGCACAAGTTCTTAGATATTTTGCATATCCTCCTCAGTGAGGAGGAGGACATGTCTGGTAAAGTCTGAAGTCAAAGGCTGGCCATAGGTACCATACGGCAAGGTTTTTAGTTTTATTATGCTAATAAACCCAAGAGCAAACGTGTGATAGAATTATCTTCTGTGTAGCAGTAGAGTGTAAATCCTGTGCACCCCTTCAGCTTTTTGTCCCAACCATATTTATGCAAGGCTAATTAATTGAGGGATTAATCAGCTACACGTATGTGTTTATTCCTTAGTTTAGAAAAAGTAGAGGGGAGGTTTTTGATTTGAGAATTATAAATTAAGCAATAATGGAAATTATTACTTTTGAGGGGAGGAAGTTGTAATTAATGAGCTGTATTAGCAAACATCTTCCAATTCCTGTCTAGATGGACACAGGGATAATTTGTTATTCTGAGATCCATGAAACAGCCACTGCTCCAAACATTAAACTGTTGTTCTGAAATGACCATGATCTTGACATTATCTGAAAAATAAATATTTTACAATCAGTTTAATACAGGATATGCAGGGCTTTAAATCTTCATTTTAATCAGGAATGGCAGCAAATGCATTAATTTTGTTTTGTTCCTGCAATCTTCCGGTAAGGAGAAAAATAGACTCATTCTGTAAAAGCTATTATTTCAAATGAACAATGCTTTTTTTAATTTTTTTTAAAATAGTAAGAGAGGAAATGCTGTCTGAACCTTTTTTTCCCCTACAAATACATTCTAATGTATAGTAAACCATGTGAACAATCCTTTGTTTGGTTTTTTCCTTTATATAGCTAGCAGACTGCAATTAATGCTTCTGCCAGCAGAACTGATAAATAGGAGAATGAAGAAATAATGTTTCAGACTTTGACATATATCTTTGAGTCACCTAGATGATATGAAAATATTTGGACTGTTTAAAAGGAATTAATTTCCAACAGTAAGTGAAAACCGCTTATGCAGCCTACAACCATCAAGCTAGAACTGTGCCATCTAACTTAACCATGCATACTAAGCTAATTGCAGTGAAGTTTTGTGTATTCATCTCCAGAGGGAAGGTTTACCTGCCAATTTCTCAGCTGCTCAATGTGCAATTTAAAGATTACTGCATAGCCCTTTGTTTCTGTTTCTCATGAAAACATAAATGTTTTTGTCAACTGAAAGGGCTTTTATTTCATTAAAGCAGCAAAGCAATGGGAGTGAGACACAGAAGGAGACTCTTGAACAGCTTGAGAGCACAGTATATGTGCTCACTAGAACTCAATTTAAAAAAATTTTTATTACAAGAGTCTCTGTGGTCAGAAATGCTTATCTATATAATTCTAAGTGATACCCTAAGGATTTTTTTAAGGCTATTCGGCTGCTTCAGGTTCAGAAAGCAGTGGTTTTATTTACTTTGGGCTTAATGTCAACCCTTTTTAGAGCAGGAAGAAGTCTTATGAAAGAGAAAGTTAGAAAAAAAATAATTGTACAGTATAAAATGGCTTTAGGATTGCACATACCCATATGGAAAAACATAGTGCCTCTTACTTGAGCAACAGCTATGAGCTCTAGTGGAGGAATACTTCATATTTCCAGATACCAAAAGGATTAATTCTGAAATAAGTTGTTTAAAAACAAAACAAGAATTGTACTGAACCCAGCACTACTTGACTCAAACTGCATACAAACTTAGAAAAGAGTAATATGAAAGAAGGAATTTTTTAATTAATAAGGATCTTAATCAGCTAATTGTATCAAGAAACTGATTTGTTGTATATGGTGTGACCCAAAAGAAGTGGAAATTATATGTCTAGGAAACAGCAGAGTATGTATGTCACAATGGGATTTTATCTTTGTTGGTATTACAGAAACCAAGTTAGAAAATAAGATATTCTAATTTTTTTCAGACTTTGCAATTCTAGCATTAAAAACAGGAAAAGTTTCTGTATGATTAACAATGGAGATCATATTTGACTATTCAGGACATCTCTTGTTGGGAATTAGATTTTAAATGTTTAAAATGAATTTAGATTTTTAAATAAGCCTTGCTGTGTTTTTCCTGTTACTAAACCGTGCTGTTAAAGAACAACTCAAGTAACAGAGGACATACTAAAATAGAAAAGAAATAACAGCAGCTGAAGAATTATGGCTAAATTAATTTTGGGAATTAAGTTTTCTAATGTCAGGAATATATATAATCATACATTTTGCCTATCATTTTTAGCTGATTCTTATATTTATATATTCATATATATATGAATTTTATATAATGTATTATATATATGTATTAGTTTTAGCTGACAGACCCCTGAGTCACAAAAGGCTTTTAAGTAGACCTACTCAGCCTTTTTTTAAAAGTGAACATGCTGAAAGAAACCAAAAGCTTCCTGTCTCTAAAGTGACATGATATTAGTACACAAAATAGTAAACAAGAGCGAGAGTTCTTTACAGAGCAAGCTGAGGCTTATCAATGGAGTCTAATTAAAAAGTTTGCAAATACCTCCTGCCCAGCGTGCCTTACAGGGTGAATCTCTCCACTCAATTCCATTTGGGCAACTTTCAGCAGCTTCCTAATCTGTATGTACCCAATTTACACAGCTGCCCATTAGGATCCTATAGAAATGCCCTTATTTCTAGGTCTTGTTCTGAGCCTTTTCCCTGCTGCAAGCAAACCCTTTTGTTCCTTTCAGCTTTCCTACCTGCTCTTCCCTGCCAGCTATGCCTCTGCCTGCCCTCCTCACCCTCTGCTCCAGAGCTGCTTCTCCAGAAAGGTCAGTGCTGCTCCAGGCAGCTCCCATCTCCTCAGAAGCCTGCAACCAGAATATGGGAAAGGGTAGTCTGCCACTCTTGCTCTCTATACCATTTAGATAATATATACACATAGAATCTAGGCATAAGCCAGAAGCAAATTAGTAAAAGAAATACAGTCTTTGTCCCATCATTAACTCTTCAGTGTTCTTTTTCCACCTGTATATTAATCACAGGATAAGAAATCTGCCTCAAGTGTAATTAAAATGGAAAGATGACAACAATAAAAATAGAACACTTAACAGCTTTGTAAATAAGCGCAGTTCAGGAAATTCAAATTAAATTATGATTTTTGTACAAAGATACAAACTTTATCAAAGTTAACAGCTGGGGATTGCAAATGAGATTTTGTGTCTTTCCACTATAGAAATGGCACTAATGGGAAAACCTGAATCCCCACTGGCTTCCCCTAAATCCGGAATTTCTTAGGTCTGTGTTCGAGAACACTGTTTTATCATTAATTACTAATGGTTCCCTATGCCACATAAACAATTCCTACTCCCATCTAAATACAGAGTTTCCAATTTGTGGCTTATTTGTCTCCCAGTTTACTTAAGGCTATGTATATGTAGATCAGCATGTGTAAATAAGATGAATTGGGTTTATATCTTGGTAATTTGAATTCTTAATTATTAAGTGAAGAGGCCTATTTTAATATGAAAATTTGAAATTAAGCCTCCTTCTAAGAATATTTTAAAATACAGAATATGTATTTACAAGACATACATTATAGCTGCCCTACCTAGACTTCACTGTGGGTATTGACAGTGGTTTAGGATACTAACAAAAAATCTCTCACTGAGATCATCTCAACCACTTGACAATTACCAAAGGGGAGGAAACATATAATTGTATTTCATGGTCAAACTTAAGGAAGATGTTTAATATTTCCTGGTGTGGTATTTATTTGAACACTGTTTTGGGCAATATATATGGATTTGAGAGATCTGCTTTATAGAATATGAATTAATTGCCTGCTGTCCTCCAAAACAATCCATGCAAATAACGATTCCCTCTTCAGTCACTTCACTGTTTTAAATGTGATTAACTGTATTTTTTTGCTATAGTTACACAGGGCAACAGCAACCATTCTTCTCAAGTACTGGTTAATAACCTTTAATAACCTTGTTAACAACCTTCTTCTGTGTGCCAAATTTCAGTAGTCCAACTTGACATGAAGTGCGAGGATAGTAGCTTTACAGCAGCCTTAACAGTATAGATGTGTGCAATGCAGTATCCAGCTATGCTCTAGTACATGTTCAAATGCTAAGAACACAGCACTAGTCTTTGCAGCATGAATGAAGTACAGTTCCTTCATCAGCTTCATAAATCATCTTCCACACAGGGAAACTGCACTGTAATTTCTGCCAGAAATTGCAACCAGATTTGCTCCTTAGGATAACTGTAAGTACTTTGTTTTATTTGTATTATGGAATTATTAAAAAAAAATTATTTCTAAGGCCCCAAATATGTTAACAAATAGATCTCTTTAGATATAACCAATATGTATTTGGACTGAATGTTAGAGTGTGCAATTATGTTTGCACAAATCTACACAAATAGGCTTTTATTATAAATGATCTTCTCTTCTGTTAGCAAACAATTTAGCAAATAAATAAAAAATGAAGGTTGATGGTATTATGACAACAAAGTGCCCGTTACAATTACAGCAGCAGAGAACTGCAATAAAAAAGATGTAGAACATTTCTATTTTTTTAACACTTGGGGTTTTTTTTTGTAGTTTAAGATTTTATTTTCTCATAGGCTCTGTGATTATAACAGACCACATTTTGACAGGTTTTTTCTTCAGTTTTTCAGTGGACTAAATCCTGCTCCTCCTACTCAAATACTTCATTCCAGTATGGGAAGTATCCCATTCTTGTATGGGTAGTATCTCTCCCTGCACAGGGGAACAGCATGGGGAGAAGACACAGCCATTTCACATATTATGTGAGCACTTGAGCGTGTAATTTTTTTTTGTTTTTATCTGCAGTATGAATGAATCTGAAAAAGTCTTTGCTGAGCCACTGTGTCATTAAAAATTTGTATCTTACCATCATCTGGTAGTAACCACTGTTGCCCTTAAAGCATATAGAGATCAGTTAAGTGCACTTGTTTAAGCAGAGTTTTCTTTAAAAGGATTGCATCTGGCAGTAGGAGGTAGAATGAACATTTTTAGATTGTATTATTGTTAGGGAGCAATGGAAAGGGAGGCCTGTTGTATGTGCTTGTTCAAATATGAAAAAAAATTGGAAAATACAATTTAAAAACAATTGAAAACCTTTATTGCTGCCATTTTTGGGAAAATGCAGTAGCATTTACTGGGAATTAAACTGCAGGAGCCTGCAGAATCAAAAGAAATGGGCCTATGGATCCTATGTAGCTCTGATCATCTTTTATATTACCCCTAGGGTATTTGTTTATAAAACTATATTATAGACTACAAAGTGTATCTACTGCTTTTTCAAAACCATGGCTAGTTAAAAATCAACAAAAATCAGTTGCAGAGAGGTTATAATTTTGTTTAAAATGATTTAATAATTTGCTGTAAGGGTACTATAATCTTACAAAAAATGCTGTAAAAAAGTCAGAGCAAAAATAGAGTAATGGTGGAATTCCCACACATTCAGAGTAGGAAAAAAAAATGCTGACTGTCATTTTCCATTTTCTAAAGTTCCCTTTTTTTTCCCAATTTCCTCTTTCAAAATTATACAAATAAACAGATTGACTGCTTAACATAAGAAGTTGACATCTCAATTTGTAGGCCTTGTGACTTTGTGTGGGCATTCCACAATTGTACTTACTGTAGGGATACTCCCTATGAATGAATCTATCAAGAACAGATGGATGTAGGACTTCACTGAAAAAATGCTGAGCATCTTCAATATAATTTGTGGTTAATGAGAGATGAAGGTGTTAGTCTTTTAACAGATTAGCTCATGGAGCAGCAGAAATATTCACTAAGAGTTAGTAAATAATCTCAGATTAATATGTTAGTCAAGAGCTGTTCCTGTGTACAAACTGGTTAAAAATTTTTATGACTTCAGTTTGATGCCACCATCACTAAAGTGTATGTATGTAATACACACTGTTTGGATTAGGAAGTAAAAATGAAACATACACAAAACAAGTAGGCTACAATGTATTTTTTAACAGTTAAAGGAGAACTACATGGCAGTGGTTTATATAATACAGTGAACTTTCTGCTAAGCAGTACATAAAAGCTAGCTTGCTGTAATTTTTTTTTTTTAGCTAATGTATGCTCAGAAGGACTAATAATAGGCCTTGAGTCACAAGCATTCATTAAGTAAGCCACCAGAGTTTTAAAAACATAACAGTTGAGATCTAGTCTGTTTGAAGTGAACAAGTAAATTAATATGTTTTTAAAAATAGTGACTCTTTCAAGAACACTGTGATAATATGCTTCTAAATATTTAAGATCCTTTCTTTATTCTATGCAAAACCAGCATGTTAATTACTGGATTAGCAAAAATGTCTTTCAAGACCAAACTTGAACCCATCTTCTAACTTTTGAAATGCATTTGGAATGCTTCACTCCCTCACAACGGTCCCAAGGGAAAATGTGTTAGTTTCACCCGTGTTTGTTTACTCAAGAAGGCGCAGTTTAGGCATAGCATTTGGTTTTCAATGGAGAGCTGCTTTTTACTTTAGTTATCCAGCTGGCTTGATTATGGGTACAATTAAATCAAATGATTTGTTCAAGATCACTAAGGGAATCAGTGACTCGACTGGGAGAAGAAAGTTGGACTGGGAAAACTGAAAATACTAGTTCCCATCGTGGAACAACTCAGTAGCATTTAAGTAAATTAGAGGGGCAGGCTATTGTATTTCACAGTCATCTGCACAAACTATATCAGTAGGGAAATGTAGATGCAGAAGGAAAACTGAATGAAAAAAAATTAACACTTTCATACAATAGGTATCTAAACAGACATACCAGACAAAGAACAGGAAAATTTAAATGAAAATTTGTCTTCCAAAGCTTTTTGTTTTTGTAGGTATAACTTTTAGGGGAAAAGTTTGGCTGTATAATGAGTCTTTCTTGCTTGTCCTTAGTCATTTATTAACCAACCTATATGGACTGTAATTCTAGGATTTTTCTAATTTACAGATGTTCAAAGTTTCTTTGTTGTGCTTAATTAACTTCTCCCATTTTTTAACAACCTAGAGACATGTCAGTACTATCATGACACCATCATGTTATTATGATACCACCGGTTTTACCAATAATATTAGATTACTGCAAGAGACTTTTGCCTGTTGCATGCCTTGATCACTGATAAGAGTAATAAGTTGTCGTCTTCTGTGATAACAGAAAGCAATGACATACGTACAGTGGTAAAGGAATAGTGAAATTTAGCATTTTCTATGGTAGTTTCAGGGGCAGGACATGGTGGTCCAGCAAGGACAGAGACTCCTGCAATTGCTTTCTACCCTCTCCTTCCTTCTGAACCCTGCTTCACTTCTCCAGGCCTTTCATTCCCTCCAACATCAATTTTTCAAGTTTTCTGTCTTCATAGACTCTCTTAATTTCAGCCTCAGTCTCCTGGCTTAGCCAGGGCTGGCCTTCTCCTTGGATTGCTGCCCGAGTCCCCTGCTGAACTCAGGATGTGGTTCTGCCAATCTAATTGTGGGCTGCTACTGAAAGGGATAGTCCCATTCCTCCTACTCTCTGCCCTGGTCTCCCTTGTGAGCCGAGTCAGGGAACTAAGCCTGTGTGATTTGTTTTCTTTCAGTTCAGCTCTCTGAATCAGGTCGTCATGGGGTAAAATGGAACACCAATGCTAAAAATCACAACCAGGGTTTGAAGGGACAGTGGAATAGGGAGCGGAGGGACCATGTCTTTCAGCAGCACTTCACAGCTGATGTGAGTTTCATCATTAAACTTCATTTTTGGCCCCAAACTCCTCACCTTGCCTTTCATGTTGTTCTTCTTCCCTCTTTAGCCCCTCTTCCTAATGGCTTCCCATTTGCCCCTGCCGTTTCTGCTCCCATCCCAGAGTTATCCATCAGCTATCTTGCCCAGCTCCTTTTTCTGCCTCAGTCCTTGCACTTCACTGGTCTTTCACAGACTGACCTTGTCAGTAACAGTGCCTGTGGTCCCTCACTCAATTGCTATTTACAAAGTATTAGCTCAAAATGGGAGAAAAACGCTTCAGCAAGACAGATACCTTATTTTTATGAACTCTTCTCAAACCAGCTTTAATTAAGAAGCTCTTTTACTTGTCCCTGAATAAATTCTGAAACTTAACTCTGACTGCATGGGTTATAAAATGGATAAACCCCTTAGTAGTTATGAAGTTCCTACAAATCGAGCTTTTCTCACCTCAAGCCATTTGTATTAAAAATAAGCAATGAAATAGTTTTCAACAATAGTTAGAGGCTCTTTTTCCTACTGTAAACAAATGCTGAATATCTGGGCAAAAGTCTCCTCTGCATAATGCAAGTCAACTCCTATTGACTTAACAGGAGTTGTCATGCTATATATGAGAGCAGAATCTTGTCTCTGTGATTAAAGGATTTTTTTCAAGACTGAGGGGGCTCTGCACAATGAATGCATTTTTACCAGCCCTTTCTGATTCATTGGCAAACTACCAAACACAAGAACTGTTCTGTAGTCTTTCTACTCTCACAATGACAGACATTTTCTTTTTCATTTTTAGTGGGAAGTCTTTTGGGGTTTTTTTCTCATGAAAATGTGTGTCTTACATTTCTTGGTATTTTGTATGATGAAGTAGAAAGTATTTTTCAGTCATAATATTTTTGGAGTTGATCCTTCCTGAGTTTTGTCATGTATCTTCTAGTTACAGTTTAAAACTTAGCTGAGGATAAAGAAGCAGATTTGGGTCTAACTTACACACATGTCTCTTGCAATTCAAAAGCTGCTTTGAAACTGGACTGGTCAGACCCCTGTGGAAATTACTGCAGCCCCAGGGAGCTATCCAAGTGAAGCCAAAATTGTGTCTTGCTGTGGTCCACCCTAGACTGAAACTAGATAAGAAGGGGGTGGCTTTCTAGTCATCAGGAATCCTCAAAATGGGCCAAAGTAAAATTCCCTTTAGCAACACAAAAGAAAATTAGCTTGTGCTAAGAACTGCCCTATGCAGAGTCTCTGTACTGTAAACTGTAGCAATCTTGCTTCCTATCATCTTTTATTTTCTTCCCAGAGTTGTGCATGACAATTTTTAAAAAGAATTTAACAGTTATCTTTATACAATTAATATTTTAAAAGTTTGGGGGGGTTGTGTTGTATGGTTTACATTTTTATCATCATCATCATACATAATTTTCTTGATAGTGAGTCAAGGTGGGTTTTTTTCTGTTGTGCTTTGGAAAACATGTATTACCAATGTGGCATTACCATCATTACAAAGATCAGCTGTGCAGATAAAACTGCCTTTCCAGAGAAATAGTTAATTGTAAACTGAGGACCATTCCTACTGCTGAATGGTCGGTGAGGTGATGACCCCAAAGCTGACAATCGTCAGACATCCACATTCAGAACCACCAGTGTCATTCATTTATCTCTGTGGAACCCAATCAAATATTTCAGTAACCATCTGACCAAACATGGGCAAAATCCCTGTGGACAGCAGAGACAATTGGTCTTGCTTTCTGGACGGTGTCTGCAAGTAGAGGATACTGCTTCTGACCTAGAATGTTGCATTGCAATGTTATTTGATGGTTAGCAAAGTCTTGCTGCCTATCCGCACACTACTGGATTTCTTTCAAAGCTGAATTAAACCCTGTCTTTAAAAAGTATATCTAATCTCATGTTTAAAACCCAAGAAAAGGTATGCCAGCTATCTCTCCTGATGTAAACTGTTTAAATATTTAATTGCCTTCACAGTCAGGAAATGCCAACGTTAGGTTTGTCTAGCTGGTTTCCAGCAAATGGATGCCATTGCCTTTGTCAGTGAGGTTTAAAAGGTCATACTATCAAGATCTCTTTACTATATTTACGTACCTATTCAAACTAGTCCAGTCTCTTGTCAGGTTTTTTCTTTCAGAAGCTGAATAAGCTGAAATGTGGAAGCTTTGTATTGTAAGTTAGCTTGTTTTCTGCTCCCTGGATCATTTTTTAGTACTCTTTGAACTACTGCTAATATTTCCATTTTCCTACTTGTGTAAATATCTGAAGTGGCTGCATGGGTTTTTTGTAGTGTTTCTTCACCAAAGTGCACACAGATTCCTTCTTCCTAGAAGACAAGTTTTTATACACACTAGACTGCATTAGTACTTTTTGCCACAGAATTGCCTGTGCTTTGCTGAACAAATGAACATACCTTTCTAAACACTATCACCGAAGACTTTATACAACCACATAGACTGCTAACACAAAATACCTTCAGCTTAGGAATCAGCATCCTGAAGGATGCCGCTCAAAACACATCAATTCATTGATATCTTGCCACTGACAATTCCATTTTGAAATGTCAGTGAGCCAGTTTTTAGTTCAGTCATTTCTATATAAATCAGGTGTTTTGAATCAAAATGTCTTGTGGCACTACATCAGTAGCTTGGAGAAATCCAAGTTTAAAATGGAAATGCAATTAGTTTTATCAGCTGAACATTTAATTATTAAAAAAAATCAGATATTTGTTCCTACTCATCAGGGCCCCGAGTGCGCTAATAGGCCTTAATTGGCCTGACCAGTCTGACTTGACCTGAGCCCCCCATGGCCCCCAAGCCCCATTTCACTCAACCCGGCGCTGCCCAAGGTGAGCTCGTCTCCAGACCTGGCTGTGCCTAGGCCTGGTCATGGGCTTTGCCGATCTGGACCCCAACTCCAGGACTGATGTCATGGCCTCAGACCTGGGTTCTTGTCTGCCCCCCTGCTGTCCCCCAGGCCCATCCCGTTCACGTCCTGCTGCACCCACCCCGTGGGGTCCCCTGCAGCTGCCGGCCCCCAGGCAGCCGCTGCCCTGCACTGTGCCCTGACGCTGTCTTGCATAAAAGATTATGCAGGTCTGGAAGGGATGTAGGCTGTCCAACACTGCACTGTGATTGCAGCTAATTGTATAGCAGATCATGCCATCACCACTCATTGCTTTTTATTAACAAAGACTGGAATATGGATGGACCTTTCTGTTATTTCACCTGGGATCAGTGCCTAGCCAATGGGTTTGTATGTGCATGAGTCAAAATATTTACCCTTTTGCATCTCAGAAACAGTTTGATTTTCAATGGGGATCAGGATCCACCACTCCATCCATGGGAGTGCATGAGACAGCTGATTTTGAAAATGAGTGTAATAGTTGTTACAGTTAAACTGGGCCTCTGAACTCACTGGAGCAGAGCACAAAGATCCCTATGTTTTATAATGAGCAGACTGAAGTGTTTTGGTGGTTGCTGGATAATATTAGTTCCTCTAATACTTTGGTTTATGTTTTCTGTAATGTTTTTAAAATATGAATACATTTAAATGTTGACATTTCATTGCATAATATAGGGTGTGGTTGTTCCTTAGAGGCAATCTTATTTTTTTATCTGTATTAACTCCCCCAGTCTTTGAATCTACTAAACGTTAATGTTACTCAATCAGTATGGTGCCCCATCCAAAAAGATGGCTATAGGCACATTTCGCTGACGTATTATCCCTTAAGAGTGCAGGATACCTATTTGAATAATGGGAAAAAATAATTCAGCAAAGCAGTTGCTAGAATGGAATGACATTCAGTCTTTTGCTTGGTGACATTTAGAAGAAAAAAGAAAAATGGAGATGGCTTATTATTGGCCTGAGATGGCATATATTAGCTGATCAGTGTGACAAAGTAATTAGTGAGTGATGTGTTATTTTCTGCTCTTTTACAGCAAATAGAATAATTTAGATGATGTACTGTAACAGAAGAAAAGAGACTATTGGAGTCAGACGTTCAGGAGGCAAATGGGTTTATTCTATTTTATGCTTCACATTTCCTGCTTTCTGGCATGAATAATAACTGCAACCATCATAAAGATGTAAACTAACCATGCTGATAAATACTTAATTCCTCTTGTTTAAGACATCTCTTACATTGTTGCTGTTATGTTTTTAAGATGTAGTCTGTCTTAGCTTTTTCGCTGGGGTTTGATCTCTGGCTTATTGACTGACTGTTTTAAGAACTGCTTTGATGCAGTAGCTCTCCTGTTACACTTGAGTTTTGCGAAGTCCCTAACTAATGGTCTGTTATTTACACTGGCTGAACAGTATATGAGGGAGAATATGTTAGAGCTCACTCACAAGCCTGAGTGATGGGGCTGGTGGTGTGCAGTGGCTGGCACTGCTCTGTTTAGTATCAGGAAAGAGGGAATTTAAGGGGGTAAGCTCTTGATCCATGCCAGAAAAGCAAATGGAGTCTGTTCCTCTGCTGTCAGTTGAGAGATAATGATTTTTTGTGCTATTCTTAATTTGACCTTTAGGAGTGTGATAGCAAGTGAGTTTTTGAGGTCTTATGCTCAAAGAAGTTGTATTATTAATATCCCTTCTATAACATTTTTACATGTTTTTTACCAAGCATATCAGGATGGTGGCACAATTAAACAGAGTTCCAAGATGCAAATTACACTTGCTAACCCTTCTGTCTTCTGCTATTTTTCTAATATAGTTGTGCTTCACTGACAGCTCCTGCAGAGCAGCATCTCTCATCCTACACAGGCACATCCTACACAGGCACTCCCCTACGGTCAGGTATCCATCCGTTCGATGCTGTAAAAACACAACGGTGGCACAAACCACCCGATTACAGGGCTAGGAGGGGAAAAAAGCACTATCGTTTCAGCAGTGGAAGGTTGCCTTGAGGGAGCACGGGGCTGGGTGGGTCTATCCCTCCCCACGCATGGCCAGCAGGCGGCTGAGGCGAGGGCCGCGGGCGCAGCTCTCCGCTGCCCGGCCCGGGGGAAGGCAGGGGGGGCCGCAGGTGCCATTCAGGGCGCGATCCGCGCCGCGGCACATCTCTCTTTCCCCCGAGATGGCGATGTCTAGCCACCGCCGGCCGTGGCCGCACGCTGCTGGGCCGAAGCACCTCAGAAGCGCCGCCGAGGCGTCCGAGCCGCCCCCCCCCCCGCCCTTCCCTCCTCGACTTGCGCCGCCATTGGCGCGCGGGGGGGCGTGACGTTGCCGAAAGGGGGCGTGGGGCGGAGCTTCCCGTAACGAGCCGACTGGTGCCAGGATCCCAGGCGCGAGGGGCGCGCGCGGCCGCGGGGGGAGCGGGGGGGGCTTTGTGGCTCCGTCCTCCCCGCGGGTCGGGGTCTCCCTTTCCCGGCGGCGGCCCGGGGGAGGAGGGGGAGGGCTCGGACAGGAAATCGGGGGCTGCTGCTGAAGTCGAGGAAGGCGCCCGTTTAAGCGAGGAGCCCGATGCACTGAGGAAGAAAGACCTGGCAGCTCGGTGGGAGAGGCAGCGCTGTCTGGCGTGGGAGCCTGAGCCTCCTGGCGCAGCCCCCGGGGAGCGGGGAGCTCCCAGCGAGGCGTAGGGGCGGAATAAAACCCGGGTGGTGGTTCCGTTTTACCACGTTAATGGGTCCGCGGGTCTCTGACTCTGCAGCCTTGACACAGGAGCTGAGACGATCTGAATCTTGTTTTGCCTGAAACAAGGATTCTGTGGGCTTGGTCCGTTTGCGATTACGCTGTGCCCGATAAAAATAACACGGCCTTTTCAGGACAGGGGTGGTCTCTCCTTGTGTGGGAAGGGAACTGCGGGAGGGAAGAGGGTTCCTAGGATACAAATGATATGGGTGAATAACCCTAAGGGAAATGCAGGCTCAGCCCGATTTCATTCGATCTCTCTGTCCCTTCTTCCTCACTGTATGCCGCAAAGATTTAAGGAAACTGTAACGTTGAGCCTCAGGTGCTGGCAGTAGTGTATGGGGAAACTTAAGAGGTTGAGTTTGTACGGATCATAATGGTGTCTGGGGCATATTTTCAATAACATAGCTTAATGGCAGTGCAAGTGGAATAAAACTGTCATAAAGTATCCATTAAACAAAAACACCAAACCCAAGCCAGAAAACAATACTTAGAAACTAGTTGAGTCTTCAAGATGACCTGCTCTACTGGATTCCCTCCCTGCCCCTCCCCCCCATCTAAATGTTCCCTCAGTGCTTCCTAAATAAAGTCTCTAATGTCTGTTTGAAGTAACCTGTAACAATTTTCTAGCATGCAGCTGACAAAGGGAAGAACAGACTGACAGATTCACTTGTCTTTTAGATGACAGGGTATCATGTGTTTTGTTTTCTGCAAAGCTGCAAGTTAGTTGGATGCAATACTGAAATTAAGTAACTTGTGACATAGGGAGAATCTGTGCAGGAGGGATTTTGTTAGAAGACAGAAGACCGGGTAATAAAGCAATGATTTGTTATGCCAGAAATCTTTATGTTCTTTCCACGCACTGGAATGCTGAAGCTGTCAGAGGAATAAAAAAGGCTTCAGGGATAAAATGTGATTTAGTGAGTGTTGTGGTATCGACAGTATTGAAGCTGCAGTCGCTTATTGCAGCATAGTACAATGCGTAAAAGAAATGTCTATATGTAAAATAGCCAAGTGTCTATGCAGTGCCTGCCAGTCATTTTTATAGCTTCAGTTAGCACAGCATTGCGGTATCTGCAACTTGGTTAGTATGAGCCTGGATGAAATTGTTCATACTCTGGAGCTGTCGCATGTAAAGCTTCTAATTATACTGACTTTTGGCTTTTTTAAAGCCATTGGCTCATAATTGGGTGACGCCAATTCAGCCGACAAGTTTTCCTTTGTGGTACTGTCACCCTATAAGCTTATGGTCTGAGTATTTAGTTGATTCCCACTGGGACAGCAGTTGGTGTTCAACAGAGCCGCCCTGCTCTGTACCTGCAAAGCTTCCTCAAAGCTGCAGTCAGCTGTAGTGAGGCTCCAAGAGGTCTGTTCTGTCCAGAGATTTAGCTAATGCATGAATGGTGTAAGGGGGCTTTATCCTAGTCTAGAGGGAGTGACCAGGATATCTCTCAAACGCAACGGTCACCAGGAGCTGGAAAAGGCTGCTGTGGCCTCCAATGTCAGCTCAAGTTAGAGCAGCCTTCGGGGAGGCCAGTTCTGTTCAGGAAGACCAGAATGCTGCCTCAGCTAGAAAAGACCTGATCCCTGCATGTAAATGTCAAGATTTAGGATATGTTTCACTTTCTGACTGTGTCGCTGTTGGTTGGGGTTCCGTCGTAGTTTAACCCCAGCTGGCAACTAAGCACCACGCAGCTGCTTGCTCACTCGCTCCCCCCACCCAGTGGAATGGGGGAGGGAGTTGGAAAAAAAGTAGAACTCCTGGGTTGAGATAAAGACAGTTTAATAGGACAGAAAGGAAGAAAATAAGAATAATGATAATAATAATAAAATTACAATAATAATAAAGAACTGGAATATACAAAACAAGTGATGCACAGTGCAATTGCTCACCACTCACCAACTGATGCCCAGTTAGTTCCTGAGCAGCGATCCGCCAACTCCCCCCAGTTTATATACCGGGCACGATGTCATATGGTCTGGAATATTCCCTTGGAATATCCCAAAGTGCAGTTTGGGTCAGCTGCCCTGGCTATGTCCCCTCCAAACTTCTTGCGCCTGTCTAGTTTTCTTGCTGACTGGGCATAAGAAGCTGAAAAATCCTTGACTTGGTATAAACACTACTTAGCAACAACTGAAAACATCAGGGTGTTATCAATGTTATTGTCATACTAAATCCAAACCATAACACTATACCAGCTACTAAGAAGAAAATTAACTCTCTTCCAGCTGAAACGAGGACAGGGTTATATGCGGGTCGACTGGTATCTCATCTTCTGCTCTTTTCTTCAAAATGCTTTTCTTTTTCATTGAGTTGATGTGACCTGCCATGGCCAACTTCTCTCATGTTAGTGGGAATGGTGTTGCAATTTTTGAGGCCCCTTCTGGACATCATAACTGCTGTTGCGATTGAGTCTGGATTTTTTTTCTGTTTTACAGCTACGGGTCTGGTCAAATATTTTAAAATTTCCATTTCCTTATTCTTCTAAGCTGTTCTGGGTGATTAGTGCCCTTTTTGCTGTCCTAAATTATGATTTCACTTATTCTATCTATAATTGCACCAAACAACCATCCCTTTCTTAAAAACAAATAAATATACTTTTTATTTTAAAACAATAACATCCAAAGGATCCCATCACCTCCATTTTCTGTACCTGAATTGTTTCTGCCTTTTGACGATGTGTCAGATGGGATTTCACAAGTGTTTGACTTAAAAGAGCATGCCATTTATGGTTTTAGAAACTTCTCTCTGTGGCTGTTTTAGTCTGTAGGTGTTGTGAAGGAGCAAATTGGCTTTCTTGGGTATTCAAAAAAGCTGCACTGGTTCTCAGTAAACAATAAGGGAAAATGTGAAAGGAATAAAAAAACAATGCACTCAAACGATGTTACTTCCAAGTAGGAGAACAAGAACAGTCATGACCTTAATTATGAATGAAGCAACATGACCTTTTGGGCGCTTTGGATCTATTCCTTTTTTATTTTTTTAAGTAAAATAGATGTTGGTGTTTTCCATGTGCAGCTTAGTGAAATCTTTATAGAGTATTTTGTCTATCCATAAATGACTTCAGTTGCTTACTTACGCAGCTTCTGTACAGCACTTGTCACTTTTCTGTTAAACAGCCTTGCTAGTTGAAAACAGAAATGGGTGAAACTCCAGACCGACTCACTATCGTGCAGGCTTGTTCAGCTGTTATTTCTGCAATGGTGAAAGAGCGAGGTACCAGGAGGACTTGGAATCTTTTTTACTAATGAGCTCTTGAAGTCCATCGGTCGTGACTGTAAACGGTATGCTTGCTTCACAGATGTTTTACTGAAGAGTGTGTGGCTGTTCGGTGATGTAAGCTCACAGATGTTGGTGTTGCACTGAGGGAGTGCTGCTGCCAGGTGTGAGCTCCAGTGATCTGAGATGCCTGTGACATACCTGCAGACTTCACCTTCTTTACTGTGACAAATGTCCTGGCTCCTGGGTCATTAAATTGAGACTGCCTCTTCTCAGTGACCAGGCACATTTTTGATCTTAAAAAGAACATTCCATAGCTCTCATTACTCAAAATATGTCAGCTGTGGCCCATGTGCTGTGCTGTTAAGAAACATTGTGATATGTGTTTAAAATAAACAAATGCAAGTTTTAAATTTTGCCTTAACTACTATTAAAGCAGTGACTTTGCAGTGCTTTAAAATTAGGATGGCAGTAGTGAACTGTGGAAGTGATTGGTATTAAAACAGGAAATTCCTTCAAAGTCTGTCTCAGAGGGATTTGAGAAAGGTTTTCATGTAAATGAAAAGGAAAATGCAGTCAGTTCTAATAAAGTAAGCAAATAAATAGTCTACTCAGAATATGGACGCCAGCATTCAGGCTAGAAAGCCTTTGTTCTTTACTAAGGACTTGACTAAATGTCCTTACTTAGGACTGCATCAGGGTGTGTCAAGGACATCAGAGAGCGACTTTATGAACTGCACTGGTGTGCCCTGTCATCGGCATGCTTCTGTGATCTGGTCGTGTGTGAGAGTCATTTGGTGCTTGCTGGCCCAAATCAGTAGCTCTATTGTGATTGATTTGCAGGGCTCTGGGCACATGGATCGGTTTTAAAGGTGTCTTAATTTACAGCAACAGGAGACCTGGAGGGTTTTTTTCTTATAGCTGCTGCTTCTGTCAGTAGTTCCTCAGTGCCTGAGCCAACACTCTCAGACTGTGCTCTGCAGATGCAGTTTCTGAGGAATATTGAGAGAGATTTCTAGTAATTGTTATCAGTTGGGGTCCAGAAAGAAGTATGTATGTGAATGGAGTTTCATAATAGCAATTTCATGTCATTTAGGAGAGTTTATTCACTTTCTCTGAAGAAAAACTCGACTGCAGGAGCCTACCCACCTTGCACTAGCTTCCTTGGGGACGAGGCAGAGAGAAATTATTCTCCTTACGCTACTTCCTTCTCCCATAGGGAATAATCTGGGAACACTGCTTCAATTTGTCCATTTCTGGGTACATCTTATGTTCTTAGTGCTGTTCAGGACCACTCTCTAGGGCTGGAGCAGTTTCCTTCGAAGGGTTTTACGGTCTCAAGCACTCCATGTCCACCTGTCCCACACAGCCTTTCCTTGCGGGGCTCTGTGCGTTTGTATTAACTTTTTTTTTTTCCTTGTTCCCTGTGAGGTCTGAAGAGTGAGTGAGTATTTGGGTGTCCTTCTCCACACTACAGCAACTGAGCTATTTTTCTCTGTTAAGAGATAGTAACAACGTTAAAATCACAGTTTCTTTAGTATGTCCTTGCCACCTCCTTGTCCTTGTTTGGGAAATGCATTCCCGTGACAATTTGGTCCTGTGGATTTCATCATCGTTTGAGGACTCTTGATGCTTTCTTCACGCTTAAAGAACAAAATACCTGTGGTTATACTAGGTTGACTGGCATCTATCCCCATTCCCTGGTGCCAAACAGATCCAACAAATTTAACATCTCTTTCTCAAGTTTCCATGGATACCTTAGTAGAGCACACGCTGTAATCAGAACGGCAGGGCATGCCGTTTACAGAAGCTTTCAGTATTGTCATTATGGAACTGCTGCACTCAAAAATTAACCTTTTGTAGTAGCTCTCTTGCTTACTCAGCTGTGCTCCAGTTATGATTTTAGCCATAGGAACTCCTTTGCAGGCTGTACCATCAGCTTGTCACTGTAACTTTCCAGTTGGTTATCTGGCTGGTCAGTGTTGGTCTCCGTGTGATGTGTATGCACAGTCATGGCACTTGCATGTAAGCCTGATAGGTGCTAGTATAAAAACCTTTGGAAATGGATTTTGGTCAGTGTTCTGTTTTATGAGTGTGGTCCTGGGAATTAGAGCATAATCTTATTAGTGCCATTGCTGACAACCTTGCAGTGAACAAGGTAGATGATGACAGACATGATGAAGGAGAAAGAGCAGGAAACCTTTTCTAGGAAGGTATATTTTCACAGAACCTAGGTTCTGTACATCTGTGTTCGGTTTTCTGTTTCCTATGTCTTTCTGTTTGGAAGCAAGGAGGGAGGAGATGAGACATTGAGGAAAACAGTGCTTGCACAGAGGCAAATAGTGCAAGGAAGCCTGAAGGAAGCAAGTTCATAGAAGAGCTTGTTGGTTAGTTAGTTAGTTAGTTAGTGCATATTAAAGGTGTCTACCACAGAACTACATCTGTGGAATATTTAGAAAGATCCCGGAGAGTTGTCTTCTGCCACTTTGAGCTGTGAAATCTTTTGTTAACCCACCTCTATCACAAGTTTCTTTCATCTTAAATCAAGTTCACAGAAAATACATAGTGTCTTTTGGTTTCCCTTTGCTGGTGAGATGCAGGAAAATTAGTATTATTCACAAAGTGAGTGATGGGATGAACCTGGGGTTGTTTTTTAATGCTCTTTAACAATAATTTTAAAAACTTAAATTATCCTAGAAAGATTGATAGCATAGCGGAAAAGTAATTCCTACAGTCAAACTGTAATTGTGATGGGAGGCAATGTAAAAGCATAAATGAAAAAGGTCAAAGTTGTAATGAGGAACATGTCTTATTTTTAGAATTTTATCCAAAGAATTGGGAGATTTGTTTTGCTTAGGAAATCACTGTACTCTAATTGGTATTGATGTGATGAATACTAGCTCTTTGGATGACCAATTATTGTGAAAGGGTATCGGGAAACTTGGATTTATATCAGAGATTAGCTATGGATGTATTCATAGAAGGGAAGTGTATTGCAGTCTTCAACAACCCAGCAGGATGCCTACTGGCATTTTAAAACAAAGAACTCTGATTCCATTGATGGTAATAGCAGTGGTGCCACTGGTTTCAGTAGAAACAGAATGTTCTTACTTCTGATACGAAAAAGGGAATCTTTTTATTATGCATAAGAATATTTTAAGTGTTGGGTTTTTTTGTATTTGCTTCACTCTATCTCTTTTTTTGTTGTTCTAGAATTATTTTCAAAGGCCACCTTTATATTTACAGTAAAATGCTCTAGGTTGTCATGTTACATTTGGAAGCTGTGACATTTTGTGCTTAATGCAAAGCAAACCCTCAGCGATAGGAAAAGCTAAATGAGGTTTTCTTCGTCAATGCAGCAGTTACCATATTGCTATTAGCTGGCAAACTCTTCTTTTCCTGTTGTGCAAACATCATTAGCAAGCTTTGCTTGTGGCAAAATTACTGAGGTGCAAAATGATATACAGTGTTTTAGATGAAAAACAATGTTTTAATCCCATTCTTTTATTGCCTAATGGATACTTATACTCATATTTGACTCCATATGTCCTCTTTTAAATTCTTTTTTATCTTTTTTTTTTTTTTTTAAATCCAGAGATATTGCCTGAATGGAAAATGAAGACTTTGGCTAAGATTTTGGTATGACCAACAACCTGACTGAGATCATAACTACATATAGCAGTCATTTTCACCAGCTGCTGGATGTCTGAAATTCCAGAAAAATGGCCATCAGATATGTGCAAGTGTTTGAGCTGTGAAAATGATCAGCCAGTACACAGTAAATTCAGTTAACTTGGGTTTATTAGAACCATAAAGATTGGCTGTGATAGTGGCATTTGTAGTAGGACTAATGCATCCTGGCTTACCCTGTGCATCTGGTTCATCAGTCTACAAATGACTGAGAGGCTAAATGGATTTGGCATATGGAACAGTGGCTATGCATTATGCAAATCAAGAATTGTTATTGCAGCTTTTCTTTTCAGGCAGGGTGGTGTACTGCAGGCATTCTCATTTGGGAATTTGGGAGAGCCTGGAAAAGGGTGTGGTCTCTAAGTCTTCCCAGTGGGACCCCAGGTTCAGCCAGAGATTCAGATCTGCACAATGAATGGAATTCACTGAATTGTATATTATGGATTCAAAACCAAGACTTCTTATTGTGAGAACACTTCTTAAAATGCTAGAAGTATGATCTGAAATAAGGAGTAGTATTGATCCTGTTGTTGATTAAGAAAATCATGAGAAGAGTTTAATTAGCAAGTGTTGGGTTTGTGGCAACTCTGGCAGGACAGAAATAGAAATAGAAATGAATTTAAGATATATTGATTGGGATATAACGTACATATGCATAGTGTTCAGGCATGTTTCTGCAGAGTGATGATATCCTAGTGATGCTGCCTATTTTCTGGTTTGCAGAACAGCTGTAGGAGTTCCAGACCATGATGAGTCTCTTTCATCATCACTTGGAAGTGAGGTCTGTGAAGGTTTGGAAAGTACGCTACTGGCCAAGCCTTCTTTTTTGAAGGCATGACTGTAAAGTACTGCACAGTGTGTCTGAAAACGTTCACATTGGGGTTTCTGATGGCAGACTTGGGGCTTGATACCTTATTTCTTTTTTTTTTTTTTTCTTTTTTTGTTTTTTTTAAGTTGTTTCTTTTCCATATGATGAACTGGTGACATGAGACATAGTCAGAAATTTACCCCATTCCGTGACCTGACTGCATTTCTGTGCTTTATGCTGTTGAGCAGCATATCCTGCTTCCCGAATTCCTGCTTTTACTCGTCTTGTTAAATTCTTACTTAAAGACAATGCATGCTTACAAAAACTTAAGCTTACCTGTTGTCTATGTTACTTGGGTTGCAGGGAACCTTCTGTTAGCAGAGAATCCACTGCTGTGGCATGCCACTTTGCTGTTGAAATGAAAAATTTCCCTAATATGTGAAGCAGAAAACTTTGCTGATGCCTGGTGTAGCTGAATTATATAAAGTTAAATATTTAATAAAAGCTGAAATTAATAGAAAATATTTTGTGTAGCTGCTGGAAAAGTTTTTTTTTGGTTTAGTACCACCTTAGTGACTTGTCGCTGCGAGGTTTAGCAGTCATCTTTCCTAAAGCAGGTTTAAAACTGATTAACTAAGACTGTAGTGGTCCATGTCTGATACTTTCAGTGGTTCACTAAAACTCATTTATCCAGTCCAGGAGTCTGTGGTGGTGGCTCCCAAATATTCAGAACAGACTGATAGTCTTCCAGAGGATATCAGCTGCCATTAACTGATCTAATTAAAGAACGAGCTTGGTCCTGCTTTCTAGATCTATTAGAAAATCAGATTCATCTGAACATGCTATCAGGGAAATGTTCACACTGCATCAGCTAAGATTTTACAGATGTGTTGGACTTTGCTTTTACTCTGTATTCTGTGACACTTAAAGGTTAATCCTTCGTTGCATTTTGTCATCAGCTTCGTTGCATTTTGGTGAAATCTAGAATGTAGCTGATCATTTACTAAAATACAGAAAAAGCTAAACTGATTAACTATTGCAGGAAACCACAGAAAATAAACTCTTGCATGTGTTTAGATGAAAAGAAAGAATAATTTAAATTAAATCTGTTAAACCAGTAATCGCAGCTAATATGATAATGGACATGATTCATTATTAATACAGTATCTGCTGATCTATAATTTCACCAGTTCTGTAATTGGGGATTTGCAAATCAGATAGGACCCACTGATGTTAAAAAAAAATGCTGAAAATGAGAGTCCTCTCTATTTTCCCTTCCTCTTCTGGTCACCTTGAAAATATACAAGGTGTTATTTGGCAATTGCTTAGGTTAGGACTAAAGTCAGAAATTGTAATGATGTGGTCATATTCTTTATGTAAAAATTCAGTTAAATTATCCAAACCCCTGATATAGACAGTCATATTTCAGGTTAATGTTCATATTACTGTTTCATAAGTAAATTAAAGAATTTCTATTCAAGAAGTTTTCTTCACATTTAGAAAAAAGATTATTTTAAATATTGGTGTGTTTGAAGACTTACTTTAATTTGGATTCTAAATCAGACTCCTCCACTTATTTTGCTGTGCAAATTGTCAAGAATTAAATGTTTAATGTATGCTGATTAGCTGTACATTTTTTTCCACAGCGTATAGTTTGACACAGAGAGAGATCCTTAGTAAACATGAGAGATAAAGCTGGAACTTAAGCGGTGTGGGACACTATTTGGTTGTGGGTTTTTTGTTAAGGAAGCCTTAATAAGTCATTCTGCTTTTAAGAGCTGTTCCAGATACCATGGTACTATCCAGGACATCTTTTTAAATTGTTAAGAAGAGGAATTTACTCATAAAAGCTAGGCATCCTTTTTTTGTTGCATGATTGCAAATCAGGTTCCTTGCAACACTTTTCCCATTCTCTGGCTTGGAACAGATGCTTTTTTTTTTTTCTTTCAGATCAACAAATTATAGCCCTTTAGAAAGAAGAGTTTTTTAAATATCCTGGAATATCCATGTATTTACTGTTCTTCAGAACACAGCTGTAAAGTTTGTGACACATGCACATTTTTTCCCCAATCAAACACTAACTCAACAAAATATTAAAGCTCCCACATGGACAAGTATATTTTAACGCCTTTCAGTTTAGATAGGGCAAATAATATAATGTTATAGATTTCCTAATTTCATTTGCTTTTCACAACTGTTTCACTAGTTGTTAGAAGAACTCTTGGCATTAACAACAGGGTGACTGCCTTGCAAGCCACTTTCTGTAAATGCCAACCACTGTTAAATGACTTTTTAACTTCCCAGTATTCTGAACTGCACTTACTCACTTATTAGCTCTGCAAACTCTGATAATGTCAAGGCCTCTTGTAAGAGCTGAGTTACAATATAACAATTAAGGCTGCCCCAATTATTGCCCATGATTAGTTGGTAGTCTCATGAAATGAGTTGGAGTGTAATTCACCTGCTGCTTGTGCCAACATGATAGCAACTGTACAGAATCACTGTAACGGTACACTTTGGTTAAAATTTTAGTTTGCTACTTTAGAGTTTGTAACACTCCCTTCCGTGATTTTCCTTTCTTGATGCAACAGAACTCTAGGCTGGTGACATGTAGGACTCATTGTAGAATTATTTTGTTTACCTGAATATTTGCAGGAGCAGCAGTGAATACAGTGCAGAATGGTCATCGTTTTTTTTTCCTGTGGTCAAAAAACAGTAATAAACCACCAAGAGCTTTACCTTCTAGCAGAGTTGAGCAGCTGATGAGAATTAGAAAAAGTTACCTGCTCCACAAATCCAGCCTTTATGCATAAGTTTTCAAAAAGCATTCTGAAACTGAAATGGACAATTTATTTTAAAGATTTTTGATGAAAGTATCTAAGTCTGTTTTAAGTAGTATTTTCTACAGGTAGCTAAGACAGACCTCCGATCTCTGCTTAAAATTTTTTATTTGTTAGCAAATATTTTTATACTTGTGGATACTGTGAATGTCTTTAAATACATTTTACACCTCTGGATTATCACAAGTTAATTGGGTTGAATAAATTCTTGATAGACCACCACCCAAGTTAGCACAGTTTCATTGGATAAATATGAATATTGCAGGGGTTATTTAATCACTGCTGTCTGAGAGGCAAAGAAATGTGTACACTGTCATACAGGATTTTCTGAGTTGCATGTAGAGCTATAAATAACTTCTCAAGGTACACACAGGCTGATAACTGAACACAGGCTGGAAAATAGATGGCTGAAACAGGTAACAAAAGGAATTAGTAACAAAGAGAAACACTGAAAACACATAGATAGTGATATGATGTCTACATTTTTGTGCCTCAAAGCCAGCTTCCTAAGTGGGGGAAATGTACCAGTTTCCAAAGATGTTGAATCAGTATTGCAATGTCCTGATCTGCTCAGGAAGTATTGGTTCAGGTCCACTCAGGAATGTCAGCAGGATGCAAGGAACATGTTTTGTTACTAATTCCCTTTTTTTCCTGTGCTGAAATATTGTTCTTAATTCTATGAAAAATGCCATGTTGATGGTACAAAAACTAACCTGTTTTGAAAAGAGGAAGAAATTGCACAAAGGAGGCTGATAACAGCATCTGATCCAAATATATCTTAACGAACTGAGCAGATTCTGTGCTTGTCACATTTGGCCTGTGGCTTTTAGTACTTCACCACAAGAGGAGTAACATAATACATTCTTGAAGAACTTGTATAGGAAATGTGAATATTTTGCTTCTGCAAAAGCTTCTGAAGATCAGGCTGAACATGCATTTTATAACTTGAACAAAAATAAATGTTGTTACAAGAGCAATATCAAGAATTGGAGGAAGATTTTTTTCTTGTGGGCAGATTGTCCCTTAGTTGCCTACTGCAGAGTTTTTGCATTTTCCCTTGGAACTCATATTTGATTACCAGGAACAACAGGATTCTTCACTAAGTAGTTCTAAGGCCTTAGAGAGTAGCTCCTGTGTGATCTTAGAATAATGCTCTGACTTGTCAGTCATATCTAGGAATTATATGCTATGCATAAAGTCTTTAGAGACTTATTAAATAATTCTACTTTACATCTAATTAGGTTGTATATTACAGAAGAGAATTCAGTAAACTCAAGGCTTAAATTTGGGGGCAGAGGGGTACAAGCATGGACATGGTGGGTAGTACCTTTTCTACATTCCATTTTGATAAACTATTGCAGTCTTCATAAGAGAATATATTATATATAAATCCGAATGAGTCATCAGTGCTTAATCATTTTAATAAGCCATTTCCCTTTCTATCATCAATGGGGTAAATATAAGAAGGAAAAATACAAATAGTGCATTACAGTATTTGTCACTCATTTGGTGTGTTCCTTTAAATGAAATTTCAGTATTGTATGCAGGATAGAAATATTTCTTTGATGATTTGTTAATAATACTTTCCTTTTTCCCAGCTGGATTCTGTCCTGCAGTCATATTAACAGCTGCAAGATGTTTCAGTGCAGAGTATTGAAGAATAAAAACAGAGACAGTATTGGGAAAGTTTCAGAATAAAGGTTCATGATGGAATAATTGCAACTTATGCTTACTGTGTTGTCAAATTGATACCAACTCCTCTTTTTCTCTTAAAATGAGTCTGTCTTTTCTGATCTCAAAACTTATGTTTAGTTTCTGCATTCACACATTTAAATCTTAGGCCATTAATGTGAGTGTATAGTGTTCAAGCTGCTTGTGTAACTCTGACTTCTGAATATATTTAGGAAGACTTTTAAAATTATACATGGTGATGTAATAGGCAGAAGAGTGGAAGTTAGTCATGAAGGTCAGTCAAACATTTTAAAAGCGAAACTGCATTTGTTGTGTCTTAACATGTTGTAAGGGCGAAAAATATATTTTACATGGTGACTGTAGAATTTGCTTTCTTTTTAGCAGATTTTTTTACAACAGGAAAATAGTGCAGCAGTATCCAAAGGAACCGCCCTATCCTACTCATTCTGCTTATGGACACTGATGAATTTTTGTTTCCTTTCAGATGCAGTTTCTACATCTGCTTACTCATCACCAGCCAAAAGTTTGGGAGACCCTGGAATAACTCCATTGTCTCCATCACATATTGTGGTAAGAAATGCAATCTTAACATATACTGTATGTTTACATTACTTTTCCCCTTTATGCTATCCATAGTCTTAAATGACATTTTGGTCATGCTGGGGTTGGTAACAGAGCTCTAATTAATTTTGTTGGGGTCCTAATTTTCCTTTTTTTTGTCTACTTGCTGAGCTGATAGATATGTTCCTGCATATTTTTATATCAAACACAGGGGCTTTTTGATCTTCAGGGTTCCCAAGTTCTGTTACTGTCTTTATCACTGATTTGTTTAGGCAGCCCCTGAAAAGTCTCATTCTGTTCAGAAAAAAAGAAGGGTATATATGATACTCAACAGTAAAATCCAAATTCCCAGAGGAAAGGATCTCCTCCAACATAGAGAGAGAAGCTCAAAATAGAACTGGTTTAGTTTCTTAAGGAAAGTGGCCACTTCTGTAAGCTTTTAGAAGCAAGCAAATGGCCCATAAAGGTAGTGTGGTTTAATCTCTTGTATATCATGCTTATTTTATTGATAAACTCCCATTAAAACTAAGTCCCATCTGTTTTTAAGAGCATCGGCGTCTTCTGTAACACAGTATGTGCACAGTGTATTTCTTGATACTGCAAGGGGTCATGTTCAGAACACATTGCTACCCTTGTTGAATTTCTTCCTTAGCTTTCTGAATCAAGTGCAGAGTTGTACAAGATCACTCTTCAGGATTTTCAGAGTTATCTCTCATAAATTTTTGCTTTTATTCCCTTCTTCCTCCATATGATCTAGAACTTCCCCCTTTTACTTCTGTCATACTGATGACTTATGTCCTCGTTCAGTTAGATTTGTTCCTTGAACACTTTGAGGAAAACACGTAAATAACATACTGTCCTAGTTGAAAAGCTTTATTAGGAGAGTCCAAACAAGTCTTTCATTATTTGAGACCAAACGTTATTACTCTTGTTTCTCCATTTTAAGTAGCAGGCCTATGGGATGATCTTGGAAAATATAGGGGTACAATAGAGAGGTGCTGGAAGTAGCAGGCATGGAGTTAACAGAGATAAACAAGGAAGCTGGTGGAACATTGCTCACAGAGTGAGGACATTTGGCATTTCCTCTATAAAAGATAATAACAATTGCTTCAAAATGTTATTGAGAGTACAGGCTGAGCAGAAGTCGTGGAGGTTTCAGACATGACTTGTATAGTAGTAATAGGTCGACAGGTCTGTTCCATGGTGATTTTGCCAAAATGATGTATGTACAGATGGGTGTATTACCCTCCTTCACTACCTGCCTGTAGCACACAGCCCTTTCACCAGTGTTTCCAGCTTGTTCTCTTCCTGTGTTGCTAAGCTGTTAGTCCTTTAACCACCATCAGCATGTGAGGAGTAGTTCCTTGCTTTTTGTTACTTATTCCTCCTTTATATAGGATTTCTGGTAGGCAACAGCATACTGGGGAGTGGTACAATTCCTTGTTTATTCATGTGATTTATATCACAGCATTATGATTTGGGCCATAACCCTTTCACCTCTTCTAGTTAATGCTTCCATGTTGCCCTTGACTGTGCTTTTCAGGGATTGCAGGATTACAGGTAAAAGGAAGGGAGAAGGATTCAAATTCACTATAAGCAGCTGAACAGCTTTCCACATACTAGCACAGACAGGAGGAAAGAATGCATAGTGCTTAAAAAATAAGCATTATGTAAATTCTTCATCAATAAATAATTATCATGGGATATAAAGCTTGTTGCTGTATTTGTGGTTGTTCTGTCTCTGCTAGTCTTGAATGGTAGTAGTCCCTCATGTTCAAGGCCATGACACAGTTAACTCCTAAAACCACCAAATAAGTCCCAAATATACCACACTGATGGATATAAACGTACTCTTCAGTTAATCAATTTAAGGGGAAAAACCCCACAAAAAATGAGCCCCCAAACCAATAACCTAGTGTTTAGCCATAATTTTTTATGATACAGGATAATAGCTATTCCAAAAAATGAGTATGAAGGTAACTCGTGATTCAGAAGATTATGTATAAGGCTCCAGCAAATATGTTGAGTTGTATATTGAATTCCCACTTCCATTGGAATGTGTAACTTTCTGGTATCAGCTTTGGTCACAAATGCAACTTTAAGGAAGTCCTTATTTCCCCTGAAGAGATATACATGTCTTAGAGAGCAGGAATACTGGAGGGTGAGACACGTTACAGTTAGTCTAATCAGTGACTCGGTGTCTATTTTGCTTCTGCTATTTAACAGAAGGACTCTGATGCAGATGATGCTGTAGAACAGTTATTTCTTGTTGTTGTGGCTATTGACTTTGGCACAACATCCAGTGGCTATGCCTACAGCTTCACCAAGGAACCAGAATGTATTCATGTAATGAGGTAAGGGCTGCAATGCAGCATTTAGTTTTCAATCATGATAACATGGATTGTCTGCAGTAGCTATAGATATTTTCTACAGGAGCCTGAAGTGTCTAGATTTGTCTAGTGTTGCCACAGTGTATGCCTTTCTCATGGTTATAGTTTTTTGTTATGGCTGGTTTAAGCTTTTTAGTATTAAAGTTGAATCAAGTCTCCGATAATGAACCAGTGATACTGGAAAATAAGCAATCAAAAGGCATGGATATGAAAATTAAGGCTTGATGTGAAATCTGTTCTGTATTATATGTATGTAAGGGACAGACTTCAGATGCTGTTATGTAGGATTTTTTTTATTTTATTTCTTGGTTAAACCAACACAATATAAATCTATCCATATAAATCTAATGCAATCACAAATGCAAAAACTATTATGGCAGGCACGTGAAAGGATTGCCTTACAAACCATTTTTATAGTGCTTTATAGTCTTTTAAAAAAGCTTTTTTATAACTAAAACCACATACAATTCTTACTAAAGTATCTTTCAAATGACTATATTGTAACAAGACCAAGATATAATTTCAGACATAAAAAAGGTATGTATGAAAAGCTTAGCCATAGAAGTTCTTCTAAACAAAACTGCTGTTATAGCAGTAGGTAATGTACTGTTTGCAGCACTGTAATACGGAGAAAAAAAGGGCAAAAAGTCTGACTTGCTGTAGTCCAGTGTTATAGACTGTAATTTTTTTAAGCAAAGATGCTAGCTGAATGCAGCTCTTTCAACCTCAGCAGACTGTATTGATTGAGCAGTCAGCTTGCATAGTTGGTTTGTATATGGTTGCAAAGTATTTCAGAGATCTAATGCAACTGAGTGATTTGAAATACTGTCTAAAGGGAGGTAAATTTTGGAACGGTATAATGCCATCCGGTTGCAAAGGTACCTACTATTTCCAGTATGGACAAGTAATCCTTCAAGGCCTTTTATGCATCTCATGCATCTGTTGTTCTCTGAACAGCACAGGAAGCTGCATGAGGCTAGATGTAAAAGGACAGGCCATGGGTTGCTGTCTCAGACAGGTTACAGAGTCGTCAAGTCAGAACCAATGTTTATCAATTCCTGTACTCTTTTGACAGCAAATAATTAATCAAATTTCTTAAAGAAGTTCGATGAAATGAGGGAAGGCATCTCTGAAGCCATACCTGAGCAAGCCTAAATCCTCTATACTGTGTTCCTATAATCTCTGTGGTGATTTTGCTATGTAAAATCACTGCTCTTTTTAGGGATGTCCTTTAAGTGCTTTGGACTTAAAATTTTTCCTTAGGATCTGATTTTGCTATTGGGTTCACACTATACTGCAGCAAATTACAGAGTAGATTCTACTTCCAGGGTACGAGACTTCCTGCTATAGATCACTGGGACATTGAAATGTAGGCGTTGTGTGGCCAGCTGAGAGTGTATGCCAGATCTTAATTGACATTTTGCTACTTATGGTTCAAAACACCATATTTTCTTCCTTATGCAATAATGGTAGCATGATTGTGATTTGAGACCTGGGTAGATATGTATGAGATGCTGATGTAAAAAGAAATGAAATAAATTGATTCATGTATTTCCAACCCAAAGGGAGTAACATATTTGCAGGGGGTGAATGTATTCAGATTTCCAACAGGTATTTCAAACAATTGAAAATATTTTAATATCAAGAAGGATTTTTATTTTTTTTTAAATAAATATTGCTGGTGAAGAAGGATTTGGGGGAAGATACAGCTGAAACCGACTTATGAATTATAATGTATATAATATTTTTATATATATTTATATATAAATACTCATGAAATAATGAAATTCAATTGAAAGAATGGTCTATGTTTCAAAATAAGGCTTCAGTAGTTCAGCAGGTATTAAGAGGTTCAAACTTTGTATACAATGAGGCTTACATGTAGGATAAATCACAAATATTTCAGCAGAGTAAATGTAACTTCCTCTCTGCACTCGACAAGGTTTACATTAAAATAAAGCATACCAATGATGCATGGTTCTTTTTGCTTCCTAACGTTTTTCCACCTCCCCTCCTTAGTGTTGATCCTTTCCAGACTTTTAGATTTCTGACTGCCTTTTAACAAAGCTGCTTTTCTGTAAATGTCTCAATGAAGGGTAAGATGGATTTATTTAGAAGGTCCTACTTTGGAAAAGAGTGAATACACAGGGCTTTAGTACTGAGTTTGACTGCAGTGTCTGCAAAGATGTGATTCTAGCAGTGTAATTGGTAGACAAACAAAGTCATGTTTTTGACTGTGTGTGTTTATTTGCTGTGATGTCCATTACTAAAAATGAGTATATAAGCATTGACATAACAAAGTTCTTTAAGCGTATACTTAGCTTTAAAAGTATGAGTAGCCTCAGTCATGTTAGTAGACTAAAGCGTGTGTTTGGAGTTGGGTGTGTGTTTCTAGATAACCAAAGAATGACTTCACTTTGACTGCATAACATTAGTTAACTGTTTTATCAATTTTAGGTAATACTTCACATCTGTCAACTCTTGTTAGTTCCCTACGGCTTCTGTAAAGATAGTTGTGGTTACCTTCAGGCTCTTGTTGCAGGGTAGAAGTATATGTAACAATGAGTGCTATTTTCTGCATACCTTGAAACTGTGAGTAAATGCATATGAACAGCCTGGGCATGAGTTTGGCAAACATTTCAGTGGGCAGGGCAGTGCCAGAGCCATAATGAAAGACAGTTTGGTGCTGTAGAATGAGTTAATAATGTCTCCTTTGATGGGATCACATGAGGTCTTACACAGTTTTGAAAAACTCCTATTGATTTACATGCACTTATGTGAATTTATAAATGTTTTGGCTACTGGTTAAATAGCAACAAACTGAATGTATTTCACAAATGGAGAAAAAACAAATGGAAAAATGCTTGTGATTATGAAACAAATTGCAGCCTGTCTTTGGAAGAAGGGAGAATGTGGTCTTTTTTCAGTGTAACTACTTCAACCTTCAAGTTTTTCCTTTTCCTTCTCTTCCCTGTTTGATTGTGATTCTTTGCAGACACATGCTTGCCTTTCTTCTGCATACATGCTCCTAGTGGCATTCAGCTACGTTTTGATGACCCCACTGCTTTGTCTCCTTGACTGTTATGCTGCAGCTCTGGATCAAATTCTCGTCACTCTGCAGGGATCACTGTCTTTGCTCTGCCTGTTAGCCAGATTCATGTGTAAGGAAGGGCATTTCTCTAACCTTAGTATAACCCTGTGATCCTTTCCACACTAACTTTCCTCCTGTGTCTGTTTTCACTTTTAATATACAGTTAGATCCTCTGTGGCTATAAATGGGTCTACGCTGCTCTGTTGAGTTACTCCAGTTGATAGCAGCCAAGGAACTGGTCTCATATGTCTGAATTTAGGGAGAAATCTACCTTGGGTTCTGATTTAATAGATCGTTAGCTCTGACCCTGCTTTGAGAAGATATACCCCACATGCATTTGGAGTACTGCTGGCTTGTGTTAGTTCATGCTCTTAATAGCCATTTCCATATTTTTTTTTCTAAGAGCATTATTACCATTATTTTGCCTGTATTGGGACCATGAAAGAAAACTGCAAATGAAGGTGTTGAAATCCTAGCCCTACTGACTCAAAGCCTCCGCTAACTGGAGTGAGGCTAGGGCTCCACCTGAGAAGAATGTTGCTGTCGGGAGTTACCATGCACATGCCTTTTCAGCTGCTTCTGTCTAGAAAAGATGTCACACAGGAATATTTTTAAATCTCTGATTGCAAATGGTAAAGTCGAACTTCCCCTTCTGTTGCCTTACTGCTCCTTCTGTGACTGAACAGTAATACAGGCTGAGAACTTTAGAACATGCTGAGAAATTACCATGTCTAGTTTCCACCAGAAACTCATCAGGAAGTGAACATGCAGTTCTCTAGGTGGCTTTGAAAGCTTCAGCCCATACCACTGAGCATCAATTTGTCTTCATTTAAACTACACCTTAAGTGCACTTATTCGAGAAAGAGAAAATGTGCCTAGCCGTAATGAAAATAAAAAAGTATTGTTATTAGCCATTTATGGAATTTCCCACCAGTGACTCAGAATGAATCATTAATGATTCCAAGCAAAAAACGATACCAGTCTGTCTCCTCTCTGCTTGCAGTGAGTGTGGGGGATTTAACAATCTGGTGGAATAGGCAGTGCTTTCAGTTCACGGGCTGCGGGATCCCAGCTTCTTCACATTGGAACTGTATGTTTGCTGTAACACCTACTCAGAGATTTTTGGAGTTGACCAAGTTCATTTCTACCAGCAGGTTAGAAGAAATGGCCTGGAGCAGAGCCTGTGCCAGCTGATAATAGTTCAGGGGCTGAGCAGTGGGATTACAGAGGTTTAGGAAAGTTTTTCAAAATGGTTGAAGGTGAAAATCATTCTACTTCTCATCATGCTGTTTATGCTTTCAGAGCAGTGGAATTGCCCTCTACAGTGAAGTAAATTCATAGACATATGATTCCCTGCCATTGCTGCTGCTGGTGAAAAAAGGGCAGATTTTGCTGTTTGATCTAGTTGAATGGTCTGAAGGGTTCCCAGCACTGTTCCTTGTTACTTTGCCAAGTGTTAACCCCTTAGATTGCAGTTTTCCATGTTGGTTGTCTGCCTTGGTCTGGAGGCCAATTAATTTTTAGTTGGTTCAACTATTTCTGAGAATGAAATGGAAAAGATTTTTTTTTCTACGTAATCTTCCCATGTCACATAAATAAGTACCACAGAACAAGGCAACCTTTTGGTGCTTCGGAACAAGGGCTTTGGCAGTAGTATATTATGAAAGTGTATTTTGCTATCTTTAGAAAAAAATAATCAACATGTGGTTTAATAATGAATGCTGTTGCCTGTGTGATCTTAACTTGGCTTGTGTTTGAGCTGTGTTATGATTATATATCTGATAGCATAAAGCAGATTTTTCACTGATGCCTTTTTCAGAAAATGTTTTCTGTTAAGTGTTTGTTTCCCATGCTGAACATACTTAAATATGAGGCGAGGAGGAGCAGTAATGTGATTTTCTTGTTCTTCCATTCTGCTTTTTTTGTCATGGAGAAGTGAGGAGAAGACAAGAATGCTCACAGCTGTCTCTGTGGTACAACTTTCTACTGTCTGACCTTGTCGTCCCACCAGGCACCCCCCAATTCCTGCTGCTAGGTGTTCCCATAATCAATGTTCTAATTTATTTCCTTACCCATTCAGTGAAACAAGTTTTAGGTTGCTTTTGCCTTAAAACTTCCGTGCTTCTTGGGTCTTCCTGAAGATAACTTCACAATCTTGATAAGATAGGATAGTTTTATTCACCGTTTTAATGGATAGTAGTGAGGGAAATGTTTTGGTGCCTCTAAGATACTTGAGGGAGTTTGCTTTAATTTTGACAAATTAAAAATTTTACAGCATTTTTGGCATTTAAAACAAAAAATCCATCAACTTCAGGTGAGCAGAGAATGCAGTGCAGAGAGTTGAACATTGCAAACATGTCTTCAGAGTTTCAGGTGTCCAGGAAATTAGGCATATGATCAGACGTTGGTTGAACTGGCTTGTCTTGCTTCAGAGAGCATTCTGTGACAGAAACAGGGATTTAATCGACTCCTCCACAGTGGTGTCCAGATGACTTAAACGGGTCCCAAATTCAAAATAGGGAAAATATCCTGTACAAGTAAGCATTCGTGGAGTCTGATTGACAGTTGGATAGGTCACTCAGTTTGAAGATTTGGTTTTTCAGTAGTAGCGTTCTTGGAGAATTACTTGATATTTTTTCTGTACAGTATTTATTCCATGCATATGCTTAATTTGGAAATTTAAGTGCAAAACTGTTTCCTTGTTAATTGTGTATGTCTTACTTCAAGGAACCTGTATTCTTATCAAAGACAGAGTATGATTATGTCCTTAAAAATTATACAACTAACTGCAAAATTTATTGAATTATCTGAAATGAAAATTAGTGTCCGCTTTTCCTGGATGTGAATAAACCCACTTGATTTTGGTATTATAAGGATTGAAATTAGTATCTTTGGACGGGAAAGCAGTCTGTGCAATCTGCCACCACATTGTTTTTGTCACAGTATAATATTTTTTCTGCTGCTCTAAACATTAGTATCACTTACTGAAGCTCTTTCACTTGTTGGCTAGACGATGGGAAGGTGGAGACCCAGGAGTATCCAATCAGAAGACACCAACCACTATCCTCCTAACACCAGAGAGAAAGTTTCATAGCTTTGGGTATGCAGCAAGGGATTTCTACCATGACTTGGATCCCACTGAATCAAAGCACTGGTTGTATTTTGAAAAGTTTAAGATGAAGCTACATACCACCGGTGTAAGTAATAACCAATTCTCTTGGATAATTGTGCATTTGCTACTCAAATTATCTTCCTGTGGACAGTACTAGATTTTTGCCTAAAGATTGTCAACTAGATGTGAAAAAGCTCTATTTCTAAGTTTAGAGAGTAAATGAAGTAAATTAAACTATTCAGTTAACATTATGATTCATTTTGCTTTTCACTGCATTTGCCAAGTGTATTTTGCCAGCCTTCTTTCTAGATCTTAGAAGTTCAAGATCTACTTTGCTTAGATCTTCATGTCCTAATTTTCCTGGGTGAAATTTATAGCTGTCTACAGAGTCTGCATGAGGTTGGTTTGTTCTATAAATTTACTCAGAGAACAGAAATGGAGTAGAATAGCCATACTGAACTCTAGCACAGAGGAACAAATTTCCCCGGAGTTCACTGTCAAAACTGCAAGTGCAAATCATGTTGTTAATTTGACATTATTCCTAGTGATTATATTTTTGTCCTTAATCTGTTGGAGAGTTTTGGGACGCAGCCAGTACTTTCTGTGTTGAGGTGTTCTCTGGTTTCATGTGTTGGTGGGAAGCCAAATATCTACACTTTTAACTCTTAACTTGGATTAAGTATCTTGCATGTGCAGCTTTGTTGCAATTAATTACAGATAGACTTATTGTAATTATTTAATATCTAGTCCATATTTCTTTCTCTACCTGCAGTTGTCTAGACATGGTAGGTGTTTAAAAACAGTCTAAAATAAGCAACAAATGTCATGCTCCAGGAAATTCTAGTGATGAGTTAGATCCTCTTCAGAACAATTTTGTCACTTTTTCCTAACTGGGTGTATAATAAAGAGTTCCCTTTCCTCAAGCAGTGGGAATTAATTTCATGTTTATGTTTTCTGTTTAATAACTTCCATTTATTTTCTTTCATGTAGAATCTTACCATGGAGACAGACCTGACAGCTGCAAATGGCAAAAAAGTCAAAGCACTTGAAATATTTGCTTACGCTCTGCAGTTCTTTAAGGAACAGGCATTAAAGGTAGGGTAATGTTTCCTTATCTAGATTTTCTGTATTTATAACTGGTATAAATGTGAGCTTAACACTTCCAACCTTGCCAAGCTTTGACCTCAGTAGTACTTGACCTAAACAAAGCAAGGCAGCTGTAGAAACTCTAGGCAAGCTGTGGACTCTGGAGAGCTCACAATAGCCTGAAGTGATTTCCTCTCATGCAAGGGAAGCTTGATTCATTAATAGTAAGTGTATCACTGTGATGCAGAGTTCTGATTATCTTCTTACTGGCTTGAATATTTTCTACTGCTTTTTTAATCAAAAAACTTTGATTTGAAACGAAAATTTAAAAGTGTAGGAGCTGAAGCTCAGGAATTAAATTTGAGACTGGGTCCTGTCCTTGTCCCCTACACTTCTGCTTCTGGGACAATGGGTTGTTCTGTGTTCATGCAAGGTTCTTTCTTATGTTAAAGGTTGGCACTGTGAAACACAATAGGATGGGCACCTAGAGATGTCTCCTGCCCCAACCTGACTTTGTCTTCACTGATTAAGCAAAGGGAAGTTGGATGAGCTGGATTTATTTTGTAATAGAAAGATTATTAAAAGTTCGTTTATAATTTGGTGACTTGAATCTCACTGTAAGTCTGTACAAAGACGACATGCTGAGGTGTACAAGCTGGCTAACCTGGTGGAAATAGTGCAGTTATGCCAGTACAATGACCTGTACAGGCCACTTGATTGCCCTGAGAGGTTCAGTATAGTAGCCTATGTGGAATTCTGCACCAGCACAGATAAATAGTCTCCACTACCCAAACCAACACAGATACCTTTGCACAACACTCCTTTATTCTGTTTTACACAGTTAAACTGTACTGTGTGTGCGAATGAACCACTGACCCTTTGCAGGGTGAATTTCATGTCGCTGTGCTGAGATAGAATCATAGAGTTGTTTAGGTTGGAAAAGTCCTTTAAGATCATTTTGTCCAACTGTTAACCTAACACTGCCAAGTCCACCACTAAACCACGTCCCTAAGCACCACACCTACATGTCTTTTAAATACCTCCAGGGATGGTGACTCCGCCACTTGCTTCCCTGGGCAGCCTGTTCCAGAGCTTGACAAACCTTTCAGTGAAGATATTTTTCCCAATATCCAATCTAAACCTCCCCTGGCACAACTTCAGGCTGTTTCCTCTTGTCCTATCGCTTGGTACCTGGGAGAAGAGACCAGCCCCCACCTCACCACAGCCCCCTTTCAGGTAGCTGTAGGGAGCAGTAAGGCCTCCCTCCCCTCAGCCTCCTCTTCTCCAGACCAAACAGCCCCAGTTCCCTCAGCCGCTCCTCACAGGACTTGTGCTCCAGGCCCCTCCCCAGCTCCGTTGCCCGTCTCTGGACACGCTCCAGCACCTCCGGGTCTTTCCTGCAGTGAGGGGCCCAAAACTGAACCCAGCACTCGAGGTGCGGCCTCACCAGGGCCGACTACAGGGGGACGATCACCTCCCTGCTCCTGCTGGCCACGGAATTTCTGATAAAGGTCACGATGCCGTTGGCCGTCTTGGCCACCTGGGCACACTGCTGGCTCATAGTCAGCCGGCTGTCAATCAGCACCCTCAGGTCCTTTTCCACCAGGCAGTTTTCCAGCCACTCTTCCCCAAGCCTGTGGCATTGCACGGGGTTGCTGTGACCCAGGTGCAGGACCCGGCACTTGGCCTTGTTGAACCTCATGCAATTGGCCTCAGCCCATCAATCCAGCCTGTCCAGATCCCTCTGCAGAGCCTTCCTACCCTCGAGCAGACCAAGATCAACACTTCCTCCTAACTTGGTGTCACCTGAAAACTTACTGAGGGTGCACTCAATCCCCTTGTCCAGATCACCGACAATGACATTAAACAGAACTGGCCCCATTACTGAGCCCTGGGGAACACCACTTGTGACCTCTGCCAACTGGATTTAACTCCATTCACCACAACTTTGGGCTCAGCCATCCAACCAGTGGCTTACCCAGCAGTAAAACTGGGTTGCTTTCCTGCTCATATCCTGATTGATCCAAGCACATGATCACATAGCACAGCCTTTGCTGTATTTTTCAGCAAGAGCTATTTATATCTCAAGATATTTCATTAGGTAGCACTTTCTTTGTTACTCTTTCCCCAGTTTCTTGTGAAGCACTACATACTTTGCAACTTCTGTATTATATCCTTACCTGTATATGCATGCATTGTATGTTTTACAGATGCATATAAATTTTCAAGTGAATATCAATTCTATCAGCATAGATTATTGTGATACCCTTATGATCACACTGCAATGAAGATTTTGCATTAAACTAAGCAACAAAAGTTCAGAAAAAGAGCCTAAAGCAATGGAGAGGTTTTATACTGATCTCAATACTACCAGAATTTTATTGCATGTCTTGCTTTTTTTATTGGTGTAGGTCAGATCAGCCTTGACCCTTTTCTTTTTTTTTTCCTTTTCAATAATTTGTATTCAGTACAGGCTGTGCTAAAATAAACCCCAAAAGTACAATGATTGCTTTAATATATTATTTCCAAAGCTGGAATTTGGGGAAAAGAAAATGAGCCAATGAGCAAACAACTTTTTCCTGTTTTTTTTGTTCTACTACCTAAGGTGCATTAACTTAACTGGCCTTAGTTAAATATAACCTACTGCAGTTCCAACAGAATGAATTAGCCTGTTGATTTTTAACAATAGGCATTTTGCATGGTTTCTTCCCTTAGAATGGTGGGATCGCTATTCAAAAATCAAGGTGGAGGAAACACTAATTGCCATAAGTATTCCAGCAAACTCCATTACAGTAATAACTCTGTATTCAAACATTCTCTATTATAAACATTACCAATTATAAGGGTACATTTGAAAAGAATGTAAATAGCTAAAGATAATGATAAGTTTAATACCACTTTCATTACCTTATATTGATTTCTCCAGAATATGACTAATGCATAATTATTCTAACCTTTTACTCTCTCTTGCTCTTACAATGATCCAAGCCCTTCCCCAAGCCAGAGTATCTCTACAGAGGATGATAAACAGGTGAGGAGATGTGTGGCGATGGAGTCCTTCATCTCTCCCTCTTTCCTACTCCATTGCTGTTCAGGGACAAGAACTCTGGGCTGGCACGGCTCAGCCTCTCTGTTCCTCTGTCACGACTACGAACATGAAAAGCATGGGGAGACCCTGCTTTTGGTTTCTCCCTTTCCAGTCCATGGCAGTCCTGCTTCGGGAACTGCCTGCTCTGATGGCATCAGAGGATGCCTTTCTTGCTCTCCCCACACCTGCTGTGCACAGGTACCTAATTCAGAACTAGCTGGAAGGTTATGTATACATTTTAATTTATTCTCTTTGTTGCCACCCAAAAGGGATAAAGGTTTCTACCTGCTTTATTTCCCATGGGTGCTTTCATGATATATATGTTAAAGATAGTGAAACATTTAAATACTGCAGCAATAGGAACAATAAAAGAACTTATATTAACATTTTTATCTATGTAAGAATTCACAGGAGGGGGGTCATATGCATGAAGGAACGTGGTAAAGAAGAAATTCTTTATGAAAAATTATAGGGTTTTTTTTCAAAATAAAGTGTGCATTGAAAGTACACAATAGTTGCATTGTTATGATACTGTGTGTGCATACAGTGTTTGCACTAGTGAAGTATTGGAAATGTCTCCAGAATGTGAAGTCACTGTTCAGTATGTAGTCAAGCTGTGTGGGCTGGTTTTGGCTGGGATAGTTAATTTTCTTCATAGTAGCTAGTATGGGGTTGGTTTGGATTTGTGCTGAAAACAGTGTTGATGATTCAGAGATGTTTTCATTACTGCTGAGCAGTGCTTACCCAGAGCCGAGGGCTGTTCTGCTTCTCCCCCCACCCCACCAGCGAG
>JANZLQ010000089.1:25123933-25158646 GCA_026212715.1 Elanus axillaris
GGGGGGGTCGGGGGGGGGGGGCGCACGTAGCAGAAAGCTCTGGTTGCCAGTTTGCTGGGCTTTGGTGTCTCCAGGGGCAGCATGATAAGAATTCAGTTGGCTCTGATTCTTCCATGCTTATTTCTCTTGTTTCAAGACAGCTTGCTCACAGAAATAAGACAGAAGCAGTAGAGAAACTGTTAAATAGTTATATACAGTATGTGCATGTTTTGCCCTAGTCTTGAGACAGTCCTCAGGGCTTATGTAAATTCTAACTGCAAGGCAGTGATTCTCTGTGAGTGGGTGCTGTGGCATTGGAATACTCATCTTCATCTGCCATTTCTACACCAGGATTTGTGAAGAGATCAAACACAAGCTGCTCTTATACTCATTTGTTATGTTGCAGAAGTATGTTGCCTTTTAGAGTTTGGTAAAAACACTGTACTAAGTCTCCTCTTGCTGTAAAATATGAGAGATTTTTGCTTTACTTTTTGCAGACTTGAGGTATGATTCAATTTGAATTTTTCACAAATTGGTATCCAAATCTAACCACACTCCCCCCCCCCCCCCTTACATTTTTAGTTATCTGGCATAATCATTTGTTGTATTAAAGAGAGAGAGAATACTGGAAAAAACTGTTGATGACTTGAGTTGCTGGTATTCTCAGCAACAAGGCATAAGGACCACTAATACTGCTCACAGAGGTGATGGAGAGGAGGGTCAATCCTGGGGTTCCACACAGGGTTTGATCAAGTAGGGCAAAGAAAGGAGAACTTGCAACACTGCCTTGTGGGGCCTTCCTGTAAGTAAAAGGAAAATTAGCATCTGGCTCTGCCTGTAATTGCAAGGTGCTATGCCTGCCTAGAATTATAGCAAATAGCAGAGTGAAATCATGGTGAAAGTATTGTAATGCAGTGCTCACTAAACACTCAAATGTGTGCATAATCATACAATGCAGAAAGTAAACTCTTTTTACACAAGGTTACAGAAAAATAATTTGTGTCAAAAAAGGCAATATAGATTCTAGCAATACTTCATTTATGGTCACAGTAGAAGTCATGCCAAGCCTATTTAAAAGCCTTTCTGTAAAGTAATTGTGTCAAGGTGTTCAAGGCAGAGGTGGCATTTTCTTGAAGTACATAGAAATTTGAACCTACTGAATATTCTTTTAAATGCTTATTTGTATCCTTCAGTGCACAAATAGGTGCTTGAAATTAAAAAACTAAACAAAGTCTCGTCAGTCACCACAACAAAAGTCCAATTTTGCTTTTTTTTTTAGTCCTCACTGAGTTCTTGCTGGGGCATACAGTGCTGTCAAAGTTTTAACTGCTTTTCTGACTTGATTATTCTGTGTTCTTTATCAGTGTTTTGAGCAGGATTTTGTTAGCTTTCTTCACAGGTAGTGTAATATTAAGCATTCTGGGATCACTGACTGCCATTGCAGTAGAAAGCACTTCCACATCCAAGTTGTGAATTGGAGAGACACACTGCTCTTTTTTTTATTTTTCTTTTTTTTTTTTTTTTTTTTTTTTGTATTGTGACAGAGAGACAGTTAATGTAAAAAACCCTGCACAGCCCGGAATATAACTGTGGTCAAAAATCTTACTAAACTTTTCCATGATACTGCCTGTCATAAGAAATGAATATTTGAGAAATCAGTAGAATTTTTTTTTTTCCATGACACAGATCACTCTGAAGGCATGTCTTCTCTTGTTGCAGGTATCAGTAAGCTCTGGTGGTACAGTGAAGGTATTTTGGGGGCGCTTAGGCTTTTTTTGTGTTGTAAATGCTTAATCGTGACATTAAGTGCTAGCTTTTGTGGTTCTTTGAAAGTGTTGCAGGTGACAATTTTTATTGTCTCCTGGAGTGTTTAGCCATGTTATATGTGGAGACCTGGCTAACTGTGAAATAAATGGTAGTAATGCAGGACCAAGGTTTTATTTCTTCCTGAAGTTGTCTTTCCATTGTTCTTCCTCTCCTTACCCAAAATTTGGAACACAGTAATTCTTAAGTGTCTAGGGAATAAAGTTGAAATATGGTTAGTGTTTATCTAGTATGTATAGTTATGTTAGTTTAAGGCAAGGAAATCCATCTGCCGGTGGACCAAAAATGGATGTTGCTGGCATTGGTGGTGGTCATTACGAACATTACTTTGGTATTTAAATCCCACTAGTTAAAGATACTGAAGAATGATCATATAGGTGATAGGATCAACACAGCGGCGAATCCAACAAACCATAAAGGCAGCATTTCACTTTCATTGTTGCAGTTGATGTTGTAAATGCTTCCATGTCTGTTACAAGAGTGTTTATATTGATACTTGTATGTCTCTACCGATGTATTTACATGTAGGTAGATCTGTCTATCTGGTTTATGCCACATTGACATGCTTTTAATTGCTTTTGCCATATAAAGTTTGGAAAGCTTGTATTCATCATGGAAATGATGGTCAGGTATGTGATATTTTGCATTCACCAGAGTCAGAAATTCTGGTTTTCATCATGGAGAAGTGTTTTGATCCCTGCAAATGAACTCTAAATAATGATGGCACCAACATGTTGGTTCAGAAATAGCAGATTTCCAGATTTGACTGTTGTTTATCGATGTGAAAAGGTTTTGGTACTGCGATGCCCTGCAAAAAAGAAAACCAAACCAAAACCAAAAACCCCAACTAGGTAAATTGTAATGCAGAATTTTGGTTTTGACAATTTTCCTTATGTGATAGTTTTAGCGTCAAAGACTGAGATACTGGAAGGGTTTGGTGTAGCAAGATGTTCTGCAACAATTGAATTAAGTTGCATGTTAGATGTGGTAGCTGTACTTTCCTTGGAATAAATGTGGAGGATAGCTTTCCACTGTTACTTGGGTACATCTTGGTTTCCTGACAAGAAATCCAGTGTTACGTGAACTTACTTTGGCAGAGCTTCTTGACAGGTTACAGCTTGTTCACTGTGATTAGCTTAAGAAAATTAATACTCATAGGCTCACAAAGAGCAGCTTACTCAGTTTGGGCTGTTGGAAGTTGCAGAGGGTTTTTTTGTTGTTTATTTTTTTCCCTCTTTTTAATGTGGCAAAGTAGCATAAATGGGGCTAGCATTTAGTCTAATGGCTGGTGTTCTGTAGTGCATTTACAAGCTATATTAAAATAAAGATTAAAAATAATCTGTGTGTGTGTGCATGCCTGTGCACTTTGCTGGACTGGGGAAGTTAGTGGAGTTTCAGGGCTGTGTCTTTCTGAAAGTCTTTGTAGCCTTCTTACTGCTGCAGCCCTGGTGGATGTGACGTTGCTGGGAGGGACAAGGACACTGTAAGTGACTGTTCACACTGCAGTGTCCACTGTGGAGTCGATTGCTGTGTTTTAGAAACTGGGGTCCCTCTTCTTCTCCCCAGTGTTGGCACTCCCTCTGTGGGCCTGAGGTCTCCCCAGGGACTGCCTACACTAGCAGTTCTGCCCTGCTGCAGCTCTTGGCAGGGGAGGGGGACTCCAGCAGCCCCTGTCGCTGCCGGAGTGGAGAGGCTGTGTAAGTGGGTAGGCACCATGGCCTTGACTGCTGGAGCAAAGGAAGAGCTGCAGCAGGCTTGGATCAGCTCTTCAGGGTGCTTCAAAATGAGGCCCAAGGCCCATATTGCAGATGTTATGGTAGCATTGGCCCAAAGCAGTACCAAGGGCTGTGTCTGCTTAGAAGTACACCACCGTGGTGCTGTTATGCCCATCAGTAATAAACAAGTGGGCAGGGATTTATTTATTTATTTATACCTCGTGAAGTTAGGTGTCATCTTTTGGAAATTAAAATAAAAATGTATTCTGAAATAGCTCAATGAAAAAGATTTCCCTGACTTTCTTGCTTTTATGCTAATTGCCACAGAAGGTGTTTGTCTTGTCCTAAATGTCAAACTTGTTTTCTGTTCCATTGGAACTGATTGATGAATGTTTTGGTCACTTGATGGAAAATGTACTTTTTAGACAGCTTGACAAATGTGTATTCAATAATTGATTAACTTGCAGGGATCAAAATGAGAGCTGACCAAAGGTTTTGTAAGGGAGTTGTTTTTATTTGGTTGGTTTTGTGATACGCAAAATATATTGGGTATTAATCAGAAGTTTATTGTTCTGTTTTGGATCCAGTTAAAGCACTGTAAGCTTATAGGTAAAGCAGATTGCTGGTGTGCCAAATACAGATGCAACTTCTATAATGGCTTTTGTTGATTAGGATTTTACTACTTGTTTTTCTATGTTCTTTTCAGTTTCTAAATAGCCTTAGAAACAGTTTATAATCGGTATCTAGCTGTCTTGTTCATTATAGACTAAGCTTGTTCTTGTGTTCACATACTCTGCTACTTAATGTCTAATCACTGCATTGTGTCTTACATCTCAGTGGTTCCCAAATATATTTTAATTAGCTGATCGCTTTCAGATTATTGCAGATTGGTAAGTAACTTTCTCAACATGTGAAAGTGAAAACTAAACCCAAACCAAAATCCAGTAACGTTTAGCTGGCTGCTGCAGAGAACTTCTGTTGTGATAAAGATAATTTGGGAACCACCTCATTATTTTAATATATGTACACTAATTCTTTTAGAAAAAGTAATATGGGTACTTGCATCGTTAGCGGTCATGGTTTACTGGGGGCTGAAGTATACTAGAAAATATTTCAATGCAAAATGTTCAGTTTCTGGAACAGGAGCCAGGGGTTAGGCTTCATTCTGTCGTCTTCCAGTGGACAGTACACATCATTGGGGTACAGACATTTTTGCTTTTGATTTTTCCTTTTCTATGGAAGGGTGAAAAATACTGCACTTGATTCTCTCATATAATCAAGTGTCGGTGGTAGAATGTTGCATAATGGTTTTGATGTCCTTTTTTTTTTGACCTGAGTTACATCTCTTTGACTTCCTGATAGCAGCCTTATAGCTTGACTGTTTTATAATATTGGATTCCCATCATTGTTCGGTTATGTTTTTGAATTAGAAAGGTTTTGAATGTGGCTCTCTGTGCAATCATCTGAATTCCTCAGTACTTGTATAGCTCTCATTCCTTTTGACAATGTCTGTGCATGAGTCCTTAAGTCTCAAGTGTTCAGTCCTAAAACAGAATCGCACTCTTTTTTTAGGTTAGTATTGTATACTTGATTAATAAGACAATTTCTGTTGAATCTTCAATGTTTTTTAGTAAGTCTTCCATCATATAGTATATATGCTTCACCTTCAGCTGGGAACTGTCTCCAGGTAAACATAAATTTTAAAAGGTAATCTAACAGTATTCCATTATCAATACATACTCTCAGAACTTCTGAAAACAAAATCAAAGAAATGTAGCAAACAGTATGCTGTTATTTCTTTAATGGGATGCACTGACACAGGTAATCTGAGTCCGTATCATCTCTGAAGTAAGATTTTAACTTTGGCCTGTCCGTTACCTTGTCTTTTCAGCAAACAATGGATCTGTGTATCTGGAGTGTATGTCTGTGCATGCATAATGAAAAAGGGTGTGTGAGGGGAAGAACAGGGGAAAAATAAACACACTTAATCACAACAAGTTTTAAAGCTGTTTTTTTAAGTAGTGTTCTCACTTAGCAATTTGTTGCAGCTAAGTGATGGAGAGGTACAGCATGGTCGTAGGCTGTTTCCTCAGGCTTTGAGTTCTTCCTTAAGCAACTGTCAAGCTGAAGCTAGTAACATCTGTCTAATTGGTGAATTCCAGGAACATTGCCAGGTCCCTGAGGTAGATTTGTAAAGCAGGTGGATGCGTTAGGCAAAGATTTTTGGTAAGTCTGAATAGAAGGCTTGGTTTGTTTTCCAAAATATGCAGCAGGAAGCATTTTCACCTTGAGAAGTCTCTTGTAACAGGATGTACGTGTGAATGAATGCTCTGTGTGGAGTTCTCTCAAATATCAACTATGTTATAAAGCACCAATCGCTTCCTACCTGTTCTGGATCCAGTGTAATAATTTTATCTTTTCACTCAGTTCTTCTGTCCTTCCTACAACCCCTTCCTTTCCAGATACAGAACTGTATTTCCCTTAAACAAGTGAAACTTTTTTTTTTAAATGGACCACTTGGTCAACTTTGCCAGCTTTCCTGTATAGCCCAAAGAGTGGTTTTTAATGCTTCTCTCCTAAAAATAGAGATGCCAAAATGCCCAGTAAATTTGAAGAGCCAGAAAGTATGAAGAAAATGGTTTTGCACACAGTATTGTGCACTGTGCAACATGTATGTATGCTAGAGGCATATTGATTTATAACTACAATTAGGAGTGGCAAGGGATTGAGGGGGAACCAAAACCAAACATCTTTATTGTTTATTGCCCATTTTGATTTTCAAAATAGGTAGTGGAATTAGCTGAAATGAAAATAGTAATTTTAGCTTTTTCTTTACAGGTTTGATCTTACTATTCTATCTGGTATTTTACGGCTTCCTAGCAGCACTCTTCACATTCACAATGTGGGTTATGCTTCAAACACTGAGCAGTGATATTCCAAAATATCGTGACCGGATTTCTAGTCCAGGTAACAGTGTATTTATTTTTTCATAAACCTCTGTCTGGTTTAACAGTAAATTTCATTTGAGAGTTTGTTTGAAGTATGAACTGCCTGTGGGAAACCGTGGTTGTTATTGAAGTACTTACAGGTTTCAAAGGTAAAACTTGGTGTGAGGCAAGTTCCATATATTTATGGCATAAATTCAATCAGTAGCTTTTTGTATGTATGTGCTAACTTCTGCTGTTTTTTCTCCAGGTTCTGTTCAGTTGAATTTGTTGTGTATGTACACTGCAGTTTTGCCTGCATATCCATACAATGTGCTGTTGTAGAAGTGGGATTATCTTTTAATCAGATTGCTTTAAAGATAGTATAAAACAGTTCTCTTGAATCAGATGGAAGGCTACCTGTGATTAGTAGTTGATACTTTGAAGAAAGTACAGGAAGGCTGTACTGGTAGGTGATCCATTCAAGAGTGTGTAAGGACTATGATATGAAGGCATTTCCAGAGTGTTCATTATAGTATTAGATACCTTTCAACTGACATGGGATGTCTGTGGATTCCAGGGGTTGTTGACCTATTATGTAGGTATCCACTGAAGAGACAGTGTCCTGTTTTATGATAAAGGTAAGTCCATGTAACATGTAGCTGCCACTAAAAGTGGTGTCCTGCTTCCCGGAACTGCTGCTTCCTTTGTGTATATGCCCATCCAGTCCTACAGTTGGCTGGTTCAAGGAGCTATATGTGACACAACTGCCCCCCTGCACAAATAAAACTTAATAATAAGGTGTTTTTTTCTTTTTAAAAAAAATTTTCCTTCTTTTTTTTTCCTTTTTGATTTTTTTTAAAGGTTTGTTTAAGTATTTCACAAAAAAATTTTCATAGGCTCTATTTTGGTGTATCTCCATATTGGAAACAAATAAAGGATTTTCACTCTGAAGGATTTAAAAGATGCTTCTGCATACTTTAACTACACCAAAGAGATTAGTGTTTTGTAGTTACTGTTTCTGGAGAATGTCTAAGTATATGATTTGTATATGCAACTTAAATGATCGGGTTACCTGAAAATTTGATAAGATACCTCAATTTTTACAGTAGCTTGGCTTGGGGACCCAATTTATGTTTAAAACACAACAAAACTAAATGACTGTACAATATTAATATTTTGGTGGAAGTTAGGTGACATTTTTTAAAATATTTTTTTGGTTTTTTGAACTCTAAATTCTTAAAGTTAACTGGCATCTTGCAGCTGCATCAGCACTTAAGGTGGTATAGTAATCTCTAGTGTGAGCAAGTTGTTGGTTGGGCCAACATGATAAATATCTCTGGATTCTGAACAGAACTTGTTTTGATGTAGTGTTCAGGCCTTCTCTAAGAAGGGTCCTTCTCTTAAAAGGGATTCTTGAGGATTTGTGCTGTTTTTTTCAAGCTAAGAATGGGCAAAATGCTGGAAGAAATAATAATACCTGCTTAGTTTAAAAAAAAAAAAAGGTGGCTTAGTTGACCATTTCTCCCCATTTCCTTTGTGGTAGTCAGAACCTTGGTAGTGGATAGAGTTATGGGTAGCTGTGACTTAATACTGGACTTGAGTGACATTTTATTCTCTTGTGCCTCTTGCAGTTCAGGGTATTAATTTTCCTTTGTTTTGAAATAAGTCGTAAGGGATGTTTGTTTAAAAAAATATATACGCCACAATTAGTTTTTAATTTAAGAGTTCCTATAACATTTCTGAATGAAAATTCTTTTATTAACAATGTCTTTAATTACTCGTACATAAAAGTTAGTAAAATTGCTCATTTCTGTTTTAATGTTTTTCTTTAACTCTTGTCATTTTTCACTTGCAGTGAAACATGTCATGTTCCTGGCTGTAGAACTTTAAATTATAAAAAAACCTCTACACACAAAACCTGGATGGTGTATGTCAAAGGTTTTACTCATGTTACACATTCTTGGAAATCTCATAGTTGATTTATTTTATAATTGATATTTGATTTGCGTTGTACACTGGGTTATAATAGTATTGATCAAATCCAGATGATTCAAAAACCTTTTTTTTAAATCCCCCTTGGAATTGTAGGATAATGTAATCTCTGTTACAATCCTAGGTGTGATCCTATGTTGAAGCTGCTAATTCTGTTCCTCTAGAAGAGCCCAAATCCTGCATCTCTCACAGTCTGTGCATCAGTCCTTCAGATAGCTTTTTCTGTAGAATTTATACCATAGTCTCTAGGAGGACTGATATCCACTGGAATTGGAGCAGTCCCTTCCTCGTAGGATGTTTTTGAAGTTCCCCTGAAGCTATAAATCGCTTCAAATTATTGTTTCATTCACTGATGACAAGTTTAGTTTATCATATTCGCTTTGCAAACCAGCATCTAAGTCCTTCATTGACAGTATAATTCTATAGATAATAACAATCTCTTCTCCCCCCAAACCCCTTAGCGTGAAAAACCTCTTCAGTGATTTTTCAGCCCTGTTACTAATTAGCTTGTATTTTGTTGAATCCCAGTTCAGTGTGGAGGCCAGAAGATGACTGTAATGGTGCAAAGTAACTTGCAGTCAAAAATAGTATTTGTAGTTTTATGTGGACTGTCAGTCATTAAGGCATTTAGTTGTGGCTTGCCTGGAAATAATTTTAACTGCTGCTAATGCAGAAAGAAGGATTTATAATTTATGGGAAATCCTACAAAAAAGGTAGAGTGAAAAAGCATTACATTTTATCTGGGTTTTTTAGAATCTAAAACATGTTTATCTATGATAAATTTCTTGTATATACCTTTATTTTTTCCCAATTTAAGGTATTTGTAATAATTTCTGCATTTGGCTGAGAAGCTTGGTCATTTCTCTAGGTGAATCCTTAATAGACCTGGACTACTTGATTGCACTTTCTATATATGCTTTCCAAAAGCTTACTGTGATTGATTAACTCCAGTAGTGTACTAAGAATCCAACATTAAGACAACTTAGCTGGCTTTATCTTCCCACTGTAGTCTTATCTTCTTAAATGTTTATTTCATGTAAAGAAGGTGTGACTTCAATTTTATTTTTTAATTTTGGGGGATGAGTTTTGCTTTTTGCTTTAAATTTAATTTATTTGGGAAACTAGTTTTAATTGTTTTTACCAGAGGGTAGGAAACTACGTGGCATCCTAAGCTGATACAATTAGTTGCCACTATGATTGCAACTTCTTCCCTTAGGCCAAATTTGATGTTGATCAAACCATTTTAATATTCTAACTTAGAAGTAAACTAGTCTGATAAAAAAATAGGTTGAGGGTTTGTTTTTTATTTTTTCTTTTGTGGAACTGCAGTGTCAGTTCTCAGCTATACTTGAAGAGACAGATGCATGGACACTCATCTATTAATCACAACTGCAGGGTTTTTATCCGTTCTAATTATTTATATTAAATAAGAGTTGCCTTAAGGTAGTGTGAATAAAGCAATCAATCAAAGACCCTTTGTTGAACAGATGTAATGTCTCCTGCAATATCTGATGGTGTAGTGCTATTTCATCTGCTACTGAAGCAGTCATGAGTAATAGTAGCATTAGGTATCTGTGTTAGTGACAACTCCTGATGATACAGGGCTGTGTGTATCAGCAGAGTGTGCCTTTTGCTTTCACGTGCTACAAAAAAATCCCTAAGGTTTAACTGTACATTTCTTTGCCCATATCCTGGGAAGAAGGGCAGTTTACCTCTATCAAGGGACCAAACTCCATGTCAGTGCCTGCCTTTTTCATCCTTCAACACAAAGCTGGACTTCAGCATTTGGTAGTCTGTGTGCTTGTTTCTCCTGCTGGTCCTGGCTCCCTGGCTGTAGATTGTTCCTGTTCCAGTACCCTCAGCCAGCAGCTGAGTGAAGACAGCTGAGCGCCCCCACTGCACTGCGGCAGCCAGGGGATCCTCGAGTGCTGCAGTGCCCGGTGCTAGCAGCCTGGGAAGAACCTCAAGAGCGTTTGTAGTTACCACAGCCCTTTCAAATGACACGCGTGCAGTGGTTTAGTTTCTTGTATTCTCTGTGAAACTCTGAACTTCCTGTTTGAGGAGAAGAAGGAGAAGAGTAACAACTAACTCGGCTTGTCTGTTCTGATTGGAAAATCTTTATGCATTACAAAGTTTTTTAAAATACTTTGTTTCTTTGTGGGTTTCTATGATATAATGCAATCATAGGTTCACTCTCTATTGCCTAAAGCTTTGAAGCATAGCTTTAACTGGAGGTTTTTCGGGTGTGGTTTGGGGTATTTTTTTCAATTCTTTAAGTTTAATTTGCTGAATATGGAAAGTGGGAAGCGAATCAGTAAAATTCTTTGATTGAAAACAATTAAGTTGCTGATTTTGCTATTTCTGATCAGTTGGGTTTGGTTTGTGAATTGCACTTATACATTGGATTGGATTTAAGTATTGATTCATGTAACATTGATTTTGATGACTGGCTTCAAACACAAAATACCTTCCAGTACTGTGGAATGTAGGGGTAACATTGCTGTTTCTTTATAGATAGGTATTTTCCAGTTTATGATAAAATTTTTGAGTAGGTTAGAGTGGTGTAAGGAAGAGAAGTTGATAAGTTCTTTACTTGCACTTTTTCTTTTTAAGGACTTATGATTTCACCAAAGCCAGACACTGCATTGGAATTTTACTTTAACAAGAGTGACGCACAGTCATACGCAGAATATGTTTCTACACTTAGAAAATTCCTTGAATGTAAGTTACTTACAACTTCCCAAGTAATTCCAGAGTCTTAATGCTGAGTACATTAGTTGCCTTTTTTTGCTTGTAGTTAGCAATTGCTGATGCAAGTTCAGGCTTACTCTAGACATGTGTGTTATTAAAGTATATACTTGACAGAAAAGGGTAAGTATCAATACCTGTATTGGACAGGGAGCCTGAGCATGAGGAATAGTGGAGTACATAATGAAGAGTTTTGGGTCCTACTTCAGTGTTTTGGTGACATGGTTATTTAAAAACTACAAGATGTAGAAATTACAGATGCCAAAAGAGTTCAGTGTAAAATGACATAGGTCGTATATTTGGAGGCAAAGTTTATCAAGACCTAACTGACTAGTCTTTCATCTAAATGGCTTGGTAACTGAGTGAGAATCCTTTAGTCTTAAGAACTTGAGTGTCTGCCTGTTTAAAAAATGAGGCACACAAAGAATAAATTAATTGCAATTTATTATTTTTCACCCTGATATACAGTATTTATGGGCAGAAATATTAAAACATTGAATTCAGAACATGGAAAAAAGGTAACACAGGGCCAAACTGAAGGATGGCAAAATCACTAGTTTGTCATACATTATTTTATATATGTGACTGTGTGTACATTTACTGTAGTAATACAGAAATCAGTTTAAAATATTAGTGAATTTAACCCCTCAAAAGTTGTAAGTCATAACTGAAGAGGTGCTGTAAAATCTCACCTGTGTGCATGAGTTGCTTTATTAGCTGCACAAGCTATACTTGAATCTATCTGGATTCGTAGTTTTGTTGCCTACTACCAGCTGCTGTGAGTAGGCTTTTCTTTCAGAGCTCTGCCAAGGGTTCCTGGGAGGAATGCTACGTTTCATGATTACCTGCCTCTCCTGCAGTTCAGTGGGTTTTGGACTCTTGCATTGAGGACGAACTTTCCCTTTTCCCATTTTACTTTGTTTATGCTTAGCTGGGGGCGGGGTGTAAGGAAGGGGAACAAAACCACAAAACGTGTTAAATGTGAATAGGTGAGCATCTATTGACTATATGATCTGTGTAATTGTGAAACACAAGAAAGTGAGAAACAACTTGGGATGTTAGTATAACATCAGTTACACTATCTGATGCAAATGTAGAGGCAATTTAATATTAGTCATTGAAATACTTGAAGTTTTCCCGTGTGTTTATAAAAGAAACACATGCAAAGGGAAAGCTGGTTTAGTTTCCAGGTAAAAACATGGTTGTTTCTATTTTAACACATTATTAATTTAGAATTAGTTTAGGTACAGAAATAATTAACTTGTGGTTATTCATAGGATTCGAAAAGCAGGACAGCATTATTTGTTTTGTAATACTCTTTATTCTTTCACTCAAGTACATGCCACTTCTTGATACGCTTTGAAAAACTGTTTAAGATGGATATAGGAGACACAGTGCTCTGAAAATAGTCCTTTGAGAAAAATCCTAGACAAGTAACAACTATAAATTAGATGTTTATATAGGCTTCTGCAGTTTTTGGCTACTTGTATGCTTTAACACCATTGATTTACAAGCTATTTCCGTTTCATAGCATATGATGATTCAAAGCAATCCCAAAACATAAACTGTACACCAGGAAGGATTTTTGATCAGAATGATGTTGCTGTTAAAAAGGCCTGTCGATTTAACCTCTCTGAGCTTGGACAGTGCTCTGGAAAGGAAGATAAGACCTTTGGCTATTCTAAAGGAACTCCCTGCGTGCTTGTGAAAATGAACAGAGTAAGTGCCTACTTGTTTTTTAATTTTTAGTGTAAGTGCTCCCAACTACCACTGTATGAAAAGTGACTGTAGAAAAGGACTGAAATATGTGTTCAGTTTGTTTCTAAAGATATTTGCATTTCTGTAACAGTGTAATTTACTGAAACATCTAGCAATTCATGTGTTTTAGAGAGTAAAACAATGTGAGCTTTTAGAGCATTCTAGTACTTAAAAGTATTGGCTTTTGTTACTTGCATCAAAATATCTGAAACCCTGTTCTAAGAAGTACAGTGCTCTTTGGTTTTGCTTACTGTTCTGTGTAAAAGATTGTAAACTAGTGTGCAGGTTAAGTGTGTTTTACTTCATGTCTGCATTCTAGAAATGTAATTTGAATGTAATGCATTCTGTATCTCCCAAACTATGTGAGGTGATGAAAATTTCACTGAGTGAATAAGTATTTGACTTCTCCGTATGCTATACGTTACTTGAACTGCTAACTGGTTTGAGCCATTAATGTTGCATGCTAAATGTAAAGTAAGAAAATAGTCCTTTCTGTGGCCACTGTTTTGAGCTTTAATTTAACAATGCTTTAAATCTTAGTCCTAGTCTAAAATTGTGCTTCATACAAAAATACCACTAGATAGATTTGCTCCCTGTATGAACTCTGTCATATTAGGTGGGGAAAAAGTTCAAGTTCAGTCTGTAAAACTGAAAAGGGGAAGAAAGTCTATAAATATTTTAACTTTCTGTCTTTTAGATAATTGGATTAAAGCCTGAAGGAGAACCGCGTATACAGTGTACATCTAAGGTCAGTTCTGAATGTAAGAAATAAGTGTGCAGTTAATTTTCCCTGTTATTAGAATGAAAAGTGAAGTAATATGCTGTGTCAGAACATGTATTTCACTCTCCTCCTTTCTCATTAGACTTTGTACTTTTTTTTGTTTTCATCCTACTGTATGTCTAGTTTAGTTTTAATGTCTTTAATTTCTTCAATGTACTTATAAAAATACTTTTTTGTTATTGTTCTTTCATCTTTAGATGTGTTTTAGCTACCTGACTTGCTTTAGAGTCAAGGAAAATGCATACATGTTATTTGTGGTCACATTTATTTATTTATGTATTTATTTATGTATTTATTGTGAGTTGTGTCTTTTTTTCCCATTTCATAACTTATATTTTTATTTTTTCTCCATGCTGCAAGTGCACCTAAGAATTTTATAAATGATGGGTAAGACACAGTGTGGAAACTAATGTTACTGTTCAAGTAGAAGTTGCCTTCAAATCAAGTATAAACTACTTATAATAATGGCTAATCTATGCATATTTGTTATGTTCTAACGGATTTACACAGAATGTTATATAATGATTACTTTGACTTCTGCATATTTTTCCTAGACTGCTTGGGGGGCAGTGAAAGCCTTGGTAAGTTAGTAGCTTGAGTATGGGTTGGAGTCATGGCTTTTAGCTTGAGGTAACTGGTAAAAATGTAGGCTGGGAAATTTCAGCAATTAATGAGACAAATACTGTCAGTGTTCCTGCCTTCATCCTAGGTACCTGTGGTAGGCATAATTTTTAGTACTTGATTTTTGTGGAGTCTGAAAGTCTTGATCTCCCTATGACAGTCTGTTGCAAGTAAAGGTGATTCCTTCTATTATTTGAGACTGATTTCTTTGTTCTTAAAAAAATGTCGTTTTGTTGGAGGAATTATTTATTCTTTAGAATAAAGCAATTAAGTTCCTTCTTTTACTAGTACTCTTTCTTCTTTGACTTCTCTAGTTTATTATTTTTTTGTAATGTGGTATCCCAAACTGGACAGAAATTTGCCTGTAGCTGAGGTATTGTTAATGACAGAATTTTTCCCTCTGTCATGACATTGGAAGTAATAATATGTCCAGGTGAATTTGCCGTTTGTAATACATTGAGTCTTTATTTTAATCGTTTTATTATTTAGATCTTTCTTTTGGTTATTTCCCAGTCTGTATTTGTAGATGTGATTTCTTGAAGTTCAGAGCTTTGAATTTCATGTTGCTGTTTTTGGCCCCTCTGTGTAATTTTTCGTGATCATTTTAATGGGACTGAGTTCTCTGAAGTGTTTTGAGCTACTTACAGCTTGGTGCCATGAATGAATGAACTTTCTTCTACATCTCACAAGTCCTCACTGAAAATACTGTGAATAGGGTCCAGGACAGTCATCTTCATTTCCCCCTGATATGCCTCGTGATGTGTTGAGAACTAATGTTCAAGTGATTTATAAAATACTGATGGTAATCCTATTTTATGATGATTGTATTTTTTCAACTTTCTTATATGGATGCTCTGTGAGACAGTGGTAAAAGCTATGTGTGGTGTTTTTAAATTTTAAGATTATTAATCGTATTAGTTCTTTATTGACTTCCAGGGAAAATATTTGTCAGGCTTTGCCACTTTGAATGCATCTATTTTATCTTTAATTAGCCTATTCTTGCCCTAGCTCATCATGATTTACCAGCTTAGGAAAGCTTAAGTATTGGTTACAATTCATCCTTCTCTGTGGACAACAAAGAAGCAGCATCAAAACTTTAATTTTCTCCTTTTGTCTATGCTTCATTTTTATAGAACTTCACCTTCTTTCTGTTATGCCCCTTGCTTATTAAAACTCTTAAAGGATTATGCTGTTATTTACACCAGTTTGAGGCCTTGTTTCCACTTCCATTTTTATTTCTTTGACTCTTCAGGATATGAATGCTGTGTAATGGTTGGTCTCTTCCTCCTCTGTAGTGGATAAGGTGAATGCTTACTTGGAAATAATATCTTGTGGCTCTTCTGGATCTTGCTCATGCAAGGATGTAAATTGTGATCCTCTGGTGTGCACACTGGAAAAGCGGAGAAGGATAGCAAATAGACTTTTGTGCATTTTGCAGACAAATTTATAATTGCATTGTGTCTGCCACTGTATTTGGATGTTCCCTAAATACTGGCTCTTAACAGAAGTTGAAGTGTGGTCATTTGTACTTCTCTATTGCTTCTCTTATTCAGGGTGTTTACCTAGTCTTGAAGTAACTGATATGTTCTATTGTGTTTTGAGGGTTTGGTTTTGTGGGTTTTTTTCCCTTCTGTGTTGCTGTCAGCAAAAGTGGATTAAAAGAATTCAGAGTGTACTGCGAAGTGTAATCCAGGTGACACACATTCCTGAAAATAAACCCTGCACAACATATTAGCTTCATAGAGCATGTGAGCATATTTGTGCAGTTCATAGCACAAATGCAACTTACTAGTAATTTTAAATTTACACTAGAAATCTTTAACATCTGAGTGAGAAAGATAGATTTTTGGCGAAAAGGTGATTTTACTGGGCAGAGCAGAAATCCTACTACCATGTTCTCTTCATTATAGAGCAGGCTTTTGTTTTTTTAAATATGTAGATGTGCTGTTTACCAATTTTCTTTCCCCTTCATCTGTGTTTTTAAATATTTCTTGTTCTTCATAGTTATACATATATTCAGAGCAATTTGGGGAAGTGTCTGCCTGGACTTAACACAATCTGACTTTTAAATGGAAATTTTTTTTTTTAAATGAAGAGGACAAGTCTCTCAAATACAAAATAAAGTTGATAGCTTCTGTCTGCATCCTGCCAGTCTTTGCCACCTGAAATGTCTTTTTTTTTCACTTGGAAATCTATGTTTTTCAAGCATTCACCTGTGAGGCAATTCTTCCTTCTCCTTGCACTTTTCCTGTGGGATTTTTTTAAAAATAGAAAAATTTTAGATTGATCTATGATTTCAAAGTCAGCACACTTGATAGTTGGGGATGCTCCTCCCTCTGCCCCCATACAGTGGTAGCTGTCATCACTGTAATTTCTGTAGACTAGGGAAGTGAGTGTTTGCAGTGTCAGGCTAATTACAGCCGGTTATTCCTTCTGCACCCTGGAGGAACTGAGCTGTTGTAGTCTTGAGGATCTCCACAAAGAAAAAGAAGCCAAAAAAGGATTGTGTTTCTAAGAAGTTTGAAGATCAGCATTTTAGGTCTTTAGTTTGGGGCTGGAGGTGCACAATTTCATGTGTGCTGGAACATCTTGCAGCGGTATTCTTTTGAGTGAAAACTACTGAAAACTGGTAATTGTGTGATTTTTTTTTTTAACTACAGAAAACTAACCTTAATTCCAAAATATCTGTATTTCTGCAGTTTAGTCTCAATCTTGACTTTGTACTAGGTATCGCTTTCTAGTTTACGAGAATGAAGAACGGCTGTATGAATGACACTATGTGCCTTCCTATTGTTGACGTAGTCAGCATCTGAGTTGCCTTGCTTTCTGTGACAAATCTTAGATGTTTTACAGTTTCTGCTAATGGATACTGCTCTTTACCATGTGCAGTGATACCATTTCTTCTTCTCAAATGATCACAGACCAGTCTTGCCCAAGTTCTTGTACATTATTTTACCATCCACAAAATTATTCTTTCTAAAGACCCAGTAAGTGAGGTGGAAGCCTATCTGTCCAGATAAGTGGTCTGATTTTTAGATTTGCTGACTGCCTGCAACTCTTTGTGGAAATTGCAAAGGGTAAGCAGAAAAAGTGACACTCACGAATGGACTGATTTTTGAAGCTCTTCAGCAAATGCAGCTTGTTTAGCTGTTGTGTTTTGGTTTTTTTAAATTGTATAGGGATATTGATTACCATTAATTAATTAATTAAAGAAAACCTCAAGCCCCACAGCAGTTGCATGAGATGGGCAAGTTGCATGTCCCAGAACCTCTCTGCTGTTGCACTGATAGCCTAATGCATATATATTTATGACTGCATGCATGTGTTGCGTTTAGCTGCTCCAGAATGCTCTACTCCTATAAATCTTTCAGAAGTATATTGAAAAAATGAGTATTTTCAACTGCATGAGCTTTAAATAAAATAAAGAATAAGGGTGAAAACCAACACATTTTTACTTGGTAATTATATTTGCTAGCTCAAGGTCCAAAATATTTAATAAGCATTTATTGAAGAATTGCAGTAATTTAGACTGTAAAGAAACAAGAATGAGGCGATATCCTACACAACATATTGTATGTTCTTTTGAGGAGGTGAAGAGAAGGTATTCTTGAGCTGTGGTCTATTCTTTACTATTTTTTGATGTTTGTGTTCCTCTTTTGCTTAGTTCTATTACTGCAGTTGTCTTCTGAACTTGGTAGTGTTATCTTTTTAAAATTGCAGCTGTTGTATATGGTAGTATAGAAAAAACAGTGGAAGTTACTAATGCACTTTGAACTTGTGAATTACACTGAACAAGCAGTGATGTTCTGAAGATACGTTTAGCATTTTGGGGGTGGTTGTTTTAGCGGCATTTTCCTTTATCATGGTAACATGTTTACCTTATTGTAAAACTCACATTAGATGTGGGCATTTCCTAGAGGTTTGAACTTGTGGTGGTTTGAAATCCTGCCAGGATATGCAATTCTGAGGAATACTGTATATGGAGACATGTGTCTGTGTATTGCTATACTGATAACCTGTGTCTGGGACAGCTCAATCATATATACATATTTTGTATATCTTACAGATTGGGTGAGTCCTTAGTCAGAAATTAGGCAGCAGCTTTGTAAGTAGCTGCTGCTTCTTACAAGATTTGGAATTATAGGGGGAAGTCTAGCAATAAGGCATTCATATGTATATTGTTCCTCGAAGGTGGTGATGACACACAGAAGCTCTAGTAGCCATCACCACTTTAAACTTGGGTTTCCTTTAGGTAGCCTGTATTCCAAGGCTAGCTGAACAAATGTTAGGAATAGTACAACATTGCAGGGAGAGGGCTATAGTTCTTTGTGAAAGGTTGTATCATTCCAAATTTGAGAGGCTTAAAAACCTGGCTTTAAAGAGAAATTAATCTTTAACTCAAATACAGATGTGCTCTTGCTTTACCAAAACATCTTGCAGATACTTGGGATTTTAGCATATATATGTGGTTTTTTCCGTTGTTGTTAAATTATTCATTGTAATGAATATCCTCTACCCCCCTCCCCTTTTCTTTGACTCATAAGGGAAACCTGAAGGCAAGTTGTCTGGACTTGATTACTAATTTAAATACTACTGTTAATAATCCATACTGTAGCAGATGTGTGCAGCATGTAACTGTTTGCCAAAAATAAATCTATTTTGGAAGTTATTCTAAGAGTCTGTAGCTCAGTTGCCTTTTTTTAGGGATCTTGCACTTTATCATTGGGTTATAAATACAATTTTATATTCATTTTTATGGAAGCAGCTGTTAACTTATAATTTTTTTGCTACTTCCATCACAGGAAGAAGGCATGGTTGAAGTAAATTATTTTCCTCCTGAAGGCTTGATTGACTTAATGTACTTTCCATACTATGGGAAAAGCTTGCATGTAAGTATGCCTTAATGATGGTCTTAATTTTGTGAATGTTTTGTTTCTGTTTACATTTACAATTACTAATATAAGATTGATTCTGAAGTTTGAACTTTGTAATGAGGTACTCATAAGAGATACTACGTATGGAGGAATTTCCAAGTGCTTGATGAGATTAGAGATAAGCTTTAGCAGACATAAGCAAATAAACTGGGCATTGTCCTAATGAGGAAGAGGTTGTATGCTAGCAGTATTAAGGGCATCTGCTGCTCTTTGGTCACTGATACCTTTTGGAATCATTTTAAATGCAGGGAAAGGCAGGAAAAGTAAACTGGTTCTTTAGATTACAGTAGAGTTTTTAACAGTTAATCCTTGGGGTTTATGTATAGTATATTAAGTTCATAATTCATTATGGTATTGTTGGTTATATTTCTTAAGGCTCTGCAGTCATGTTTTCTATTTACTCTGTTTTATGAAGAAGCACTTCAAGGTAGCAGATAGATTTCTTTTTTTCCTCTTATTGTTATTAATATTTTATTTTTTTATTTAAATTTTCTTATCTTTGTCTTTCTTTGCTTGTGCCATCTATCCTCATTGTATTCTGACAAATTTTATTTATCTAATTGAAGAACACTTACGTTTTAAAAAACCCCAAAGCTCACTACTTTATGGACGCAGAATACATAAAGTTAAAACTGCAATTTCTTTTCGAACTTGAATTTAGTTATTTTTTTCTTTTCTTGCATTAACTTGTGGTAACTACATACAGAAAATCCATACCTTCTATCAAGTATAAAATTACATTGCCTCTTATTGACCAACTTACTTAGTCTAATAAACATCTTTACTTTTATCTTCAATGGGGAACAGTGCTTTTAAACATATATCTGTTAGATCCATAGTATACCACAGTGGTGGTTTGTAATTTCCCCAAAGTGATTTTTGTACTAAATTATTCCTTTATCAGTTGTTTTTCCAGTGTGTTCTATACTTAGTTGCAGCAGTTCACATAAACTTTGTTTATCCTCACATGGCTTTTACTAATGAGGAAGGACTTTGTTTTTCTTCAACATTTGCTTTTATGTTACTTACGGGTAGTTCCATGTCTTCCATTTTGTTGCCAGACTTTTTGAATTGGTAAACCATCCATTTTCTTAGACGTACAAGATTAGGGAAAGACTGTCAACCTGTGCTTCCAACAGGCCGAGTCAGTGCATACTCTATTCCCTTCTTGTAATGAAAGAATAAGGAAAAAGAGCACTGCTTCCCTAACAAACACAAAACACAACATCAGTAGAACTTGATATGTCAGGAGGTAGTTTGTACCAAAGATGAGAAGAAAGGACTGTCCTGACAAAATTCCTGTCTGGCTGTTATACTGATGGACAAGGAAAGATTATGAATTAAGAGTAATGAAGTCAGGCAAAACTCAATGCTACTCCTTGCTTGACTTATGGGATTAAGGAAAAGCTTTACTTTTTTTCAAAAAATGTAATTTTTGTTTGTTTTTTTTTTGGTGGAGAGGGGAGTTGTTTTGTTTCTTTTGTTTCAATGTCCTTTCGTGTTCACTCTGTCATGTGGGATGGGGCTATGGTTTGAGGGATTCTTGCTTATGTGAGGTTCAATTCTCATAATAACATTAGTATATGGTGAAAAGGAAGAGGCAGTAAGGAGAGTTGAGAGGTTGAGGTATTTGACTAGGTCTCAGGAGACTGGATTGATTTTTTGGCTATACAACAGCATTTTAATGTTATATCAGTGTGGAATTGTTGAATTACTTTATTTTGTAAAGGAGGTAATAGGATTCAACTAATCTTGCTGCTCTTATGCTAAGGTAGGAGCCATTACAGTGCTAATATCCACAGTTCCATGGTCCAGAATGGCTACTTGCCTTCTCTTGCTCAGCACAATGAGCCCAACTCCCTGACCTTAGGGAATGTTGCCTTTGTTTACATGATGTGCAGTACTTAATGAGGATGCTGATTTTTTTTCCCTCTTGCAAATTTTATTTTGAGTAAATGTCCATTCTGTTGTCATCTGTCTTCAAAACATCATAGAAATTTGTGTACCTATTTGAAAAAAATTGCTGATGAGAAGACTTCTATGAGGACAGACAGGAATTTTATTTCTGTTTTTTAGAAAATTCAGTACCTCAAGCGTGGTATCACACTTACAACTGGAGAATTTTGAGGGTGCTTTGTCTAGCTGCATTTCCCCCTCCCAGTTGGAAGGCTATAGGAGCACAGGAAAATTTCTGATCTACTAAAATCACCATGCAAGGAAAGCAGTTATTTCAATCTACTTCTTACTAGTACTTCACATTAAAGATTTTAGTACATCAGCTTCCATGCCATCATTCTTTGTAAATGAGACTGAGTATTCTGTAGTGCTTTCTTTGGTAGAGAAGTAGGGGAGATAACCTAAAAATAACAGAAATGTATTAAGGCATTTAAGTTAATGAGAAAAAAAAATGTAATGCAAAATTTATTCAATTAAAATTTAAGGCTTTTACTTGTATAATACTGCAGTGCCATATACAGTCCACTGGCTTACATGATTTTTTGCCCAGAAAATAAATAATTTTGATTAATCAGCAGTCAGCAGTATTGCCCTAAAAATACATTTTTATGGAAATACTTTATGAATAGTGGATAAAATGCTGCTTTAACAGTGTTATAATAAATAAGCCCTTATTTAATTCATAGGCACTTTACAAGAGAATTCAAGTTGTCCTAATTGAATTGGACTTGAGAAATAATATTGGGTTGAAAAAAAAATTAATTCTGTATTTGTTCTCAGATTTTAATTTTTATTATAGGGAATGGAGTCAAGAATTGTGATTGTTCTACCAAATATGATTGACCAGGATACTGTCAGAATGTTCAAGGAAAGGTTTCTATGTAAAGTTATCAAACAGATAACACATTTTAGAATGGATTGTTGCTGAACAAATAAATGGAATAGAGTGGAAGGGAAGCTAGTTTACTAGTATTTGTTGAATTGTGCTTTTGGAAAAAAACACTTAAAACTGTGCTAGAAAAGTTATGTTCTATAGCAGATTTAAAAAATCCCCAAAACTCAAAACCAACAGAAGAGACAACGCACTTGATAGGAAACAAGACTATAATTTCAGAGGCTGTTTCAAGTAGAGGTTTCTAGAAAAATTGGACCCAATATAATAGAAAGGGGTAAAGTTATATGCCTCTTGAAGATACTGTGACTTAAATATGTTGAATGTATTAGTTAAGAAATAGTATGAAGACTGCATACCTGACTTGGAAAAAAAAGTCTTACCCAAGTCAAATTGGGCTTTGAAAAGTTTGGTTCTTAATTAGCTTTTTTTCTTAACTGTTCTGATGGATTAAATGTTAATTTAAATGCTAACTTACTCTATCTCAAATACTTTCCCCATCTTTCTGTTTACTAGGCTCACTATTTACAGCCTCTAGTGGCTGTTCAACTAGCAATTAACTCCAACAGTACCAAAGAAGAAATAGCAATTGAGTGTAAGATCCTGGGCTCACCTAATTTAAAAAATGAAGATGACCGTGACAAGTTTCTGGGACGAATTGCCTTCAAAGTTCAAATGACTGAATAGCTGGAGTAAATTCTCCACAAAGTAAACATTGTGTTGTCTGTTTTGTATCAGCTGGACATGCCATTCTAGTATATGAGACCACCTTGGAGAATGTTAAGGTGGTTTACGGCGTTCAGGGTAGCATAATAATATGCTTCCAAATCGTATGTTTAAAATCCCTCAAAATAAATGCCTATCCTGCTTCTGCCTGCCCCATTGGAACAATGTACAGACTATAGTTATGTCATAGGGACCTGTAAATAGCTGTTTTCAAACACATAATAATGGTGACATTTGTCCTGTTCTAAAATGTGGTTTTATCCCCCAAGTGAGTGTCTCAAGCTTAACGTGCTGTGCTATGTAAATATTGTATTGATTTAACACTGGTTTAACTGTCATATCTCAATGCTGACACAGTTATAGGGATAAATAATAAATGGTACCTGATTGACATAGTGATTTTTTTGTAAGAGTAAAAACCTCCAACGTAAATTGTGTGTATGGGTGTGGGTGGGTGGATGGATGGCTGGCTGTGTGGAGATGCCTTAAATTGTAGACTGGGTGGCATGGGAGAATTGAAATGGGGTTTAGGAGTTGGTATGGATTTCTGAAAGTAAGTGCTCAACTAGTACTTTCTTGTGCTTGTCACTGTGCAAGTATTGTGTACATGTAATACTTGGTATAGAGTTTGGTATTCTAGCTGAGGAATCTTTCTTCGTGTTGTTAATTGCTTGCAATATGTGGAGCACAAATAAAATTATACAATATTTTAAAACTTTTTAGTTCAGAAATGTCAATATACAACAATTGTTTAGGGTCCTGGTAAGAGTTGTACAACAGAGCTGCTTGAAAGAAATGGCCTCACTATTGTGGGAATAGGGTTTCATTTCCAATTAAAAAATTTCCTGAAGAACCTCTGTTTAACAAAAAAAATTAAAAAAGGATTGTCTTGATTAAACATTCCTGTTTAATTTATATACTCTGTTTCATTGCATCATTTTAACATGCTTCACATCTTTGTCTGCTGTTTCATCTTGGATTTTCTGTGTGTTTCCTCATCATTCATTTAGACAATTGGTGGCATCAACTGCTTTATAGAAACATGCTATTGACTTGGAGTGGATTACTTTAGTTTAACTTGAAATCCAGTTACTAAAATGACTACAAATAGACTCGTTTATTTGTGGCTGGTTGTCACACTGAACCTAGTTGACCCATTATATTGGGTTATAACTTCTGGAGTTATACTGACATAGGATTTATTATTACTCTTCCCCAGGGTTTTTGTTTGTTTTGGTCTTTGTTTTTTTGAGCACATGGTCCATATTCTGATGTCTTCTCAATATTAAAGACCACAGCAAATTAGCATTTATGTAAATACCTGTATGTTCTGCTAGTTAGGCCTAAATTTGTTACTTAACATGCTTTTATGCCTAATTCTTACAGTGGTTTTTAATATTTTATTAAAAAAATAAATTAATGGTTACTAAAATTCAAGATCCAGTCTTAATGCCCTGCTTTGATGATGTTTGACGCCAGTCTAAGCCACATGAGTGCAAAACTTTTAACACCTGTGCAAGCTTATGGTGGTGCACAGTTGGAGGAAGCTGCTCTTAATGGGACTTGAACAGTGTCTTGAACCTCATTAAAAATAGATTTATACTGATCTGATACCATTCAGCATGCTTTTTTGGTGTCTACAGAAGAAAAATTGTTGTTCCTACAAATATGCAACGGGTACTTTTGTAATAATAGCATGCATTAATACTGAATAAGAATGTTCTTTCAAAGTATTCCATTACCAGTGTTTTAAATCATGCACTTTTAGAGCTGGGATACCTGAGTTCTTGAAGATATGACTAATTGCTTCTCTGTATATTAACACTGCCTGAAAATATTTTAGTAGTTGTGAGGGAACTGAAAGTGTAGATGTTGCTTCTGAAAATAAAAAGGACTAGCTTCATGTAAAAAAAAATCACATTTGTGTTCACTTAGGAATGGTAAGTTCTGGAGAAACACTCAGTTTTCAAATGAGCTGATTTTTGCAACAGTTTCTTTTTTGACTTACCTATATAGACAAAGCATGAAATGGCAACTCTTCAGCTCTTTTTCAGGCAGGTAGAACTCAATAAACTTCTGGTTTCCCTAGATTTTGTAGAAGTGGTTTGGTTTTTTTATTTAATCACATAAGAATTATCAATTGGGAGGGAAAGAAAAAAAAACTTTTTGAAAGGATTATCATGTGAAATGTACGTAGGTAATGAGTCTAGTGTTAAACTTTTTAAACTGAACTATTTCCTCATTTTTATTTCTGTGCCTTTAGAATATGAGTAAGTAAATGATCTAGCAGTTATTTATCAACAGGTGTATTGACTATTAGGACATCATAAAATTGCTATTTTTCTTTATGTAAAATTTACAGTAAAGGTTCCTTGGACTTAATTTTAAATCATGATTAAAGAGTGAAATTTACTGCCTTGTTACCACGAAGCTGAAATGTTTAACTTTTATACTGGTAAATACTTATTTGTCTTACTGGGTAATTTTCTGTGCCTTTGAGTCTGGAACAAGGATTTTTAAACATTGTGAAATTGCCAGTTGTTGCAGATACTATATCATACCACTGTGAAAACCTACTTATGTCCAACTCAGTTGAGGTATTTCTCTTTGCCATGCCCCCACTCCCAGTCCCCCTGCCACCCCACACATGAACACACACACACACACAGGGTTAAAGGGGAAGCTGAAGAGAATATTGTTAAGAGACAAAATTAGCTGCAAGTTTTATTTAGGTTGATAACAAAGTAGATAAGATGATCCTTTGAGGACAGATGATTGTTTAGCACTGACCTCCAATTATTTCCTGCTGGGGCTGCTGCTGCTTCTAGGACACTAGTAATGGAAACAAAGACACCCTTTCCTTTTGTACTGAAATGTCTTGTGTAGTAGTTCCCGAGCAGTAGAGAGAAAAAGAAAAAATCAGGATGCAAATGAAGAGTAGAAGGAGGAGTTGTAGACTAAAGGAGTTGTGAATCAGTATAGCAGTAAAGACAATAATTGCCAGGGGGGTGGGGGTGGTTTTTGTTTTGGTTTTTTTTAATCCCCTGCACCCTGTTTCTCAGTAGGAGATTTGGAAAGGAAAAATACATTTCTCTGCACTGAGCCCTGCTGACTGATTTCCTACAATGTTTTAAATGAAATGTTCTCAGGAACCTGGCACTGAACCTGCATTTTTCCCTATTTCAGGATTTTTTCTACTTCTCTGTGAAGCTTATTCATCATAACTTCTGGATGATATGAATCAAATAGAGCTTGAAGCTGAACATGAAGTTTTGCATACTTAAATATTCAGAGAGTACACTTTGCTCTTATGAAATGAGATGGGTCTCCTGTGATGGAGGAAAACATCTTAATTGTGTGATACAAAGCTTAACTGGAAAATACTAGATTTAGATGCTAAGAGCATGTGGGCAGCTCCGAGTATGGATTTCCAAACCTCAGAATCTTAAGTTTATCTTTTTGCAATTATTCAGAGCTTTGACTTCCCCACTAGTGAAATATTAATCTTATTGCTAGTTAGGCAGTTTGTTAAAAAACACGTTAGCATTTATGCTAAATTTACTGTCAAATTATTGAAGCCTTTTAATGAATTTACGTTAATTTTTGCAGTCCGTATACCTGAAAACTAGTACTTTTTTTCTCTTATGGAAGAAACCATTCTGTTAATGTCATCTGCTATGAAAAAATCTTTAATTTAGACAGATTATTTTGGGGGCATTGTATTTATAGAATATTCAAGGCATAAATGTGTTCAGAAACAGCTGTTCAGTTTTGTCCGTAGGTCAGATCTAGCTCTACCTGTTGAGGGTAGAAGAAACTTCACCTACAACAGGCACAACTCTGGTCTCCCTTTGCTACAAGCTGTTGCAAACTTAGAAATGGTCTGAGGCCATTGTGCTGTCTACCCGTGCTGTATAATGGGAGAATACAATTATTTAGTTCAGTCCACCCTCAACATCAGTAATGAGTTGTTTTTCTGGTTCAGTATTTTTTTCTTTTAGGCAAGAATAAAGAATACATGTGGTGTTTCCTTCCAGTTTACCTTTGAAGAATATCCCTTCTGTATTGGAAGCTTTACTTGTATTAGCTCTGCTGGGACATAAATAGTAGAAGTCACTTCTAACCTCAGCTGTTTCACATCATGAATATTTGTCCTGATGCTTGTTTTGTTACAGGTGTTGGGCTACACACAAAAAAGTGACTTCTCTTTTACCTTAGAAGTTACTTGACTATGAAGTCAGTGTTGCTGTAGACAAAGATTCCATCACAGAGGCTTGATTTCACAGTAGTCTTAGTTGCCCTTCAGTTAAAATACATACAGTAAGTGTCATTGTCTTGTGAGAAGTATTTTAATACAAAAGATCACAATGAGTTCTTCTGTAGGATTCTTTCTGCAGTTTTTCTTCCTGTCTAAATGGGAAGGAAGAAAATCAGAAGAGCTAAGCTGAAAATTTAGGTTATTGCAGCTTGAAGTCTGTTAATTTGGTGACTGTGGTTCTTAACAAAATCAGTGCGACATGAGGGTTATCAGAAGCTTGCATGTCACTGTGTAGTGTGTTTGGATCAAATAGCTATAATAATTCATGACTAAAAGTAAGACTTTTTTTGTCTCTTTAAATCTCAGGCAAACACCTAAAGAATCCAGTAAAGGAAACTTCAAAGTTATGTTCACTAGCATGTACTTAAGTCTTTTTATGTGGTGCAGCTCTGAACAGTGAGTATTGCATGTAGCTGTGGAAGCAGTGCCTCGTTCTGATTTTGCATTAACTGAAGGGAATTGCTAAGAGCTTAATCTGGATTTGGCAGCAATTCCTTAAAAGGGCTAATAGATATCAATGTATTTGAAACAAAATGTAATCCCATATCTTATTTTAGAAAGTATATTTAGTTTTGTATATTATGTGTTAGAGAGGATTATAATCTTTTGAATTTGCTCTACAGTTGTATGGAATAAAAATGTGTCCTTCCAGTACCCAAATACTATGTGACTTGTGAGTATATTAATGCTATTTGTATTTTTCTGACAGGAGAGAGCCCCTACAATAACTCCTCCAGGGTTTATTGTCCTTAACAAGGTCTCTGTTAAACCTGCTGTGGCTGTAGACTCTAACTTCAGAAACTGCTGCTTCACTCCTAATTACAAATGGGACAGATGCACTTAACACTTCATTAAGTATTTTAATGGCTATTAGTACCAAGCTGTATGAACATTTTAAATGTTCTTGTGAATGAGAAAAACCATAATGCATCAGAGCTTAGGTGAGTTTTAGTGTAAGGAATGTTTTTTGGTTAACTCGTTACTTCTTTTTGCTGCTTTTGCCTTTTAAGTTTAGGGACAGGTTAGCATAGAATTAGCCCAGCATCTGTAATTCTGCAAATTCCTCTCTAAATTTGTCTGGGTTTAGAAATTGCTTAATTTAAATGCTACTTACAAGTGGTAGTAAATTTCAGCCTGAGTGATTAAAAGTTAGTTTAAAACATACACAGATAAGGTTACAAATCTTAAACTACTCTTAAATTGCATGAGTGGCTCTGCTGCCTTTTGAGATAGCAGGTATAGCAGCAGCTCATTATTTTGCCCTCTTCTTGCTCTACTAAATCCCTAAGCAAACCACTCAATAATTCATTGAGCTATTCACTTAAGGCCAACTATAGCTGCAGGTATGAAGTTCACAGCTTTCTGAGACTTTTCCCCTGTTCCCCCACTGTCAGCATTTCAAGTGACTAAAGCCCAAGCATAGTGAGCCAATAAAGTACAGAGGAGTTTAGCTGCTAAAGAAAGTGAATCGGAATCTGATTCTTCACTTTGTGAGAAAACGAGAAAATAAATTCATCTCTGGAAAAGTAAAGCTGAATTCAAATGAATTTCTCCAGGTGGTTGGGAGCATCTTAGTTACTTCACTTGATGTTTTATATATATATGTCTTTTCAGTGGATGGTGCATGGATACACTTTGCATGCAGAGAGCAAGTAGTATCTCCAGAGGCCAGCTATACAGCTTGAACTGGAGAAGTGTGCTCATGTTGACAAGACTTGCAGGTTCATTGTAGTGCAGTCTCATCTGCAGGCTTATAACCCTTGTGCTATGGAAGAGAAAGGAAGTTGTGTGGCAGGAGGATGTAAGTTTTGAAAGAAGGGAGATGGTCCTATAGGTATTTTCCTCAGTCTAGATTGATAGCTCTGTATGCTTGTGTGTTCAGGAGACTTTTCTCCCAAAGGTAAGATAATAGCTGTTAAGAAAAGGAAGATGTAATGTGGACTGACTGGGAACTGGGGGGGATGTCAGGCAGAGGACAGGGAAGGTTTGTAATGCTTCTGTGGATTCTATAGTAACTTTCTTGTTGGATAAGAGGAAGCTTCTTGAAGCCGTTGAGAGATTGATGGGAAGGTCTGAAGCGAATTATATGCAAACCAACAGCATTATGGGTAGGAGAAAAGTTAAAGTTTTGGTAGTGGGTTTTTTGGTGTTTTTTTTTTTAAAGAGCTATTTGATATTAGCCCCTTTAGTAGCCTTTTTGTGTAATGTATTACATAGTTTAGGAAATTATATAGAGAAAAGAGATTAAATTTTGGAAAACTGGGGACAACTTACAAGACAAAAAGAATATAATTTCCCGGTGTAAATTCCAGCTAGAACAGAACAGACCTAGACTTCTGTCACTTAAACAATTTTCAAATGAAAGATGAGAGTGAAACTGATAGGCATAGAAAGGTATGCGCTGAAGTTCAAGGTGATGCATTAACCTAGAGGTGAAGTGTGAAAGGCCTCTTAATTTTATTAGTTATCTTAAAGGATACAAAACCAGAACACAGTGAAGAACACCCTTCATTACATAAAACCCCTTTAATGTGACAGAGAAGTAACTGACCCCAAATAAAGAGTATATGAAAATGCTTGTAGTTTTTAAGGGTTCACCTGTAGTAGTAATATCCTCACTTAAAGCCAGGGCATTCCAGAAGAATAGTAAAAGAAAGATCATTAGGGGCACTGTAGGAGTAAGGTACAAATTACACTGGAATGGCAGGGTGAGAGTGATAACTATGTATTAAACAAGGTATAATAGCTGTCCATGAATAATACTGGATGTTGTTTGGACGTAATTATTTTGTCTGCATGGGAAAAGTGCTATAGGGTTAAATTAGTAATGAGTTATCAAGATAGTACAGTATCAAGTACATGAGATTTTAATGTCAAAATCATATCTAAGTCTCTATAGATTCCTTTAATGCAGGATATAGAATGACCAAAGAAGATACAGAAGGTGGTAAACCCACTATATCAGAATAGGGAGTTGTTCTGAGCACTGACACAGAATGCACACATAGTGCTATACAACTCATATGATGGTGTTTATTGTGCTTGATTCAACCAAGCCTGAAACTTTCCTGATGTCTTAATAACAGAACCAGGGGAGGAGAAAAAAAAACCAAACAACAAAAACAACCAACCAAACCCAAAACTTTCCAAGATTGTTCTGAAAAAAAAAAAAAGAGTGCTGTGTAGATCTTGAACTTTAACATAGTTTGCAGTGGCAAGTGTCTGCAGGCCCACTCAAATAACTGTGGTGAGACACCTTAAATGGGTTACAAATCTGAAATGTACACACTGTGGAATGTGTCTTGTAACTTTTAAAATCACTATATCAGAGTCCTGTTTTCTCATGTGAGAGAAGGAAAATGAAGGGATAGTCATCCCGATTTTTTCTTGCTAGTTCCCTGCCTGTTCAAAGATTAGTTCTGATTAAAAATGGGAAAACTTCTATTTGCTATCTTCCCTTTAGTAGTTGTGTTTAGCTACCCAGCTGTTTACACTTGGTAGTGGAACAGACAATAGAAGAACATCAAGGATCTTCTTATCTAAGACCTTTAGTTCCTCAAAGACCTGTTTATTGCTAGAGTTTGGGAGGATGTCTAGAAGACAGCTTTCTTCTCCAACATAGCCATCTGGTGCAGCAAAAAAAAAAAAAAAAATATCTATGTGTTGTTAACCTTGTCGTGTTTTATCATAATACACACAAGTCCGGATTTGAGGTGTTCTTCAGGAAGCTGCAGCCTAGAAAGGTTGCAAAAGATCATACAGGTCGGTCAGTGTATATGTAACAGCTTGCTGATTTTTGACCATTTGATCTTTTTGAAATAATGTGTACAGTCTCTAGCTGAAAATAATTGGTATGGTGATTGATCTGGATGCTCCTAAGGTTTGACAAATACCTTGAAAATTAAGGTCTGTTTTTCTTTATCACCTGTATTTTAGTGGATCAATGTAGCTTGATCGTAGGATCAGACTTGCTTCCTGCTGCAGTGTAACACAGTCAGGCAGAAAGCTGCTGCAGTGGATCTCGTGTTTCCAAGTGCCCCAATGCATTAAAGTAGGTCAAAAATTGCATAAGATGCCATTACTGGAAACTGCTGTAGGCTGACTTGCATACAAAAACTCAGCAGTGCAACTAGCAAATGCACTTTGACAAACAGAAATGCAGCCATGACTTAAAACATGACAAGAAATCTCTCTGAAATCTCCCTAGGACATGAATGGCTGTTGGAATTGTGAGATGTCTTTGCCCCTTTCATGTTCATGTTCCTGCTATCGGCTGAGCCAGAGTTGCCTGCCTGCCTTGTCTGAGGTTTCACATTGTTCTTGTCTGCAGGGAGCTCAGGCACAAGGCTTCTTAACTCATTCTGGATCGCAGAAGGTGTATGCTGTATTTTCCTGCTTACCAAGATCCTCTTAAGAACAAACATACATAGCACAGTGAAAATCATATAAAGTTAAGTAATAGCTCTTCCACTGACTGAACAGTTGCTGGTGATCAGTAATGACCAATGGGAGTTTGTGGATGTAAGTGCAAAAGCCTTTGGAGTTTCTGCATGCAGGAGCAGCCACTGCTGTTTGGTTTAACACTAATGTGCCCTGTGGAGCACTGAGCAGAGTATGGTGCTTGCATTTTCCCTTTTTTGAAGCACTGTTTCATAGCTTCAGCACAGAGGGAGAATACATGCCTAAGTGTCAAATTTATGTAGTATTTACCTTCTTTATAGAGTTACAAAAACGTGTAAATGGAGAAGGAAAAAAAAAATTCAGGAAATGCATAGTATCAGCTTCAAAAGCTCACCAGTGTGCATTCTTTTTCTGGTGTGTGGGCATCCTGTACCCATGAAACCAGACTCACTTGGTTAGCCATGTCTGTTGGCCCACTCTCTTTCTGTGCCCTTGTACTTCTTCACTACACCGGGCAGCATTGAGAACAGGGCATGGGCCACTTACCTTCAGGTTTTGTATCTTTTAAGAGTCTGATCATTGGTAAGGGCAGTCTTCTGTTGGTTTTTTTTTTTTCTTCTTGCTACTGATATTTTCATATAGTCTTTTTCTAACACAAGTTTAACTAGTTGAATAGAAACAAGAAGAAACCTCCCAGTTTGAGGGTTTTATATCCATTAGCAATCAGAACAGGGTACATTTGGCTGCAATTGTCTTTTAGCTGTGAATGGTTAGTCATACCACTTGATGGATGCATTTTTCAAAAGATTTGAAATAGGGGTACTCCTCTACAAAATGAATTAATGAGACCTACATCTGAGTCTGGCAAGAATTATTTGGACTCTGCAGTTACTTATCAAAAATCTTTGCCAACCAGTAATGCTTTTATTTCCTGGAATTGTTGCGTCTCTGGTGATATATCCATTTGTTATCATGCCAATCAGACATTTCCTATAGATAAATAGATGGCTCAATACCAGTCATCTCGGGAACACACACAATTATCCAGTTACGTGGGCTGGAAGGGTCCTCAGTTAATGTACAAACTTGATCAAATCTCTGCCAGTGCAAAAGCTTCTGCCCCTTATATGCTGCTTATAAGGGCCAACAAATACCGATCTGATAAATACTCTGATACAGTTGACTCAGTTATTTGGTGATGGACCCTAGACAGAATAGACCTCTCACATTCAATCTTAATTTAATAGTCTTAATATATTGCCTGATGTCAGAAAACTAGGTGGGAGCTTGGCAGAACACGAATAAAGTTTGTAAGCCTAGAATGTTTCCAACTTGCCTTTAGTCATGCTAATGAGAAGATGAGAAAATATCAAAGGTGAGAAGGTTTGAAAGTAATAATAACAATAAAAATATTGGGCTTACATCAGAATGGCTAGCCTGACTGCAAACAGCCAACAGCTGGATTAATTTACATCTCCAGCTTCTTCTACAGTTTAATTAATTTACTATTAATAACACTTAATTGCTTTGTGATGGTAATGTGAAAATGTTATCTTCGTGTTAAGATAATGATAATTTAAAAAAAAAAAAAAGGTGTCCCTCAAAGGGTGTTTTGCAAGCACTGGATCTTTTTCCATCTTCAAGTTTTTGTCTGCAGATTCTCCACAGCTGTTTTTATCTTTTAACTCTCCAGTGTATTTAAAACAGTTAAGATTCTTCCCTTCAGAGATTTGCCACCCATTAGATTTAAGTGTTTAGTTGAATCACTTTTTTTTTTCCCCAGTTAATACCATACAGATTTCACACACTGCGTATGAATGTATTCTGCCTGTCATGATTATTCTGTATTACTCTGATTGCATGTTCAGAATTTTGAAGTAACAATCTTAATTCCTCATGGTGAGAGGCTGCTTTCTATGGGAGCGGCTCCCTGAATTTCCTAAATCCAGTCAGGGAGTCTGTGCAAGGACTAAGTTGGAGATGTCCCAGGCACTACTGTGGAAGGCTTTGAAAGGAGAATAAGCTGAAGGACCTGTCAGAAACTGTTGGGGTTTGGCCATGTTTTCTTAATTATTTTTTAAGAAAAACAGACTCTCCTATCAGCTGAATACTGCAGACCTACAGCATGCTTCAAACTCTGGAATTTCCTACAAAAGTCCTAGAATAATTCTATGGGAGGCTTGTGCTGGGCCTTGTTTTGAGTGTGGATGATGGCAGCCAGACCCCGCTGCCTGGAAGCGCACTGCATCGGCGCAGCTGGTGAGCCCCTCCGCCGGTGGAACAGGAGGGGGCTGCCTGTGAGGAAGGGGTTCAGTACCGGCCCAACTCCCCTGGCCAAAGATATGCGTGTTGACTCATCTTCCAGATGTGTAATGCATCACTCGGTAACTGCAGCCTTTTATTGCAGGCAGCCATGAACTAGTAATTTAATTTAAGGGGTTCCATGAGGTGAAGAGGTGTTTCCAGTTGAGCTTTGCTAATTCCAAGCTCTTCAGAAATCAAGAATGTTTATTAAAAGGTCGATTTAGCTTTGGATTGCCTTCTGGTTCGGAGTCTATCTAAATGCTATGCAGTGTCATGAAAGTGAGACTTTTTTTTTTTTCTTTTACTGCAAAACTCCGTATTGTGCACAGGGGCGGTAGCACGTGCATTCCCCCGGACAGCCTCGCCGGGACACGACACTGCACTGTAGCCTCCTCCTCTTCCTCCTTTCTGTTGACTTTCAACAGAAATTAAACAGGACTTCAAAAAAGGTAAAACCCCGTGTATGAAAAGAACTGTTGCCGGTCCCCAGGCCGCCCCGCTGGGCCGGGCAGGGCCAGGTGTGGGTGTCCACCCTCACCTGACCGCACCTGACAGCTCCGGCGAGCCGGACCCCGCCCCCGCCCGGGCGGTTGGAGGTCGACGCCGGCGCGCGCAGTGGCCGTTAACCGTTGGGGGTGGGAGGGGGCGAGGGGGTTCTACAGAGCGGCCCGCCGCCTCTCCGCGGGACGGAGGGAGGCAGCGCCCGCATCCTGCCCTTTGAGGACAACCGCCGCCACCCCCAGCTCTTGGGGGGCCGGGGGGGGGCCGGGTGGGGGTCCCCTCGCCCGGGCACGGCTCCCGGGGGACGCTCCGTGCCCAGGGGCTGGCGGGGGGGTG
>JANZLQ010000089.1:25158746-25172196 GCA_026212715.1 Elanus axillaris
AGCTGGCACTGGAGTGGGGCCGAAGGGGAGAAGGGGCAGCTGCCCTCGATGGGCCGGCGCCTCAAGAAAGGGTGGGAGGGCGGCGGCGGAGCGGCCGCGGAGCTGCACCCCCCCCCCGCGGTCAGCGCGGACTGCCTGTCGGTAACGGAGCTAAACGTCGCTTTCCTCGGCACGCTTGGGCTCGGGGAGCGAGCGAGGCACCTCCGTTGCACGGAGAGGCTGGGCAGGTCCAAGCCTGCGTGTATTTAGTAGTGCTGTGAAGAGGAGGTGTTCCGTCGGTGGTTCGAGACGGGGCGGTGCATTTCGACCTCATTCTTTGCAGGCGTGGGGAAGACATGCAAAATAAATGTAGCTAGGTGATACCACAGGTGTGAAAACTTAAAATGCGACTTTGCTTTCTGGGAAATGAGTGCAAAACCAGGTTTGGAAGTGTTAAGATGGTGGCAGGTGGCATTGTGTCACACCATGTGTTTGGAGTACAGTGCTGCTGTCCTGCCTGCCTTAGGCCAGCAGCCTGCTCGCCTTTGTGTTCCGTTATTGTCCTAGTCAGTCTGCCCAGAGTTCTGCACTTGCAGAGCGTGCTCTGTTGGCCCTCACTCTGGGACAAGGGCAGAGGTGTTGCCTGCGAGCCAGCATTTCTCAACGTGTGCAAGAGCTTGGTCATCCTCTTGTTGCTCAAGAGCAGACTGAGCTGATGAGCACGTATTCTTGTATCACTAAAACAGGAACAAAACAGATAGAAATAAATACGGGAGCTTGGCAAACACGGGATATATCTTAAAGAGAGGAATGTAGATTTTGAAAGGAGAAAAATACGGCTGTTCTGGTCAGAAGTTGCCATTCCACAATAGATTTAAAGCATAAGTGTCTCTTAACAAAATACATGAATGTGCAAATGCCTCTTTTTCTGGTGCTTAACTAAGGTGTGGCCTTAAAACATGCTGGCAACTGTGGAAGCTCCACCTTTTTTTTTTTCTCCCCTTAAAAAAAATAATCTTACCTTTACTAGAGAAAAGCAACATGTGGGGTACAACATGGGCAATTACAGTGTGTGAGCTATCTGTGGTGAGTTGACACCCTTCCTTACCTTGCAGTAACTTGTTCTTGTCCATGCCCTCAACCTAGTCCTGTTAATGAGAGCTCTGAATGCTGTTTAATTTCATTCTGGAGAGCTGGAGGCTTAAATTGTAATGCTAGTATGTTTTCCCATTGTCCATGTGGTTTACTCGTTTGAAATGTTTTTTAACTCCTAAATGCACCAAGAAATTTATGTCCTTGTGGTGCTTATTTATTAAAAATAAGTTATGCCAGCAACTGCTTAAAAATGTAATCTGCTGTGTTTTACGTAATACGGTATTAAACAGGATTTTTGTTATTTAACATTTGAAAAATAATGTTCAAATAATGGTGATAGATTAATTAAATGTAACATTTGTATATTGTCCTTGCTGCATAATGTGGGCTTTAATGTAAAGTTGATGAAAACTTGAGTTAGCACAGGTCATTTGAACCAAAGGAGAGTATTGGTTTCATGTATTGTAAAACAATGGTGCTGAGATAATTTTGCCAATTTGTAACTCCGCAGCCTTATGCTGGAAGAACACGAACCCTTCTGTTGGCCAGTACTTCTTCCTTTTGATGTCATCTCATTGTTGCAGGCTTTTATGTCACTTCCTGCTCAGCTATGCCTGGGACAATGGTTTTCAGTTAAGGTTTGTGAGTCCATGAGTTCTCTGAATGACTGGTGAGGGATTTTTGAAATGTAGCAAAATCATGCCTGCAACTGGTTGTCTGGGTGGCAGCTGTAAGAACCAATAGGCGGGAATGCAAATCCTTCAACAACCTGTGGTCTTTTTAGTATGACAGATTGAACCATTGTGACATATGAGAAGTGCTCTTTATCCTGTGAAATATACAGGAACGGTTTCTTGTGTTTTGTTACCCTTGAACAGTGGTTTAAGCAAGGAGACAATCCCAGTGATGTTAGGTTTTTGAGTCTTTTCAGTAATCTACAGTAGGAGCAACGGAATAGGAATTTGATATTAAGTAGGACCCCAACAGCAAAGATATGTTGTTCTTCAGGGAGACGAAGGACAGGCACACTGCAGTAAAGCTGAACCATGTTCAGGAGCAACCTACACAAATCACATGCAGTCAGGGACACTACTCGTGACAGTGGACTTCCACAATGAAGTATTGTTCAAGTTTATCTCCTATCCTACACTTGGGGTTGAGACAAAGTTTAATGAATAATAAACCTACACAAATTTGGTGGTTTTCTTTTTTTGGTTTCCCTGAATGTTTAGAGATCTTTTTGCTTTCCAACAGAATGTGTCTGATTCAGCAAAGTACAGTTTTAAAGACCAAGGAAAAGATTGGTTGTTGTCTCAATGTTTCTGTTGCTAGCACAGAGCACCTTAATGCTGCAGCAGTCACCATTGCTTGATTCGTTTTTTTAGAAAACATACAGATTTATGTGAAGAAAAATAGAAGACAGTTTGTATGATGCTATCTTACTGGATGGTTAAAGAACTTCTAACCAAAAGCATTTGTAATGTCAGAGAGCTATTTGCAGATTTGTCCATTCTTAAAGAACCATGCCGAGTACTTCTTTCTTGGAAGAAAAAGAATAAAAGGGCTTTTATGCTTTAATGTTTTCTCAATCTCTGTGTTGGTTTGGTTCTTGAGGGGGGAGATCCCCAGGTGAAAATGTGACGCAAAGAAATAAAGTAGCTTACAGCAAAGCCCTGTCCTTTTAGATTCTTTAGAGGAGAGTATTTATACCAACTAGCTTCACCATTAGTTTAATGTTCCAGAATCTGTCTGGTAATGTAGCACTGACACAAAAGGAGGCACAGATTTTTAGACTTTTTTTTTTTTTAAATAAGCAATATCCTTATTACTGAGATAAAGACTGTACCCTCTCATTTCTGCAGTTTCGTTTCTTGCCCATAAAAAACACATGATGAGTTTTTAGCTAATTATTTGGGGCTAACTGGAGTCTGCCAAATCTATTAATGAAAATGCCTTCCCTACTATGCTAACTGTCTTGGTTTTGGCTGGGATAGAGTGAACTTTCTAGTAGCTGGTATAATGTTATGTCTTGGGTTCAGTAGAAGAAGAATGTTGATAACACAGTGATGTTTTTTCAGTTGTTGCTAAGTAGTGGTTATACTAAGTCAAGGATTTTTCAGCTTCTCATACCCAGCCAGCAAGAAGGCTGGAGGGGCCAAGAAATTGGGAGGGGACACAGCCAGGGCAGCTGACCCAAACTGGCCAAAGGGGTGTTCCATACCATGTGATGTCATGCCCAGTATATAAACTGGGGGGAGTTGGCCGGGTGGGGGGATCGCTGCTCGGCAACTGACTGGGCATTGGTCAGTGAGTGGTGAACAATTGCATTGTGCATCACATGTTTTGTACATTCCAATCCTTTTATTAGTATTTTAATTTTATTATTGTTATAATTATTAGTTTCTTCCTTTCTCTTCTATTAAACTGTTATTATCTCAATCCACGAGTTCTACTTTTTTTCCCCCGTCCCACTGGGCGAGGAGGGAGTGAGTGAGCTGCTGTTGCTGGCTGGGGTTAAAGCACAACACCAACACATTTTATATGAAAGGGTTCTGTGCTAGAGTTTCTATTTATTAAGTAAGAATGAATTCAGAGTTTTGCAAGTCTTTTCCTATTGTCTTTTAAACTTACCTTTCAGCTGGTTTGAGATTAAAAATATTGAGTCATGGGTCTTTGGAGAAAAACAAGCACTGTCAAATTACTTGGCATTTTTGTATTTGGTGGAGTTGGAAAACCAACACAGATGATGATGAGGGACTGTATTTAATGCTCCCTAAATTCTTCTGGATTCTTGCTAACAAAATATGGGGAAGGGGTTTGGAAGGATATATGTTCAGAGCCTATAGAGGTTTGAAGGGTGTCCACAAGATAGAGGATTTAGCATGAGACACAAGGGTAGCACACAGAGCACTGGAATACATCACGCTGAGGAGAGTGCTGTGAATTCCTTCCTCGCAGACTTGACTGTTAAATAGAAAGACCTAATATTTTAATAAAACAGAATGAAAAAGTCTGTGTGAAACGTGCATTCAATTTGACATTGAAATTGATTATCTGTTTCTGAGGCCTTCTCTTAGGTATAAATTAGGTGCATGTCTTGATGAGATAGGGACAATAATATTCCTAAACATTTTGTGAGTTACTTTGTGAAAATGTAACAATTTCAGAAGTCCAGCATCTTTCCCTGGATAATGACATACTAAGTTTCTCTGGTAAACTAACCAATCAGGCCGTAATCGCTAGATTTTTTAATTTATTTTCAAAACACCAAAGGATGCAATATTTCCTGGACATTAAATAGTAAAGTAGGAGGTTTCTTTTTTTTTTTAAATTAAGTACATGTACTGTCAACATTAAACTTGAACAACTTTTTTCCACAATGTTTTTCTCAAGAACAAGCCCAGTCCTCTTGCCTTGAAATTCTTTTATTTAGTTCTTCTACAGTTAAGCTTTACGTTCCTGTTCACAGACAACTGGATGTTTTTCTCCAAAGCATACATAGTTTTCACTTCAGACTTGTCTGCTCCCCACTCCCATTTTGCAATGTATAATTCCCATTTGCAGCATTTTCAGTAAACATGGGATCAATTGAGTATACAGAAATATCTTCTTCTATAAAATTTTCATTAAAAAAATAACAAGTTTTTATTTACAAAGTATTTGCTACTACAAAGTAATATTTCCTATTGGTTCAAATATACTATTTGCTAATGCCAGTGTTCCTATTAGGAAAGTAAAACTTTGTATATGCATTTTTTTTTTATATCTTTGTCAGTGTTTAAAGCACAATATAATACTACCACATTCTTTTTTACGCTACTCTAGCCACATACAATGTGGTAGTAGAAATTAACACTATTTGATCAGGACAAAAAATCAACATAGCTTAATAGAAGTCTTTCTGCAAAAATAAAACTTTATAATTTAAAGGTATTTGGAAAGAAAGAAATCTATGGATAATTCAAAAATACACAGCAAATTGTTTAAAAGATGGACAACTTGGACTTTCTCGAAGACACAAGAGTTTAACACAAGGGAGAAAAATTTCTGCCAAACTGTTTGTGTAACACTTTATGCCAATATGTATGTTGGGAGAGAGTAAGTTGAGTGGATTAAAAAAATTTATTAAAACTTCAAATCCAATATAGTTAGCATCCTCATACATTGGATTTGTCAGTGCTGCTTTTCTTCCCACCCACTATGTTTACAAACCCTCCTTTCAGATCAGCATTGAAAGAGGTCATAAAACACCTTTGTCCATGACTGGCCTTGTTCTTTAAAAAAAAAAAAAAAAAGTCTTATTTCATTTAAATGTTAATGGACTTTCAAGTGGTTTCTGCATTTTAAACATAAAAAGGAAGTGCCTCTGCAACTTACTTCCATGCAGAATATAGATGTTAAAAAGTGGTACTGTAATGGAGGGATGAATGGACCTGCTTTTACTACATGCTGCATGTTGCAGTGGCTCCATAACACTGGTTGATGTGTAGGTCAGCATTAACTCATTGCCAAGGGATTGATCTATTGCCAGATCACCTAAGAAGTGCCAACAGACATGTTCTGTTGTAAAAACTGCCTGTACGTGCTGGCTAGTTACTCCTGACGTGATGTAGGATATGCAAATACAAAGGTTGATGCCTTGGTCCCAGGGCATTATTTGTAGCCAGGACCTAAGGAAGGAGGATGAACTTGTATCCTAGTTCTTCCAGGTTTGTTCAAAGTAGGATTAATTTTTTTCACAGTAGGTGCTTGTGAGATACAGTGTCGTAATATTTGCATATACTTCTCTGAAGTATTTTTCATAAATACAGTCTGGCTTTAGAGACAAGGGAAATGTGTCAGGAACTTGTGTGATGGGTTGTGATTCAGCTGGTGTTTTCCTAGGGAAGTTCTGGGAGATCCACTTAATCCCTGCATGAGTGCAACCAAATCTACAAACTGTTAAAGTTATGTTAGAGATTTAACCAGCCCACCAAAAAAAATGGAGACTGATCTTGTGGACTTAACCTTTTCTGGTCAATGTTTTAACTTTTGTGGCTGTTCAGAATAATTTTATGTCACCTAAAAATTTCAATAGGAGGGGATATGGATATGTGGTGGTTTTTTTTCCCCTCTTGGACTGCCTTGGACTTATGGGTGTGCCACTGCTGCTTCATGGAAAGCACAAGAACTAGATGGTGCTAGGGATTAATTCCTGTTTCACTCAGCCTGGGTAATGAGAATAGGCTAGTCACTGTTAAAGACTCATTTTTGTCTTGGATAAAGTTTCCTATATACTGCATACATGAGTTTGATTTACATCTACAACTTGGATTTAAATTTTACACAGCTGTATCCTGCTATTCTGTGGTGTTAATATATGTAAGATGCCTACACCTGGAGAGTGTTAGAGTATTTAAGAATGGTATTTAGTGATGTCAGAAGATTAAGTGCTTGCCACTTCTCTAGCCGATACTAAGAAGAAACGCAACTCTGGGCTACTGGGAGGTTCCTGTATCTGCTTGGAATTATCATGCCCCCCCCCCGATACTGATCTGATCCAGGTTGGCCTGCTTTTCTTATTGGAGAAAGGAAAACTTAAGTTACTCATTTGCTCCATATTGTTCCTAAGCAGGAGGCTTTCTCCTGGGATTTGGATGGTTAGATCTCAGATGTTTCTTCTGCCCAATTTTGAGCAAGGATTTTTGGTGTCCTGCAGTTTAGACAGATATGCTAAATGTTGGTTTCTTGGGTACTGACAAAAAGATATAAGCAGAAAGAGAACATTTTGGTTTTGGCTGATCTTTGGGGTAGGCCAGACAAGGTAGGAGTATTAAAGATGTAGAAATGAATATGCACTCTCTAAACAGCCCCTTCAGCTGTTACTGTCAGACTACTTTTACGAGCATTTCCTCACTTAACTGTCAGTACCAGCTGGGATAGGTATCCATGCATGCCAACTCAGGTAATTAGATTGAATGGGCTAGGAAGTACTTGTATGAGTAGCTCTACAGTGACTTGAAAGGATGTTAATACTTAATAGAGGGAATCCACAACTGGGAGCAACGCTGGTTGTGGGGATTTTTTTGGCAATATACCTGTGTCCAGGGGAAAACAGTTGCTCACAGCCTCTTAAAAAACACACACCAGACTAATTTCTAACAGCTAAATAGGAAAGAGACAAACTCATCTGTGAACTTGGTAAGTCTATGGAATGAGAGTTTCAGGAAGTTTTATGGTATCAGGATTTGATTATGTGAACACCTGCAGCAGAAAATTAAGTATTTAGAGCTGGGAACATGCTTGCAAGGGTAGGTGTGTGATAATCAGAAATTATGAATTATTTATTGGCATATTACTTCTAAAAATAGGTCAGAATTCAGGAAGTGGCACATTTTAAAAAACCAAATGAGCAGAGCAAGGATCCTTAGCCTCTTCCTTGTTCATCAGTAATGCTGCAATAGGCACTGTTACCCAGTGCTGAAGGTTGACATGCCATAAAATATACCAGGCCATGGAGTAACTGAACTGCAGCATTTCTTTAATTAAGCTTGTAGTAAGCAGAAGGATGTCACCTCAAAGTATGACTTACTAGAATTTTTTAAATTAAAAATTTTAAAAGTTCATACAGTCTTTTCCCAGCTTCATTATATCTGGTTATTTAAAATACTTATGTTCCTGAGAGACTCTTGTAATGAAAAGATATAAATTAGGTGGGTCAGTGGGAAGGTAACTTGTTTTGGTTTGTTTACCATATACTATACCCTGTGGTTACTGGCTTTGTTTTTATATTAATCCAAAACCCAAACATCTTTAACTCACTAAAAGGAAAGTCTTCGATAAACCACCTGCATTATTTTCAGCTGAAAAGAGCCAGTTAATTATAAAAATGAGTACTGCCAAGTGTTCAAATGTGATTAAGTTTCAGTAATGCTCTTGAATTAAAATGGTGGATATGGTCAGAAGAAAGAGCACTTGAAATTTAAAACCTTTAACTGTAGAATTCTAAAATTCAAGGATCCTTTTATGTGTGAACTGGAGGGTTTTGTTTAGCTTTACCAAATTCTAATCTTTTTTTTTTTTTTTTAATTAGGCCTTTTTACATAATGCTACTTCAGGCTGACTTAGTTGATCAGCACAGGGCCTTCTATGGGTATTCTGTGTACTCAGCAATTTCCAGCAGCTCAAAAGGATTAGGAGTATTTGCAAGCTATAGTTTAAAAAAAAAAACAACAAAACCCTTAACCAAAATGGAAATATTTACAGTGTGGCTTGTACTAGGTTTAATGAAGTTAGTTAAAAACATACCTTCAGTTAAACTGGTATAATTTGCTTTAGTCTTTTCTTAAATATACATGATTTCTTAGATTAGGTGGATTGTTGCTGTTAATTCCAGTGTTGAAATAAGAAGACAGGCACACCTTAATTTTAAAAACCAAAATCCACAAACATTAGGTCAGGTTTCTATGTAATAGAAAAACGCTGTCTGCCACTCATATTTTTTCATCTAGTTTGTGGTGCTGACTTTCTAAGTCAAATTCAGATTTTTCAAGCACCATAAAGTAAATCCAGAAATAAAGCTGTTTACTGCAATATATATTAAAGCATTTACACATAGCACTATATTGCTTGCAGCCAAGTGCCTTCTGAATGTGTAATGAAGAAATAGTGTTCCAAGACAGAAACATGTCACGCATGATTTACCTTAACTTTGTCTCATAAGAGATACTATCGAGTACCAGTTGCTACTTGTTTCATACCAATGAATGTCATGGGTATTGCATGAGACAGGAGAGGATGAAGGTAACTGAATAGAAAATGGGAAAATCAGTCTTGCTAATGACCATTTTATTCTGGCAAGTATCTGCACCTGGCCTTCAGAGGGAGGGAAGGCCTGCATGTTGAAGCAACTAAGCACAACTACTTCCATCAGCTTAGTGGGAGCTGTGTGGTTGCTTAATACCCTCAATCTCCTTGTTACTCATAATTGCTCAAAGCTCCATTCAGGTGCAACAGCTGCATTTTGTGAGGTCCTGCATTTACCTCTTTTGTTTTGGGGTGGTTTTTTTTTTGGTGTTGGGTTTGTTTTAATATGTCAGCTAAGATCAACAAGAATGATTGAAAGGCTTGCCTGAGATCATACATGACTGACTATGGCTGGATAAGGCCCAAAATTTTCCTAGTTCCTAGACTTTAGTGTAACCACAAGACTGCAGTGCTTTAGTTGAACTTCATCCTCAACTGGAACTTGGCACAAAGAATCCCAAGGAAAGAATTTCCTTTTGAAGTCTCTTCTAAATGTTCTAACTGGTTTTGTCCTTTGTATACAACTAGTTCAGGAAAAATAACTTTTAAAGTCTTGGTATAAATGTTATGTGCTCCTAGATTATTTTTTTTTAAAGTTGATAGCTTGAAGATTGCCAGAAAGCAAGTAGTTTTGCAGTCTGCTGCTTTGAAGGACATGGACATCAATGGAAGGAGGATATAATTGAAAATCTTCCTCCTGTAAAGCAGAAAGCACACTGACTGCTAATAAAATATATTCAATTTCTGGGCAGGAAGCCTTTTTTTGCCAGGTTCTTACAGTTCAAAGTGCTCCTCTTTAGCAATTGTTTAGTGTTTTGCTGGGTTTTCTTTTTACACAGATCTTGAGTGGGAAATGTGAAGAAAGTGTGAATTGAAATGTGCCCCTAATTTATTGGGGCAGGTGGAATAACAAATGTTCCCATCTTAAAGAGTTCCATAGGATCCCACATATATCAGGTATCTTTGATCTCCCTTCCTTCTCCAATGAAAGCTGACTTGATGCAACAGTTCTTGAAAAAATTAATGGGCTTTTAAGAATAAAGGCAATCACCTGTTTAAATGTCATTCATGAAGCTGACAATTCCATAGTAATATGTGTGGAGTATCTTGTAACCTTCTCATCTTATTTCAAAAGTAAGCCACTTCAATCAAGTGTGTTGACTCTCTTGGCAAGAATATTATTTTGCATTTGTAAAGCTTTTCTTCATATAGAGGTAGTGTTGCAGATTTGGTTGAAGTGAGGTGATGTAAATCCCTCAGTCTGCTGCTGCCTATGAGCCATGAGCACACGACAGCCTTAACTTAACAGTCTTGCTCAGAGGGTGAATAACATGGTAGGCATATAAGAATTCTTTTAATTTGTGCATTTGTAACTCACTTGTGTAAGCTAGATAGCTCTACTTGTTCAGTCAAGAGGTATACCTAAATAATGGTGCCGCCCTAACTGTACGTCAAATGCAGAAGTTACAACTATCTGTGAAAAGCTTCTAAATTTTTAATGCAAACACGCCAGTGTGCTTGTATGCCTCTCACAGTTTTACCTGTCCTGTATGTAGCTAGTTGTATGCCAACTCCTGTAGAACAGTCAGGTAGCTTTTTTAGCTGGAGCCTCAGTTTATCTCACTAGCTCAGGCTTGGTGCTTTTGGATCTTGTTGGCTTCAGTGTGGGTTTGTCTGTAAAAGATGACATGGACATACTGCATGCTGTGCTAGAGTAATGGTCACTGCAGTCAAGGGATAGAGTTTGCTGCTATTGGCTGAAGCAAGTGACAGTATGACAAGCTGCCTGATCTCATAACTAAGCACCAGAGCCAACATCATTGAGCTGACAGCTAATACACTGGTACTTAGAAACAGGTCAACTATTTAGATACAGTATAAAAACTAAAAAGAAGTAACACTATTTTAAACTGGATTTTATTAAAAAGTTAACTTTGAGACTAGCTAAAATACCGGATGTTACGACACCATGGGAAGAATATACCTACAGTGTATTTTGCTCTGTTACTCAAGGTTGGTTTTTTTTTTAAAAAGGTCTTTATGATTGCATGTGATGTTAACTATAGAATGTGGATTAATGGTTCAGATGGGATTCATGTTGTGTAGTTTTAGCCACAAATTATTTTAAAAAGTGGTTTGATAGTACTATTTTTCTAAGGCATATCAAGGTGAGTACAACAGAAGTTCATTTTAAGGAAGTTAGTCTATCATATTCCAAGATGACTAGAATGCAAAACATGAAATGACATATTGTTGAAATTTTATTTTTTTCCTAAGCCTGTGAATTTAGAAGTTACGTGACCTGCCCACCCTGAATTTGAAAATACTGCCTTTAAAACATGCTGCCTGAGATCTGTAACAAAGGGCTTTTAAAAAAAAAAATGAAACAACACGTGCTATAAAATCAAAGGGCTTATGAAGTTAGAACAGTAAAGGAGAAGCTATACTGGATGAACTATAATCTAGAAATACAATTTTTAAACTTTTTTTCCTTGAAAAAAGCTGGTGCAGAGAATACTGCTGTTTTTATCCTGATGGTTTAATAATGGCTAAGAATAATCACTTATTTATAATAAATAAGGTCTGCAGTATAAATGAACATATGAACCTTTCAAAACAGACATACTATTGTTAACTTTTAGAGTATCTAAAATGGATTTAAACTATTTCAAGATTCATTTAATCACTTGCAATTTATATTACTTTAAGAATCTTCTATACAGCAAGTTGAACAGAAAAAAGCAAACATTCTAACAGCCCCTTTGCCCTAGAACAATTTTCATATAAGATAGTTTTAAATAGCTATTTTAGCGCATTTGCGCATGCTCTGTCTTCCCCCTTTTTCTAAGGTAGCACAGCCAAAAGACAATGCATGAATTGGTGTTTGCTGACTGACTGTTTTCTTCTCCATCTGGTAAAGATAAGGGGAAGACAGAGACTTGAGACAGAATGTCCCAAAATGGAAAATGTGAACTTGATGTTTACTCTGCCAAATCTCCAGGGACTTTGTTCTTTTCCTTGGTTATAGTTGATAAAAAACACTTTGTGTCTGTGTGTCACTTTGTGTTCAGTTACAAAAAGTTTTCAATTTCAGCTGGGGATGAATTTGTTTGAAGCTTCCATTTTGCTTCACTGAACACAGTACAAACCAAGGCAAGAAACTTGAGTAAAATCCAAACAGGAGCTCCCATTAAGAATATTTATGAGCAGCATTTTGTATATTCTGTTTTCTACTGTCCTTATTCTGGGGAGGAAGAATCCTCATCTTCATCCTCTTCATCTTCATCATTGAATGAGCATGGAGTTTCTCCCCGTGATTCAGAGTGGCGTGATGTTGCACTGCTGGACTGTTGACTGCTAGGGGCAAGAAACTGCCCGGTTGCTAAGGCCACTTCAGCATCCAAACACAACCCTGGATTCTCACTATCAAAACAACAGAAATGTCGAAGTTTAGAGCATTTCTTGTGAAGTTTTAAGCTTTCTTTTTGGCCTCAGCTTTTCCTTAGTTAAAGAAATTCTACTAACAAGGAAAAATCCAAAAGCTTTACATTTAACACAGGTAATAGTTATGAAAACTGCTAAAATACTGCAAAGTCACGTAAAAAAGATTATTGGGTGGCTTTTTTTTTCCATAACCAACTAGCAGAATTGCTCAAGCCAAAGAAAGCTTAAAGAAGAATAAATCCATCACAATTTTGTCAATACACAGAAATATTTCCAATATGAAATTAAGCTATTAAATACTGTGAAGAAGAACCTGTCCAGGAATAACCCCTCTTTCCATTTTCTAAGTTACAGGTAACCTCCAAGCAAAGTATCGTTGTTGAGGTGGCTTTTCGATTGTTTTTGTTGTTATTGGTTTTTAATTTAAAATTATGATTACACTGTGTGGACTAAACCTCTTTCAAGAGAGCTCAAGCAGTAGTGCATTTAGACACCAAACATTCTCTTGTATTCTTCAGAAGTATTATCAGGCTTTTCTTCCACATGTAATTACATATTTGTAGTCCATACCCAGGCAGGAATTTAAGGTTAATCAGGAAAATCCTTATTATAAGGGCTTGAAATTGATTGTATTCTTTCGAAACATGGATACAAAATAGCTAGTATGCTCAAAATTCAAAGCATGTTGATTTGACTTTTCAAATATAATTAGCAAGAAGACAGAGTAAGAGCCTTTTCACAATCAAAAATCAACCATAACAGAAAACATCTCATTTCCTGCATGTAAATGGTATGAAATAGTGAGGTTACTGATACTACTGCAAGCATGTATCGCTATCTTTGAATCAAAAATTATTTTATTTACCTTGATTTAGCATCAGAAGTGCCTCCTGCTACCTCTAAATGTGAAACTGCTTGTGCTGAACTTGAAAGTAACCCTTGGTTTATCCATGAAAATCCTGCAGACATATCTAGAAGAAAGGATAATTGTATTTATGATAGTTACTTAAACTTTTTCTTCCTTTTACAATCTTAAACTTTGCATTCTCTTTGCAGTTAGGATTCATCCGTTTAGAAGAGAAGGTGTCCAGTTTACACACATACACCACCACCACCCTCCCCCTCTCCCCCCCCCATGTTTGCGGAT
>JANZLQ010000089.1:25172217-25202864 GCA_026212715.1 Elanus axillaris
CACATACACCACCACCACCCTCCCCCTCTCCCCCCCCCATGTTTGCGGATGCACTCAAGCCTTGCACTCCTTCACTCAGAACTGTGGTTATTTCTATGAAGCTTTTCCCTCTGTCTGAAGAGAATTCACACTGCAGATGACCCTGCCTAGTAGGCCTATGTGACCACAGGTACCTGAAATAGAGTTTTGGAGTCCTTCACGGAAACATCCTGCTACAGACTGATCCTATCAAATGCCCCAACAGCTCTGAGTGCCTTTGCTGTCGTGCTTGGTGAAGGGACAAATGGAACTGGACTTGTCAGGACTGGAGATACTGCAGTGAAGCCACCAAGGCAGTACGCGTTTCAGTTGTGTGTGTTCTGATGGCCAAAGGCAGTTTCATTTTGGTGGCCTCATAAGCTGGCTGCAACACAGCCCCCTAACCCATTCTGACAATGAATAGAGGCGGCAATCAGCTGTGGACATGAACAGACCACAGCAAAAGGTCTCGTGCCACGAGCATGAGAGAGAGAGAGAGAGAACCTGTTGTACACTACATGTGTGATGTGTAAGTCTCCTTAGGGACTGAAAACTTGAGGATTAAAATGGTCTTGCAATAATGCTGAATTCCTTACGGTATTTGTTAAAAGCCTTCTGAGGGACACGAATGGGTGGGTTACTTACAACCCTCATGGTACTTGTTTCCAAATCCCCTAACAAGTAATTCCTGTCAGTTGTTTCTAGTTACATGCATTCCTGCCAAGAGAAGCAACAAGTCCATTGACCCAATTACACTTAAGGTGTGTGTGTGGGTGTTTTTAATTTGTTGCTTAGATAAGGTGTTTCTATTGATCTACCCAAATTCCATCTCAGCACAAAGTTGAAATCAACTTATCAGGACTGTCTAGTTCTTTTTCATGGTGCTTGCATGTGATTCCAGCTGGATGCATTAAACCAGGAGTTGGCAGACTTATTATTTTCTATCCCTATTCAAACCTTTGTTCTGTACAGTATGATGGCAGTAAAATAGGACTGTACTATTCATGTTTTATCTAGAAGCAGATAAGAGGAATAACTACATGTTTGTTACATACCCTTCCTCATTTGTCTTTCTGTGTTCTTGTTAAACTTTGGCTCCTTGAGATTTGACAGTGTACTGCCTAGCACAGGGACTGTTTTAAGCAGGTTGTCACAGCAACATAAATTGGCTCATCATCCATTGCGATCCCCAGGCTACCTTGTTTTGTGCTGTGGAGACTTGTTAGCAGCAAGGTATTTAAATGACATGTTACAAAGTAAGGCAAGCAAGGTTGATGTTCCTGCCAGCAGAGTCTTTGGAACATGACAAGAAGACATTAATAAGTTGCAGCTTTAGGGCAATCTATGAGGATGGAATAGATGTGAAGAGTAGAATATGGACGTAGCTCGATGGCTTTAATTAAGATTGCTCTAAATGCAGGTTTGTTTTCACAGTGAACATGTTCTGACAACCTCCTCCTGTCTTTGCAGGAGGAGGCTGAACCATTTGGAATGACTGCATTGTATTTAGATTAATGAAGTGGATTAGAGATGTATCACAGGGTTGTTTCCTGGTCTTTTGAAGGGGTGTACCTGTGTGTACATGCTTAATATTCCAGAAGAATAACAAGTCAGTACTAGTAATCTTCATTTTATTAACATTTTGGGATAATAGCTAGTTAGCTTTTCTTTTTGAAGAGCAAAGTGAAGGAAGTATTGATTCTACACACAGGGCAGAAAGAAGGTTCATTGATGTGTATCCCTGCCTTGTACTTTCATTGCCTTGTATTTCTAAATTCTGTTTTCCAGCGGGCTCTGAGAAGGCAGGGAAAAGAGGAAGTGTGTGAAAGATGGGGAGTTTAAGAAGCTATTTCCTGTCTGGAAAGGACTGTCAAAATCTGTGTGCCTACAATGAGAAGACTTACTAGTTCTATCAGAGTTGATAAATTACTAATAGCTACACTTAGGAACCAGGGAAAGCAGCTTGGAAAAAAATTCCGAAGGTGGTACAGTCCAATCTAAGAGTGGCATCCTTATTATGAATTAGGCCTATCTTGCAGGAGATATACTTAGTAGAACTTTGTACTTTACATGAGAAGTCTCTCTCTAAAGGAATACCCTCAACAGCCTTTAGTAGTTAAGGCAAAAGTGCTGCATAGGATTATTGTTGATAGCTGAACAAGCATTCATTCAGTGGCTACTCTTACCTCTTCAATTCCAACTCTAGCCCATTTTGCAGCCAAGGCTTGTTATGCAGGTAGATCGCAGAGCACTTCATGCAGGGAAGAATGAAGTGGTGTAATCCTAAACTGCACCACATTCTCTGCCCACTGCTTTAGTGGGATACATATTATAAGTGGGATGTTGTTACCACAACTGTGTCAAAATTTTTGTTTCCTGCTTTTTTTATCTGTACTCTCATTTTTAGGAGTGAGGACTCAACTGACAAAGGCAGGATTTGGTTTTGCGTTAACTGCCTGCAGTATGTATGTGGCTTAAAAGGCACAGGATGTTACTCTGGCTATGGTTCTACAAGAGTTTACGCTTGTTTCCATCAGTGGCATGTTTCTGTTCAGTCTCACTCCCTCCTTTACACTTGAACTGTTCTGGTTTGAATGTGTAGATAGTTCTACATGCTAAATTGTCAGAAACTCCTCTGCCAGATAAAAAGCCTTTGGTTTAGTACCCTGAACCAGCTCATGAAGAGAGCAGAGGAAAATTAACTGTGTCAAAATGAAGAAATAGGCAGCAGTGTGTATTTAGGATTGTGACCCGGGGATGCCATCTTAAGCTGGTGCAAGTGTCATGTTTGTTAGGAAGAAAAAAACATTGCCCCTTCCATAGGTATGAAGCTGGCAAGTATTGTTGTAGTGCAGTCTGTTGTATGTCCATCACTTTTTCTGGATTACTGACTTTACTTAGCTAAAGCAATGCTTTAATGTTAACTTTTACTATAAGCTATGGTTAAGCTGCTGTATCCTCTACTCTTGTTTGCTTTTGGAAACAAGAAAAAGTAAGGTCAAATCATGTCAGTTTTAGAAGTCTGCATCAATTACAACAATCAAGCAACAGAAAAATGTGTTACAAACATTATTTAAGATATATATATGACTTTTCTTTATGGTTTTAATATGCCTTAGGTTTGCTGATTTCAATGCTAGTCAGACACCTGACAGTCGTACCAATGTAGTATTTAAAATACATATTAAAAAACTCAACACTTTGCTAAAATATCATAAACCCTATAGAAAACCTACAAGACACTACTTTTATCAAATACACTAATAAGGTTTTAATGCACACATCAGTTCAGCAGTTCCAAGCAAATTATTTGGCATGTTTAATGCAACTAGAAGTTACTTTTGTTTTTTTTAAAAGCTGGGGTGGCCCGAGTTTTTTGTCAATTTTGAGTTTCTTTCATTGAACTGGTTAAGACTTGGATTCTTCCAACTGTTTCTCCAGCCCTACTGGCAAGCATTACAGTACAAACTATTGTTAGTTCATGAAGTTAGAAATTATCTGAAAAAAAGATGACCAGGCTAAGGTCAAACTAACATCGTACGGGAAATGACTTACCTACTGGACAGGACTGGTTTCTACAGCAGTTGAGTTCCTGGAATCAGCTAGTGTGGGACAACTTTTTTGGTTGTTGTAAACTTACTTGGTGAATAAATGAGAGACCTTGATTTGCTTTTCTTGTACAGTAGTGACTGAAGCCAGTGTACTTAAAGGTGTGATCATGAGAGCTATGGAAGTAACCATGAATTCTAAAAACCAGTGATGAGCCTTCCACTTCACTACACTTGCAGTGTAAGAAACAGTATCTAAAGACTGTCAAGATTAAAATGGGAAGTTATACTTAACTGAAAATATGTAATCGGGCAAATGATGGCTTTTCAAGTATTGTGCAAAACATTTAAATGGTTCCCTTCTTTGTCAGTTACTGCCATTAGAAAGCTCTACTATGCAATTCATGCTCTTAACTGTAGATTTGTGTTGTGTAACTAAGAAGCAAGGAACAGAGAGAAGAAACCTTTAAACTAAATGTACATACTGTAGTAACAACACTTCTGGACTACTTTTTTCCAGAGGTTAAAACAGCCAAATGTAACTCATGTCTGAAGAGTACAGTACCTGCCTCAATGCATTTTGAATAAAAAATAAAATCAATACATTTCTTATGATTAAAATTCTGGATAGGTTTCTGGCTGCTGGTCTGCTACTAGGGAAATAGCCCTAACCACAACATTCTTTAAGAATATGCAATCTTAGAATCTGTTTTTTTCTGTTTGGTCTCTTTGAAACAGAGTACTCTTTGTTTATCACTTGCACAGGAACATCACAGTTGTTTTGCCTTCAATGCTTTCAATAAAAAACCCCACCAGCAGTACAGTACATTGGTGTGACCGATTTTTTTTCAAAAGAAACTAACATGGACCACTAATCACTAGTTAAGACGTAGTTTTATTGCTTAATCTTTAAAAGCTGGTTTTACTCAGTAAATAGTGTAATGACACAGGTTTTTTTGCAAATGCAAAGAAACCCTATTCTCTGAAAATAAATTAATGCAGGTTTAAAATGAAATAGAAATTTTAGTTTGCTCCTCAATACATGGGAGCAATTAATTAACCTGAAGACTGCAACACTATTGGAAGATGTGGGTTCTGCTCCTTTCCCCTTTTTTACATTGGTGGTAAATCATGTGGTAAATAATGTTTAGTTGAATGAACCTGTGAGGAACAAATCCAGATGACTTTCAACATCTCTTTTTGGCACCAGTGCACCCTTAGAAAGACTTGGTGTGTAATTTCAAAATTGACCAAAATTAAAATATGAAATCTTAGTTTGAAATGTTAAGCCATTTAAAATGTACTAATGTTATTGAATGTAACTGAATTTCTTAATTCCCTCAAGTAGCAAAATCAAGAATACAGAAACACATGTTCAGCCTCCTGGCTACTTAACTGCATTTTTCTTAGCAAAACAAAATAGCATTTTTAATATAAAGCATGCATGTAGAAGATCCTGACATAAAGACTAAATGTTCCCAACAGAAGGGAATCAACTTTAGGAAAGTGTAAAAAATAAAATAAAAAAAAAAATTAAATGTTTGAAGTTTCCAACTTCCCTGTGTGAAAGACACAGTTTTATACTACTGTAATTTAAACAAGACCAAAGCCTAGTTAGTAGTCAGGGCAATAGCTTTGTTCCCCCTTTCCTCAAAAATGAAGGTCTGTATACAGTAGTATACTGTATACAGTATTGGGTAACACTTTACAGATGAAGTCCCTGTAGAAACCTGAGAAGATATTGGGCTGAGTTTTAAGTTTTGGGTAGAGCAAGAAGAATGCAGTCTGACAATAACTAAAGGAAGTGATAACAGATGTTAGCAGCTCTAGTCCAATGATGCGACACTGAAAGAGATCTAAGTTTGAAGCTATTTAAGCGTGACCTGTTCAAACAGTACGATTAGGGCAGTAAAAGCCTCTGGATGGGACACCTGCCCTGAGACTCTTTGGAGGCTCTTGCTTTATTTAGAGAAGCTCAGTTCTCAGATGGCACCTGCCGGCCATGTCTAAGTCTCACTGTTGTACATGTTAAGAAAGTGTGGAAATGACTGGACATGGGAGAGCCTACCATGCATGTATTGAGAGTATGCTGAGTGTGTCTACACAGACAGATAAGGGAGAATTCTTAGCAGAGCTCACCTACCTCAGGCAAAGTAAAGTGTGAATGCAGCTGGGTAACATGGATTACACTCCACCAGTTCAAGAAGCTCTTTTTCTTTCCTTTTCCACCTCAATTTGGGAAGAGCTGCCTTCTTCCAGTTTGCTCCGCCACACAACCACAGTTACTCAAAATCAATACTAACCCATGAAAAATCTGTTCTTGGTGTCCATTTAGTTACTTATGAAGAAATGATTTCTTCATAATGCAGCTCACTCAGACGTTTGTTGTTATAAATCAGTGTGAATTAAGTTTACAGGACAACTATGATAAACCTTCCAAAATTAACTGTAAAACAACTTACATACCAACCCTACTAGCTCCCATTTAACTTCAAACTTTACATATCTATGTAGGTGAATATTAAATTTGCTTCAGTTAACTAATTTTATGGATTTGATCAGGCACGATACTGAAAAGTCTCATCTAACTTACCTGTGATGTAGCCTTCTAAAGCTTTTGGCACCAGGGATTTTGCAGTTCTTAGGTCCTCAGCTGAGCATTTGCCTGCCTCAAGCCCGAAGGACATTCCCATTCTCTTCAACACCTCACTGTCATCATGAATCTCAAAAGTGTTATCGAAATTAAAGAGGTATTCAAATCTGCATGTAAAAAGTCAAAGTGAGAACGTTTTGAAAAGAGTACAGCTATGCTTTTTTTGCCTATTTTTCCTTTTTTCTGGTATGCACTGAGGTAAGTGTCCAGATTCCTCATTATCTGTAAAGGGTCCTTAAGGGAAAAAAAAAACGCAGCAAATGCTTTTTCGCCTCTGTGACTGGTATGCCTACAGGTTTTAAAATAGCACTTTCTCAGTTAAAAGTAACTTCACCACTGCAGGAAGCAAGTCTAAAATTTTCTACCTCATTAGACAGATTCAAAGGCCAACAAGGGGAGGCCTTGCTAAACATGAACCTTCAGTTGTACTAAATCAAATACTTTTAAAGGTCACCTGCAGCTTTGTCATCAGAATAACTATTTTGGTTTTGCTTCTTTTACATTTCACTTTCTGTTCTAATGTGCAACACTCCTCCTGTGAAGTGACCTATTTTACCTTCATATAACTTTGCTTTTTTGGAATGCATTTGGATGCAGCTAGCAAAGCAGTCTGTTCAGAGTCCTCTATGTTCACAACCTATTATTTCTGCTGCAGGACTATGAAAATGTTTTTCATTGAATATAAAAGTGGAAATAGTGATATAAACTTAATATAGCTTTAAGAAAAGCAGGGGAATCTAGACTGGCCTTATGCTATGATCACAAGCTATTAAAAACCTGGACAGCACCGGTCCAGGGATTACAATATAAGGCTAGTTCCCGGTACCTCATTTTCTGCTGACAGAATCTTTATCCCTGGAAAGCAGCCCATCCATGAATTAGGATCTTTAAAAGGTAACACACTGGTGGGTCTTCCATTAGCTCTCCAAGCTCGAGTCACATATGGATTTTCTTGATAGTTTGTTTTAATACTCATTTACTTATACCTGATCCAGTAAGTTTGGAAAAGTTACATCTGTTGTGCCTATACACAAAATTTTCAGCTAGAAATCCGACATGCTTTGTACTAGGTGTGATTGTCAATTAAAGGTATTCTTTCTTTTGTGACTCATGGTATTACTTATAAAACCTGTTTTTTAAATGCATCTCTATTTATTTAAGTGTAACCACATTAAAAGGGAAAATAAGATGTGTCACTATACCTTTAAATGGTACAACTACATTCCTGCTACCTAGACTGGTGCAGCTAAAGTCATGTAACTATGTTTACACAAATAGGGGATGGGAGACCAGTGTCATACCAAGTTACTACCAGCAAGCTGTGTACTTAACTAAATAATAACTGAATTCAGCTTTATGGTACAGGATTAAGGGCTATATTTATTGATAGCTCTGTATTTCTCCTCCCATGTGTTGTGGTCAAATACTGGATGCTAGAAAGGAGCGTAACTCCTTTCCCCCCCCGCAAGTTTCCAGACAAACTTACAGTAGCAATTCTCCAGGATAGTTTCTAGCAACCTGCAGTCTCTGACACAGGAAGTCCCTACACATCTACCTTTGCCATTAATAGCTGTCTGAGGGTTTTGTTTCAGGTACTTGACATGAGCCCTTTTTCAACTTACGTAAACTTTTGGCATGAACAACATCAAATGCTGTGATTTGCGTAGACTAACTGTTACAAAAACATTTACATTCTTTTTGTCTAAAGCCTGTCACATGGTATCTTCTCTTAATGTCTCTTAACTTTAATAAGCAGCTGCATTTCCTATTAGGATAGAGATGGTTTGATTTTCCAAGTTTTGATACATCTATTTTGTCTGAACGCTTAAGTATTCTGGTTCCTTTTTTTCCCTTTTCCCAAGACCTACAGCATTTATATAGAAGCACCATTTACACTAAATACATTTTCCCTGTTCAGGTGCCTGATCTTTTCAATGTAATTTTTAACTTTTTCCTGTTTATCTGAAGACTTTGTTTTTCTTTACTCCAACTTCAGAAATGTCAATCCCACTATGCTGCTGGGCACCCATCTGCCTTCTCACACTCTAAACAAAACTTGCCCAATAACCTCTTCGTTTTACATGTGAGAAATTTCATTCTGTTTTGGCTACATAAAGCCTGTTCTTGCATAGGTAAAAACTTAGAAGACACAAACCTCATGATGCTAAATCCCCCTTATATGTACCATCTTTCCAAGCAAGTATTTTCTTTTGGAAGATCCTCTGTAAATACGATTTTAATAGCTAATGCTATGAGCTTAGCTGTTCATTGGACTTTCTAACATCACCTGCTGTTGCATCATAAATACTGACCAAACAATGCTTTTAATAAATGTTATCTGGGAGAAGAAAGGAAAATGGAAGCCCATTACAACAGTGAGTTACTAACAGAGGTTGAAATGAAGTGAATGGCAAGCACTCAAGTTGACCAGTAATGGGGTTAGGCAGCACAAATGCTCTCCAATAAACTATAGAATTTGAATTCTCCAAACTGAGTCACCACTTTTGCCAACTGCCTTATTTAGTAGATCACTTTTGCAACAGTGGTTTAAACACTAGCAGTTTCTGGCACTGTTTATCTATATACTGCTGCTGCCACTAATCAGTTGCACAAATAATAACCACAGTGGAAAGCTCGTTTTGTTCGTGTTAGTTGTTGTACACCTACTGATCTCTGGATGACAGTAATATTGAAGCTGGGTTATATAAACTGAAGTATCAACATTAAATAAATCTGGTGTGCTCATTTTGAGGAGTAATGTTTTCTTACAGTTTGAGACTGTAGAAGCGTGTTACACTTCTCTAGATCCCAAATGCCAGTTTTATGTCCGACAACTTCAAAGCAGCAGTCTAAAGTCTCAGTATGAAATCATTCAACTTTTTAATGACTTCAAACCTAAATATAGAGTACTGTTTAAAAGTGCAGCAAGAACTGTATAGTATGCCTATAAGGGTATAGTTAGCTAAATCAATATTGATCCTAAAATTCCCAACTTGCTGTGCTGATGAGAGTATTCCAAAAGTTTTGTCACACTGTATTGCACTTCAAGGCCAATTTTCTACAAAAATTCAACTTTTAATAGTACTGCTTTTTTTGCACGTTGGTGTTTGCTTAGGTTACTAGAGGCTCTCTATTTTTGCTGTATGTTAATTTGACTTGAAGTTCAATATGGGATTTGTATACCACAGAGTGAAATCTGTAACCTACACTATTAAAGCAAAGCCAGCTATTTTCAGCTAATAAACTAGTTGTGATCTAATTAACAGTTAACATAACAGTACCTCATACTTTCAGCCATATTTTCACAGGATGAAGAGCATAAGCACCCCTGAGTACATAAGTGGAAGATTTTCAGATTAATATTAAGAGTGCAACTATAGCAGTTTGCTTACAAAGACAGTATTTCAAATTTCTATGTTATTTCCTTCCCTTTTTTCCTTCAAAGAGCTAGGTGAAACCTTTTTGCTATTTAAAGTCACTTCCAAAGTTATTATTACCTCTAGGATGTTACTTGTGTTACATGTATCACCTTGTGTTTCTGACTGAAAACATTTATGGCATATTAGGAATAAGAATTCAGAAGTAATACCGAATGGCTTCATTAAAAGCTACTGCTGTCCTAATATAAAATTTCATTGAGTTATTTCTCCTGTGCAGTGAATGCTCTTTGAAATGTCAGTCTGAAGTGCCTTTTACAACAGTGAAAGTCAGTCTGTTTTAACTAGTGGTTGTAAAGCAATGCTGATAAACTTATTTCTATTACTGCTGCAGTTGCATTAAATGTTAAAACCAAAACACCCCCCTGAAGTGAGAGTAGCAAATTTAAATACATAATTACTTCTAGTAAACTAGAAAAATTTCTCTCATTTGTTCAAAGAAAAATTCCAGTCCACAAAGAAAATAAAATTCTAAAAATTGATTCCATAAACACTCACTTATCACTTGATATGCTGCAGTCTATAACTGTTCTTTTGCTAGTGTTGACTATTAAGAAAGGCAGCTGTATCGTTGAGTTCAAAGCTGGAGGGCCTTGATTTTGTTGTTCATTTTGCTGATTCCTTTGTACCAAGTTTTTGAATGCTATTTGCTGCAGAAAGAAAGAAAGAAAGAAAGAAAAAATGATCACTGGCAATGAAAGAGAAGACATCAGTGCTTCCAGGAAGTGGAACTTCCTAGCTCTTATTTACCAACTCTCAATACTTCCAGTAGTTTTCTGCCAAAAACTAAGTGGCCTGACTTCCTCTTTGCAGTAGTGAAGCTCACCAGGAACAGAAGCTAAACACAAATTTTTCACACATATCCTAATGGGTATGCCCCCCTCACAATCCCTGGAGGAGAAAAAAGAAAGGAGCAATAAAGCTTGGGGGAGAATGGTTCCCCATTTCTTTTGAAAAGGCACTGGAGTCAGAGGTCTTCTCTGTTATTTTACATGCATAATTACCTCAAACTAGGAGCTAGTTACACTGAAGCAAAAAGTTAATGGAAATTACAGCATTCCTCCCCTTCCCATGATCCATATTTTCTTCCCCTTGTCATCCATCACCCCCTTTTCTCTCTCAAAAGAGTGAGTGTTGAAATTCTCCTCTAAAAGTTTTAAAACAGGTGCCATTTGTGACACCACTTGCTCTCTCCTGAATTCTTATATCTGACTGCATATGTATGGAAACGTGTGGTTTTAGGAAATGTTAGTTGAGGGATTGGAAGTCAGTGTACTTACCCACTCTGAGGCACTACTTATTCCACTTAAGGTGAAGATGGGTAGACAGAATCCCAAAGCACTGATAAACCATTTGACAATGAATGTAATCAAGAAAATAATGACAGTTGTAGATAGTAAGGGAGTGCAACTCTGTCATTTGCAGACTAATAGTTAAGAAGGGCTGAGTTGCCTTATTCTCACCAGATTAATTTCATGTTACTCTTAGAGAAGCTGCTAATTTATTAGGTCAGATAGATAGATAGAATCAGAATTGTGGCCTAAGTAGAGAAACAGGTTTTGGTGATGAAAAAAGGAGAAGCATCAGATATGTAAGAGTTTCCATGCATATCTAATTACACAAAAATTAGATCTATATAGTTAGACCACAAAAAAAAAATACAGCCTTATTGCCTGTAACCTCATGAAAAAGTTTGATTACATTTAAATTACTGAAAGTCGGTACAGACCAAAACACTTAAGAATTCTGATAAATATATTTATAAAATGTTTCTTTATAAGCAAAGATGGACTTGAAATGTACTTCTGCAATCAAAGCCAAAACTCAAGTCATCTCAAAGGTGCACCTCAGAATGTAAAAGAGCTGCATTTGCCAGCCTTCCATTGTTAGGATCCAGAAATGTCTATCTCCCCCAAAACAACTCTGTACATATTTACACAATTTCAGTTATAAATATCATAGCTTAGAACCAAAGAGAAATTTTCCAGTAAGAACTACTCGGAGAAGGTAACTTGGGTGGGGTGGGGTGGGTGGGGCTTGGAGTCAACAAAGGGGACTCTTGAGTTGTTCCCATTCCCACTAGTGTTGACAAGCTTCAGCAGAACACTTACAAAAGCTTGTGGCATGCACATGCAGCATGCTGTTTTACAATAGGTAAAAATGAACCAGAATGTGAGAGTAAGAGGTCCCCCTACTAGAATCCAGAAAGGTCACAACTGTGAACCTTTTCTCCCTAGTATATCATAGCTACTAAATAAATCTAGAAAGAACTTCAGAAGTTCTAACATGTCGGATTTACACTTGATAATTTCATTTATAGAAAAAAATAATTAAAATATACCTGCAGCAGCAGTTCTTGTAGTTGGGCTCGCTTCTGTTTTATCCTTTCAATCCGCTTCTGTTTTTCCATCTTAAAATACAAATGTAAATGCATCAAGATAATTACTTTGTTACCTTGTCTGTTCCATTGTGCCAAACTGAACAGGCCTTAGAGCTATACCAGTGTGCTAGCACCATTACAAAAATCCATACTTTCTTTATAAATGGTGGAGAATTCCAAGGCATGGTAAGTAAATTTTGCACAAGTCTTTTCAGCCCTACCCATTTGACATGTATTTTCTTCTTTTTCAGACTTATTGCATGGTCACATGAGCTTCTCCAATAAAACTGGTCTGACAAACTGTAATTTCTTTCTTTGTCAACAATTTTAACTTCAGTAAAGAATCAGTTACTACAAGAGACAGTGTTATTTCCCCACCCATTCCTCTTCTTCTGTACTGTGCGCTCGGTGCCGATGAGCACCAAACTAAATGTTTGCTTGAGAGGGTGCTTTGGGTTTTGTTTTTTGTTTTGTTCTTTTTCCCCTCCTGCTCTCCACTTTTTTGGAATTGTGCACGTCCCTTCCACTGTTATAGCTGCAAGCTACTAAACATAAATCTGTGGAGACTGGGCTCAGGATCATCACCTGCATCTTTCCAGTGATCTCCACTTTTTGTTTGGACCACTCATTTGAGACTTGATTAAACTAACAAGATGTCAGCAACAAAAAGGGGGTAGAGGTAACCTTTTCTACATGAGCACAGAATCCATTTCTTGCAACAGTTTTGTTAATGCCAGTTTATGGGGCAAAGCTATCCTCACCCTAAGTATGCAGTGTCTGGGACAGCAATAGGACTGGATGGCTACTGACACTGCAGATACAACCAACAGTATTTTAAATAGTGTTCTGGGGGAACACTAAAGAATTGGACAGTAGTTTAAAAAGGTATTTTTTAAATGTTTAAAAGGTATTTTTTCCTCATCATCCTGTTGGTGCCAGCACTGTATCACTGCTCCCCAAAATATTAAAACCTTAATTTACCTTTAGTTTCAGTGGTTGAATGAAAACGATGCAGTCTTTTAAAACTTAGCTGCACTAACCCCCTATTTTATTTACAATGTTGCTTTGTGGTGGTTTCCCACACACAGATTTTAATGTTTTAAATGCTTTCTTCAGAGCACAGTAGATTACTTTCTTTGCAGGGACAAATATGTTAACTCTTAAACCCAATAAACAGCACAGATAGTATTTAGACATGGTTTCTATATAATAAGCTTTTTTGTACTGATTTTTTGTTTTTGTACTGGTAATCTTATTATGGAATTACACTGTAAGAAGAGTTGGCTGTTTATACAGCTTTAAAAGCAAAATTAATTCTGATTTTCATACCATGAAAATGCAGTTTTATTTTCTGTTCTTTTCTATTATGTCACAGGAAGCAACATATTAAGAAAATATGCCTGGCTTCCATTTTGTGCATATGTAATTAGAGCCTGAAACAATGAATAGCATACGATCATTGCAGATGACATGATGAAGTTCAAGTTTTGCATTTGTAACAATAACCTATGCTGAAGGTATTGTGTTCAGGTGAATGCATGTCAAATGTAGATTTATCCATGATTTAAAAAAAAAAAAAAAATCCTGGTGTGTAATGATTGACCATATGCATACACCTTGGGGGGATGTATTTTCCAAGTTGCTGTAATGAACAAGGATACTAAAAGCTTTTTTCTTAACCACATCTAGAAAGACAATTGATGTAAATGAACCTGCAGAGAATAAATTTTTCTGTACTGGAGAGGGACCCCACCCACCTTTTAAGATATTTAATGTCACAAGTATGACAAATACAATACATATTAAGGTGTATTTACAGACAGTCATTACAACACTCTGCAGTAAGTACAGTAACTGGTGCTTTTTACTTATAGAGTATTTAGCCTGAAGGACAAGCAACATTTGTGCATGTAAGTTCTGGCATCTCCGCAAAAACATGGTAACTAACTCCTAGCCTGCTGGAAAAATAATGGAAAAAACCAAGAAGCAAAACTTCATTTTTTTCCCTGCCTGTTCATAGCTAGTATTTGACATCCTAGCAGGAATTATTTTTCAATTTAATTTCCTTTGAATGGCATTTCCAAGTACAGACATTAATAAAAAATGCATCACCTTTCAAATGTATACCATTTTGTAAGCATAACCACACCATAAATTCTTTTGACTTTCTTCTGGTTAACTCAGGCTACTACAGACTTTGATCTTAAAAGTAATCCCTGATTTAATCAATGTCCATTTTTGTAAGGTAAACAAGTTTGGTTTTTTAAACTTCATGTAATGTATACTAAATAAAACTGAACTAAGTGTACATAAACATGTCCCTTCACAATCTTCAAGTATCAAAGTTGTATTTTCATAGCGTTCAAGAATCAATACCAATCTGGTTCAAACTGAGAAAAAAGCCCTCTTCTGAAGTACAGAAGGTCCATTATCACAACCTGTGAACTATACAGAATTTCCCATCTACCTCACTTTACCTCTAGATTCTGACATTCCTGAGCTGAATTTGTAGGAAGGCCAATCCATCTGATTTCCTTCTTCTCCTTTGAAATTATGTTCATTGCCATCAGGACATTAAGGGCATCGTAAACTCTCCGTCTAATATTTTTCTGATCATAAGCCTGCTAAGAAAACAATGCAGTGTTAATTACAACAAAAGAATTAAAAAAGGAGAAAAAGATTGAACACATCCTTCATAGATGTGTAGAAAATAAAAAGCCAAAATGGCACTTCAAGTCAGAGTGGTATTAAAACATGATGCCTTCATCTGTGCTACTCCCTGGATCCCACATGAGCATGTTTGGTTGCACATGGAAGCTTCAGGCCTGCTTGAAGCCTCTGTGCAGCAAATTCCCATCACGGCAAGTCTGTTACAGTTGAAAATCCTGGCAAGACCATGGTGGGTACAAGAGTAGCCTTTTTTTTGAAAAGAATTCTTCAGGCAGACTTCTCTATTCTGTTTATAATTTAGTGGGAGTTCAATTCTTAATTTTATTTTTGTATTTTTAATTTTCAGAGGTTAATTCTTTATATTTGGCAAGTAGTTAAGTGAAGGAAAGTATGGAGTGTGGCAGCATAGTGCAGGAACAGAAGGGATAGAATTCCATGATAAACCAGACAATTTTGTAATGGTATAACAAATTTCAACACATATTTGCTTACCGAATCTGTAGCTAGGTGGCTGTTAGAATTTGTGAATTCTGATACCAGCTCATCAGCGACTTCATTGTATGAAGTTGTTCCTTTACGTTGAACTTTTTCACATACTTTCATTGAAAAATGCCTCAGACCCTTCCCATTTTTATCTCCTTTTTTGCTTCTCTTACTGGAAGGAGGAAAGTAATTAATTTAATACATTGAATGGTAATAAGCTACTTTGCTACACAGCAAGAGGTCTACCTTTTGCAACAGCAATCAGAACTCATGACATTATGTACTACCTAAATGAAAAATAAAACAGCTCAGCTTTTTTGAATCAGTTTCTCACTTCTTAAAGTTGGCAAAAAAAGCACACTGGAGCCCTTTCCCCTTTCTCAGTGATTTCTACATTGATAGTATTTGAACACATGCTACTGGGCAGATGCTTAAAAATCTGGATTTGTAATTCCTCTCCAGGTAGTTTCACAAAAGCAACCAAAAAAGGGGGAAAAACCTCACAGGGTCTTTATGTGCCTGGAAGTCAGATTTACAGGAACCCTCGTGTTTGTGCTTAAAATAGAAAGGCTCAGACATTCCTATTTACAATACAGCAGAAGATACCTTAATTCTCTTAATGACCAAAGTTTAATATCTGTGCCATCATAATAGTTAAGACTGAGATACAAGAATCTCTTTTGTGGAAAGTGCATATTCATTGGGTTTTATGGTGCCACATTAATAACTGGCAACTGTCGGGGTTATTTTCCATTCACTTTCTTCCTCCTCAAAAGCAAGAGTTTAGATAATGGTAATGGAAAAAACAGCAATTGGTTTTATCACACATATTTCAACAAAAGCCTTTGAAAAGCTCAGCTGTGGTAGTGTGTGGTTTTTTTCTTTTTAATTACAGTTTTACATGTTGTTTTGATCATATATTTCAGGGAGATCTATTACTTTACAGAAAACAGCCTCGTTCTGTCAAGAGTAACATGCTAAGGAAAACATTAAAAGACAAGAATGCTTTTCAAAATTTTGCCTTTAAGAAATTTTGTATTTAATAAAACAGAACACTGGAAAGAACGCCAGAAGTAAAGGAATAGTGGAAAGGAATACCAGAAGATTTAAAAAAACCCAACACTGCTAATCCCTACACAGTTATTCAATGTGAGTAACCCCCGGTAGGTAAACAAATAACACCACCCTGAATGCATTCAAAGAAGTTTTGGAAGCAAAGGAAATACTGTTTACGAGTATTTGCCATACTGAAAACTAGAACAGTCCTGTTTCTGAAGATGTGTTTGTTTTTCACAGCTCTCAGTATCATCTGTAACACCAAATGTATTTATTAGGAAGTGATAAAGCAAAGAGTAATGAATTAGAACTATGAGGAATAACACACAGCATGGCTTTTACATGGAGGAGTGAAAACTGCTTAAAGTGGGAACTGGACACCCATCTCTCTGAAGGGCAGATCTGAAAAAGTAAAACAAGTATGACTCTATACATAAAATACATGTTCGTTAATACTCACCTTTCTGAAAAATCTGATTCTATGAATTCTCGAGTCCGCTTTCTGTCCCTAAGAAAAGGTAATTCAAACTTAGATGAAAATAACATTATATACTTAGACCAACAAAATCAATGTATTTGGGGCCTAGCTGGGTACTGATGTTTGCTGTTACCTGTTTACTGAAAGGGGAAAATGGCACACACACAGCTTGACAGAATTTGAGAGAAGGTGGTTAGGACTTTGGAGTTTATTTGAGTTCACTGCCAGGCAAGTTCTATTCCCAATTTTATCATGCTTTGCCCATATGATTTTAGGGAATTCACTTCATCCGAAACTATAGGAAATACTGACATGAGCTACATAACCAGATCCCATCAAAAAGGAGAAGCTAGGCTCCTTTGAACCTTCCTATTTAAAATTCCTCCATGTGGAAGAAAAATGCCTTTAAACAGCACATCCCATATTTTCAGGACATTGAATGTTTTGGTACCTTTGAACAAAAAACAAGGTAAAAACACTAAACATGTTCATGTTAGAGCTGATATATTCAGAGCTGAAGAGAGATACTCTGAAGAAGAAGCTGATGTGAATTTTGCATAGTAATAGCTGTCGCCAATCATCACCGCTTTCCATATAGTACTGTTTAGTAGCTACAGCAAGCGGGCTGCAGAAGTTGTATTCCAAACTCATCTTTTATTCTTGCATCTGATACAATGCACATTGCTTGAGAACTATTGGTAAATTACTTCACATTGTTAACCCTGCAGTTTCAAAACCAGGTCTCACAGAAGACACTTTAGGCAGCTAAAAACCTGACAATGTTATGAAGAGAGCTGAACAAAAATGATGGATTTGAAGGTATGTGCCATGAAAGCCTGCATGTGTTTGGTTGTGCGATCCAGAACCCATCAGCAGACATCTTCCTCGGCAGCAACAGCGGGATTTTTGTCTTTGGCAATCCCTGTCCATGGTGCTTAACCACCCACACTGCGCAACTGGGGGTCCGAGTAGGGAATGGACAGCTGTCCCCTGGTCTGTAAGCCAGGCCGCTGAAGGTTCTATGGAGCCCTGAGAATGAATATGCTCTTGTCTCATTTGATTTTGGAAACAATTTGGAATCTGTGAAGAGGAGTAAACAACAGGTAAAGCAAGGAGTCTGGACTTGCAACCCTTTGGAACCATCTTCAGCAAGGGCTTACCGCCTAGGTTCTGCAATACCACAGACTCTTCCTCACCTCTGTTCTTCAGAGGAAAATATGACCTGTTATATGGACTTCTGCAAGGATCAATATTGATTGGCCAGTATGGAGAACATCTTGCTCCTTCTTATCAGCAAAAGAATAGTTGGGCTCAATGGAAATACTGTGTCTAGATTTTGACAGTATACAAACAGAAGGGTGGTGCTTCTCCTTGGTGTTGGTGGTTGATGCACTGCAACTAGGCATCTGTATGGGAATCTCCATCAGCTGCATTTGAATGAAGCTTAAGAAAGCTAATGGGCATCAATTCTTTGGTTTAGCAAGCTGTGAACAGACATTATAGCTTTTACCTCCTCTGGGTACTGAAAGAACTTCAGCCTGGCCTCCACATGTCACAAAATTTGCAGAAACAAAGTAAACTTTGACAACTCCTTTTTCAAATCAGAACTAAGTGGATTCAAAAGGTATTTGAGGAGATAAACAAGATACTAAGAAAAAAAATCAAGCTTAAAAACTGCTCAGCGGTGCATGCAGTTTATTGACTCTATGGTGGGAATATAGTGACTGGGAAGTGCAAGCCTCTGACAGTCCTTGCTGACAGCATAAAATGAAGAAAGTAAAGGCACAAACATTATACTGTCATTTCTGCCATGTCCTAGATGCTCCATTTCGCCACCTCTAAAGCTGGAAAGGTACTACTGACTTGCATCACTTGTTTGGAAAAAATTAACACAGATACAGAAATAAATTACTTTTTAATTTTCAGAGGCAAAGCACTACATCTGTCTTGAGACAGATAAATTCAGCAGTATGGGATTAAAAAAAAATTTTTTTAAAAATCATGAAATACTGTAAAGACCAGATTTCCTTAGAAGAGATTAAGATAGTCATGTTACTTTGGAGCACCTCAGAGCCCCGTGAAAACCCATTTCTACTGTAAAATAGTAATAAAAATACAACATCAGTTACATTCAAAATTTTTCATTAGAGCTTTATTCTTAAATGCCTCTTGAAATGTTCTTGATAGTGTCTCCCCCTGTTGGCATCCGCTGATACGCTCTACAGCAAAGCTACTTGTATATACCATGAACTTAAGAAAAAAAAAAAAAAAAGGCTTCTTTTAACAGGACTCACAAATTTGTGACTTTCCATTTTCACAAAGAAACAGACACGGCCAAAAGCCAAAATTAAAACAGACCATGAAGTGACTGGTGCTTGTAATTCTGTGTTCACATGCTCCAAACATCGAAAGTGTGTAATAGGCTAAACAGCATACTCCATTTAGTTGTGCAGGAACTAAAAGCCATAAGCCAACATATAGAAACATCAGTATAAAGGAAAACATCAGAACAGATCCTCAAACATCTTTAAATAAAACAAAAAACTTACCCTGGGACCCAGCCAGAAGTTTCTGTTATGTGTGTCTGGGTGACCATTGTTGGAGCTGGGTTATATGGACTCCCAATCAGAACACTCCCTGAATTGGTCAATCTTTGTGATGTGCTTATGATCTATGAAAATTAGAAATAAAAAACACAGATTGCTTAAGAAAACAGAGGTTACCACAGCCTAAAATCCATACTAAGCATGGTACCAAGAAAAAAAATAGCAATTCTGTACCAGATGCAAGATGCTGTCAAAATATACAGAAGAGATGTCATCAGAAGATTTTCATACATGGAAGTAATTACAATGCTGTTAAGTTTTCTACTAATTGTACCACATTACTGTATTATTCATATGGACAAGATCTAGACAAATAGAAATAATTACTAGGTATAGCAGATAGGACCTGTACCTGTATACATCTAGTTGTTTCTTTAAGAGTAGGTTAAGGCAATTTCTTGATCACTGTAATCAATTTCCAATGGATTTGTCTCTTGCAATCATCTGTCTTTGGTACCAAAGATAATCTGAGCTGCAGGCAAAGTATTCCCTGCAGTTTCTAGCATTCACAAGATCTCAAGACATTCTAGCAAGAATACAACATTGTACCTATGGTATTAAATGTAAAGTCTGTACAGTATAGATAGATAGAATTTACATTTGTTCAAACGTGGTGAAATTGTATGTACAACAGTTGTTAACACTAAGATGCTTGGTCTGAATTTTGAAATCACATCTAAGTTCACTCTTTAAAGTAGGTCATGAGAAGAATTTAGGTAATATTTAAAAATGAAACAGTGTTAATTAGTTAGTCTTTAAAATAAAACACATTTTAAATGATTTTGATTCCAGTATGGTAAGATTCATACCAAAGCTTCATGGACAATGCTTTTTACTCATATACATTATTTTGCTTTGTAAAACTGTATTTTACTCCATTTGTTAGTGACATTTTCAGTACCTACTATATTAAACTTTGTAGTTTCCGTTATTACTTAACTTACCCAACTCCCATGTTAAGTATACAGCAGATACTTTGTTTGGTATCCATCAATATTGTTTAAACAAGTAGAAAAAAAAACAGTATCTGAAGAATTTCATTTTCCTTAGCTCACTGAGCATTACTTCACATCCCTCCTGACACCGCACCATAATTGCATGTATGTATTTTTTATCTCAAAGATGTAAGTTTATTTACTATTGCAAGTGGATAGCTTGACAGAAACAAGTGAAAATAGAAATTTAGGAAAACCAAAACACAGGTACAAGTTACGTATTTACTGGATGATACTGGAGAGCAAAAGATCCCTGGCTGGCTGCTTTACATACTGCATGCAGGCACAGGAAAGGTATCAACTTACTGCTACATTGGCTTGAAGTCAGAAACATTTTGTGATAGAATGATTAATTTTTAAAAGCTTGCTTAAGTTCAGCACTGGTGTAACACCAGTATATAAGTGAGAATCAGTAATGCATTATTTCAATTAAACATCAATCCAATCCAGTAATTTTTTACATCAATTTCTTGCAACACTATAAGTAACACTTATTTGCAGTAAACATATGGTTCTGCCAGCATATGGCAGACACATGCCATGGAGAAAAGATTTTAAATATTTTGCATACTGAAATGCGTTTCACCACATTCCACCCTCTCTGAGGTTTCATGTTGCTCTATTAATGTCTTGCAAATCACAGACCAGATGTGTTATACGGAGTATTTTATGTCCAATTGCCTCATAATTTTCTTGTGACAACCACCATAATAAACTGAGGGGGCAAAATCATGTTCAGGGGTTTCCAAGACTGACCTGTCCCGTGTCTTTCTATCCCTTGGTGCCATCTCGTGGAGACAGACACCAGCAGCACTCTCTCCGGAAAGCCCCTTCCCCAAGGCAGCCACACCGTGTTTGATGGGTACTTACAGGCAGTAGTTGCACAAGCACCAAAAAATCCACCTGTCTACAGCTTATTGTTAAAGCTGCAAGTTCTTGGATGCAGGGACACAAATGTCATGGGTATATAAATCAGTGTTATTTCAGTGTCACTTTTAAATTTACTATGGAATGTTTGCTTTCACAGAATATGCTACATCATATTTTCAGAGTACTAATTCCATCTTAACATCAAACATTTTTCCAGTGTGCCTGAAGTAATCGCATAAATTCACATACCAGCTAGCCTAAAATAGAAAAAGAGAACCTCACCCTAATTTAGCAAACAGACCATCTGTAGGATGTTAAATCCCTGTAATTAAGTACTAACATTTTATCAATAATACTTAATGCTGTTAAACTTACACCTACAGATGGAATCTAAAGGAACTGTAACACACCCATATCCAAAAATCCAGCCTGCAAATTGTGCAGATTTCACCATATACACAGCCGTACCCCAAGGGATTCAGGCCAACAGCCCACTCCCCTGATCCTGGGGACAGTATGCTGGTTTGAAGGACCTTGAGCTGCCGCAAGGGCTGTAACCTACCGCAGTTAAATAAAACCAAAAACCCCTCATGGCAGCAGGATGTTGCTAACAAAGGTGAGATGCCAAAGGGAGTGCTAACATTCCCACTGTTAAGAACTTGCGAACATTCTCTTTTGAACAGTCTGGTGCATGACACAGCTGAACACTGGATGTCTTAGGAGGCCTGTGTTAATGGCTATTTAATATGAAAATGTTTTCTTAATATAGATCTATCCTTGCAAAGCAGCAGAATAAAATAATTCTAAAATAATTTTAAAATAATAAAAAATAAATGAAACAAAATGTGTCTCGCACCACACAGTAGCTTTTGCAACTTCTACCTGCTATAGACCCTAAACTATAACTGGGGTTCATTTAAACCAAAAGCAGGGCCTTGAGCAGTCACTCGTAAGAGTATGAACTGCAATAACTGACTGTTCTCCCCTTTCTTGGCTATTATTTACAATACATCTTTTATAGTAGAACTGTTCCAGTGAAACACTACAGGGCACATGCTCTAGCAATACTTGCATCCGTACCAATGCACTGAGGAACACTGGTGGGCAGTGTGTGGCTAGTACTTCAGATGCAGAGCTCTGCAGAGTGGGGAATGCAGCTGGGGGGCTGGCTGTAATGCTTGTGCCCATCCGTCCAACTGGGCTAACAGCCATTGAAGAACAGTAATAACTGCTGATATGAAAAAGACCCAACACAATTATCTATAAAACATATCAAACAGTTCTTGTACTCAGGCTAAGTGCTTGGCAAGTAGGCATCAGGTTACTAGAAACAGTTCAGCATACTGCCTATTTAGTTCTCTGGCCACCAGAAACCCTAAAATTTTTCTCAAAACCAGATCCAGAATCCCTGAAACAGCGATATATGCTCATATACAGTTATTATTGGCAGGAAAAGACAGTTTTAAGAAGAGCAGTTTCAACAAGTTAAGACTCTAGCAACACATCCAAGGTGCTTACTCTGGCAGTGCTGGAGATTTATGGGTGAGATCATGACTCAAAATACTCAAAGAGTATCAACAATGTTCTTAATGAGATTTTTTTTCTTAATACACTTTTGAGTAATAGTTAAAATGTCAACTGGTAAAGTTGTTTCAATTTCCATTCAATGCCAGGAAGATAGGTATCCCCTAAGGTCACATACAAGATCATTGTTGGGAGTGGCAATTCTGGCACACAAGCTTGCCATACCCACGTCATCACTTTTCTTTCCAGCCAGGTGAGGCACTTGAGCAGCCTTTGCAGCCAAGGCAGGAAGCTGCAACTTCCTAGCACTGTATGCATCTTTGTTTTTTGTGTTTCCTTATTACATCAACAGGAAGTCACACAGCTAGTTACACAAGTTAGCATTACCGGAGTTGCAAAACTTACCATTTGGGGTCCAACATTCACATTGATTGGTCCTAAGGTTTTTGGCAAAATCTTAGTTGGGGAGTTGGTGCTGGAAACTGGTAATGTGATTATTGAAATATTACCTAAAAAGAGCAGTAAAAAGAGTTTTAAATTACTTCCTTAGTAGCCTATAAATAACACTGGCAAATTCTTACATAATTTTAACACTTTTGAACCAGGTTAGCTTTTTTGTCTCATACACTGCAAATACACCCTCATGTAACAGCCTCCAGACCTTTTAGCAGTTATCACAAGGACACCTCGCAAAACTACACCTTCACTATTTTACCTCTGTAGTTACATGTTAGTATTTTATTTCCAGAAACAATTTCTTCTTGCCTAAGACAAAGAGCACACAGCCTGCCGTACCTCAGCATTAAAAGTTAAAATTAATGAGTATACTTCTAGAAAGAAGTCAGCATACAAATCCTATTTATAATCATAAGCATGCATACAAAATATGGATCCATATCTTCATAGCTTTAACCATTCTTCATCTGACTATAATAAAGTATTCTATAAACATCCATGAAGTAAGCCTATCATAGCCTATCACTGTATAGATATGGAGTAAAAAATGACACCTTTGCAACTCACCTAAAGTAACAGAGCAGGGAGCTGGACGTCAAGATAAAGCCAACCATATCATCTCTAATTCAGCATGTTCTCATCCCAAGATGTTTATCATCTTTGTGATCCTGGACTGCTTATCGCTTTAACTCATCCTGTTTTCACACAGAGAAGCGCAGCTCTATGCTGAGAGACTCAAAATGCTGCTGCTCCTCCTCTATTCCAAATTGTATCATGTAATCTTGATTATTCAGACTTAATGTCTTAATCAAAACTGTCATGCAGCACTACCACTAGCCCACAAGTGTTCAAACTGCTTACACAAGCCACTCAAAGTGGCGAACACACTTATCTACGGACATTGTGGCAGCAGCAGCTCCTGTCTCTACAACAGTTTCAAAGCAAGAGAGCTGGGAATCAATCAAATACCTCCCCACCATTCTTATGCACAGCCTTATTCAAAATGCAGAATGACAGTGGTGGGTCTGGAGACAGAATCAAACATAAGGAAGAGCTGCCACTGCCTCGTAATCCAGAGTGAGCTTGGGTCTACCTGAGGTCATGAGCTGTAAGGACAAGGATTGGCTCCTGAAGAGCTACTTATGCTCTCTGGCACTAGCAGACAGAAACTGAAGACATCTGAGGTGACAGGTTCCTTCACAACAGCACAAACACCAGTCCTCACTACTGCCCTGCCCTGCCCTCCTACCACAGGAGCTGGCCAACATTCAGCTTTGCCCAGATGGTCCCAAGCTGACTCAGTGGTGTTTGACATCTCTGATCCCTGGTCTTTTCTCATAGCTTGTTCTCCTCCACTGGCCACTTTTCTCACTTGGTCCTGAATCATGGGGGTTTTTTTGTTTGTTTTTTTTTTTAGTACACCTATGTTCTGACATAAATCATAATTCAACGGTGTAACTTCTCTGTAATACTAAGCAGAAGCAACACAGTTGAGAGAAAAACAATACTTCAAAAAGGATCTTCTGTAGCTACAGCACAGAAGTAGAAAAGATGTCGACATATGCAAAGTCTCACCTTTATAAAAAATGAAAAGATATACGAGAAGTATTTGTAATTTGAAACAAGGATGTTCTAATGCTCTGTAAATTCCTTTGGCATGTGGAGTAACACTACTACTGAGTATTAATTTTCCAAAAGGCTGATCTGTATCCGACATCCTCAAAAGAAGCTTGCTTCTTTTCTATTCAGTGGAGTAACTTACTCAGTCACCTAACTCACCTAGGAGAAAAAACTTACAAAACCCACACTCTTGCAAACGCCCCCCCACCATAAATCCTTGCTCTGTTTTGAAATGTCTTTTGTGAGGTAGTGCCAGCGTGCACAAGGCAACAGTAATTCATTTACATACACTGTGTTCCCATTTTGAGCTCAAAATAGTTCTTTAAACTGGCCAGTTACTTGTCAATTTTACTTTTGCTACAGGACTTTGCCCATGATTTGCTAAGCACACTCTCATCAAAACCTAGTCTAGGCTATCTAGATAAATGTATACAGTCACCATTAGGGCAACTTTAGTAAATACAAGGGTCGTTCAAATTACTGGATGTTGATTTTAAAAAGAGAGTCGCTTTCATAAGATATGTTTAAAAGTCTTTTTGGCTAGAGTTACCATCAGTAAGGAAGATCTTCATCTTCTAATCCCTACATAAACCCCCCCTTTGGCAGCAGCAGTGTCAAAATGATTCTAAGAGTTGATCAAGTTTTCAAAGAAATGTCTCCCTGCCCTTGCCCTTCCTTTGAAATTTATTTATGGGTAGATATAAATACATGAATGTGTACACTTTTAAACAGAGACAGGATGGAAAGGGACCAATTTCTTTTGATGAGTGAGGTCTCTCATCCACCATCAACAGAAGGAAAGAGCAAACAAATTTTTCACAATAAGAGGTCATTCTGTGTGTTTGTCAGCAGTTGAAAAAATGGTAAACAAAAAGTTTTAGGAATAGTATATTCCCTCCCTCCTGTTTTCTTTTTTTCAAAAATTGTGTCATAGTCTAGATACTCATGTGACCTCAACTGCTCCAAATACTTAATGGTGGAAACACCACCTTCCTGTCTCTCTTCACATCAAACATGATAGCTGGTGCAGTTAGTTGCTGCAAAAAGTTTGTATGTTTCCACATAGATCACATCAGCACCCTAACCTGAAAAGACAGATTTTGCAGTCAGTATCGCCAGCATCACTACTCTTCTCTAAACAAAGAGAAATCCAACTTCCAAGAGCATCCCATCCTGCCTGTGGCCCTCATGCAGCGGCAGTCCAGGCCCGTGGCACATGGCTGACACTGAAAGACCTGGAGCTGGCCAGGACCAGCCCCAGTGCAATAAAAGCATCACCACAAACTGGCAACTGCCGACATAAGTACAATCAGCTCAGAGAGCAGGCACTTGCTTGCTAAGATGATTAGCTGTATTTTACAACAAATTTTCAAGGTTAGTAAACCTCTGTTTCCTGAAGTGCTGGTAATTTCTAGAGTTTTGAAGGCAAGGTAGTACTACAAAACAGCAAGCATCAGCAGGGACAATCTCTTCGAGTCTTATTTAAAAAACAGCATAGAAAAAGTAGGAGTAAGTAGATGTCACACTGTTGATGATCTAAAAAATATTCAACAGACTTCTAACAAATAGTCAACAGATTTCTGTATTCAACTTAAAGCAGAAATATCACCAAACTAATTATATATACTTTATCACATAGCAATTGTAAAGGCTTTAAACATGATCAAATTCCAAATAAATGCCAAGTCTTAATAACACCCATCATTTGGGGACAAAAAAGATTACACTGATTTATGTTCCACTGAAACACAGTAGTGTGTACAGTGATAAGCTGAACACAATGAGACCCATCAGCCTCCTAGTCACGGTAATCTTACTGCATGGATGAAAAAGGTCAGCAGCAATGGATCAAACTAGAATGATTTGTATAATAATACTCAATTCTTATATAATGTTTCTCAGCAGTACTTTTCAAAGCACAAAGGAGGTCAGTGTCATTATTCCCATTTTACCTATGGGAAACAGAGCACATGGGAAAGAAACCCACTTAAAACTCTCATAGGGAGGCTTTAACTACAATATATATATATATATATATAAAGCCACCACAAACTGAGAATGCTCATCACTGATGCAAATTCAAAATAAAAATCTGTCAGTGGACATATGTATGTTTCTCTTAGAACAAAAGCACTTTGCTTCTACATAAATTATTTTTCCATCCCTCAGTCACCACTATTGTTTCTCCTGGAGAAAAGCCAGCATTGCTATTCTTTCATATTTAGAAAAACATGATCACTACGTTAACTATTATTCTTCTTGGCAGTTGCAAAATATTTTTACTTGCATGCACAAAGAAAAACTAAATTTAAATGATCTTCAGCTTATAGCAGTCACAGAACAAAGTTATTCATATTTATATACGTGTATGCTCACAGGCACACACTAACTAACCATCCCACAAGACTAACTTTAAATTGTTATGTGGCATCCTAAATAGCTTAACTTCACACAAACAACATGGAGTCCTATACAAATATGAAGCTAAAGAGTAATTTTTTTCCTGAAAAACTAAATCTGTTAGGTCTGCAGCCTAATTGCAAAGATAATCAGAAACAATGTCAACCACAGAACCTATAGAATCTGTCACAGCCAGTTTGAAGGAAACCATAGCTGATGGAAAGCACAGACCAACCAGCTGGGGTCACACACAATGCATACATCAACAAAAAGTCTTTGAATTTTTAGACAAAACACCAGGGAAGTGTTAGCAATCTGGATTTCATATTCAGAGCTCTGAAACAAATGCCTACATTTTTAAAAGTGTATCAATGAACAGCCATTTTACATAATGCAGCCTATGGCTTGATGGCAATGACAAAACCACTCTAGTTTAGAATTGTGAAATGTTGGAAGTCCAGTAGGGCATTTTGCAATAACATATGCAATGTGCCATCAAGGTCCTCCATTACATAAAAACTAACATCCAAGATCAGGATACGGGATTATAAAAGCATATAGAAAACCTGAATTCTTAACATGCTATTAGTATCCATGTATTTTCTTGGTACATTTGTTCATTTGTTTACTGCACAAACTTACTAGGCTATAAAACTAACTTTAAAAATTCCACAGTCTGTAGAAGCACATACATATCTAGAAATATATGAAATCAAAGAGATCTGCAGAAAAAAGAAAATGGGGCAGACGATATTTTGGTGTACTTCAGGCTTATGCTGACCACTACATTTTCAGTCTTTTACTGTTCAATTTGAGACAAATTCATAGGAGTTAACGGTTATATGAATCTCAAAGTACCAAGTGTAGGCCTGTTGATAACCAATTCCATTGTCTTGGTCATTTTAGCAGATCTCTTCAAGCACACAATGAACTGCCAGCACTCTTCAGGCCTTGAGCTGGAACCCCCTAAGGCCCTGCTCAGATATTCAGAACACTGCCACTAAAATTCGTTTATGCAGACCTCATCACCAATGCTCATTCCTGCCTGCAAGCCAGCACAGCCATGGCTATGGCTATGCAGTAAACTGGCCTTCTTTGCCTTTAGCAAGGGGGAACAATGGGTACTTTTCAGCTGAATCTGTTCCCAGGTCCAGTGAACTGCTCAGCCACCTACACAGCTATGCTGGCACTAAGCAAAAGAAAATGTTTAAAAGCAGCTGTGAGGTGATCAGAGCCAACTTAACTGGCACTCTTGCCAAAGAAGATGTAATCTTTTGCTTGCTTTGATAGACATCACAAGGAAAGGCAGAAAATAGTAAATATGCTAATTAAAAAGAGAGAAAAGAAGACAGAGACCCTTGCCTTACTGCTTCCTTAAAGTAACATAAGGCCATCCTGTGCATTAAGGAGTTTCTAAAATGCCAGCCCTATCAGGACTTGGTAAAAATTAGGTACTGCAGAAAAAAAGAGATGTATCGAAACGAAGTTCACATGGAGATTGCAATTTGATCTGATTAAGGGATCTTCCCTCATGAAGCCTGCTGCAAGACAGGTGGTCTAGTACTAGACTCCCTGTTCCCTCCACAGCAATAAACAGAGAACACCATGTAAATTCATAGAATTTAAGAATACAGTAATAAAAAAGTATTAACTAAGGACAGTATGATTCATCAAAACTATTGTGTTAGTCTACATTATAAAGATGAGAATTAAATATGTCACTCATAGTCAACCAGCTGAAAACTGTTGCTCTTCTTCCACACCCTATTAACTAATAACTGTCAACCCACTGTTCATAGACTGAAGTGGATCAGTACCCAGTATCTTCACTGGGATATACACACACACTGGGTCAGCCAATAGATATTGTTTAGGAGGCAAACAGAACTGTTAACATGTGAAATAAATTCATTTTTTATGTGCAAGAGTATTCCCCATGACAGATAACTTTAAAACCATTTTTTTACAGGCACTTACAAATTTACAGTTCTGTAAATTTTCAGGTTCTTATTTTCAAACCTATTGAAAATTAAGCTTGTGCTCCAGGTGACTTCTCTGTCTATTTAATTGTTCTGATTTACCTCTGGGAATATCCGTTACTTGCAGGTCATGTACATCAAGTACTTTTAAAATAAACTAAAAGCATGCCAAAACAAGACCTTGAAAACAGTATAATTAAAAATGAAACGTATCAAATACAAGTTAATCCTTACTATTTTTCCATTTATATCAGATGCATTACATCTTTGTTCCTACCAGCAGCTATGAGTTTTGAATGAAACAATCTTCTTGCAGGATACATCTTGGGTTTTTGGGGAAAGAAACTCACTGGGATATTTCCAGCTCAAAGTCTGGAAAGAATTTTTCTCCCCCAAAACCAAGTCTTCCTGATCATTTCTACTGATTTTGCTGTTGTTTCTGTTATACTTTAACAATTCTGATCAAACCCCAACTTCTCAAGTTTATGAAAAACATTAACTCACATCTAACCCCTTTCCCCCACCCTAAACTATTCTTGGTAAAACATATACTTAGCAAGCAAAGTTACAAGAATCTGCAGATGGAATCACGGAACGGTTGGGAGGGACCTCTGGAGGTCATCTTGTCCAACCCCCCTGCCCAAGCAGAGCCAGCCAGAGCAGGCTACCCAGGACCATGTCCAGATGGCTTCTGATTATCTCCGAGGATGGAGACTCCAGAACTTCTCTGGGCAACCTGTGCCAGTGGTCAGTCATCCTCACAGTACAGAAGGTGCTTCCTGCTAGTCAGAGAAAACTCCCTGTGTTTCAGTCTGTGCCCACGCCTCTGGTCCTGTCACTGGGCCCCACTGAAAAGACCCTGGCTCCATTCTCTATGCACTCTCCTTGCAGGTATTTATGTACATTGGCAAGTTCCCCCGAAGCTTCTCTTCTCCAGACTATGGTGCCAGCTCTCTGCTTTTCCTCATACGAAAGACATTCCAGTCCCTTCGTGAACTTAATGGCCCTTGGCTGGACTCTCTGCACTACGGCTGCGTCTCTCTCTCACTGGGGAGCCCAGTAACTGGTGGGGTGGCCTCACCAGGGCTGAGTGGAGGTTGGAAGGGTCACCTCCCTCGACCGGCTGACAACACTTCTCCCCAGGCACCCCAGGACACCGTTAGCCCTCCTCGAGGCCAAGGCCCATCGCTGGCTCGTGGTCACCCTGCTCCCCACCAGCACCCCCCTGTCCCCTTCTGCAGAGCTGCCGTCCAGCCCCAGCCTGCACAGCTGCAGGGGCCGTTCCGGGCCCCCCCTCCCCGCCGTTAATTTCTCCAGCCGGTCGAGTTCCCCTGGATGGCGGCACACCCCTCTGCCGCACCACACAGTCTAGGCATTCCAAGTGCATGCTTCCCGGAATGCTGTAAAAACTCTGCTCCTGCTACCCGGCTTCAGTCAGGAGCCTCCCGCCCCCCCCGCAGGGGGGGGGGGCCCG
>JANZLQ010000089.1:25203117-25226269 GCA_026212715.1 Elanus axillaris
CGCGGGGGGCGGGGCCGCCCCAGGGGAGCCGGCGCCGGAGCGCGTCCGCGCAGCCTGCGGCGCGGTCCCGCGCCCGCCTCAGCAAAGGCGCTGCTTGCCCGCCCGCGCAGCTGTCAGCGCGGCCGTTCACGCCGATATTCCCAAATCTAGGCGGACGCTTTTAATTCAGCCGGCCTCACGCTGCAGTACAGCCAAGGCAGCAGCGCCTGGAAGGTGACGGGGTGGAAAAAGGTTTCGCTCGGGCTACTGAGTCTCGGGGCAAGAAACGTAAGCATCTCGTGGGAGCAGAGCCCGACCCAGCAGCCCACAGCGGTCAGCACCGTGCTGCGCTCCGGACAGGGCGCTTTGCCAGAGCAGGAGCTGCAGCGCCCGGCCGGTGCCGCTCTGCCCTCCCCGGTGGGCGGCCCGCAGGGAGGGCGGCAGTGCCTCCGCGGCTTGGTCTGCAGCACTGCATGGATCAAGCAGAGATCTCCTAAATGTGCAGTTGCTTTCCAGCGTGGAGTTCTCGGCATACCTTGTTTTGTTCAAAGGAATCTTCAGGACAAGCTGTCCCTTCCTTCACCTGTCACCGCAGAGGGTAACGAATGAGCTCATTTCGGGTGTGTTCAATTAGAGCACGCCACGTCTCTCGGAATTTACAGCTGAGAAGCAGCAGCTCCGTTGACTACTGAAATGATTTTGCAAGTAATACCTGACTGCAAACCTTGACTTTGCATACCCAGGCAACGCCCACACTCGGCAGGTCAGGTAGCCTTGGGACTACTCCTTAACCTGGAATGGAGCCCTCAAAGCCACCGACATCCATGTGGATGCACAGAGGGCAGGCAAGGTGGCTTTATGGGACAAGCGACCACTCTGCTTGGAATCAGCAGGAAAAGATCTGATTTTCCATTTTTATAATATATATGAACAGCATTACAAAACTGGAAGTGTTCAACTTATTGACAGGGAATGTCTGCCAAACAGATTAAATTTGATATTATCCTGGTTACGTATGCAACTTTTCTTCAACATGAACTCTACAGTATGTCTGATTTAATTAATTTACAGCTTGAAACAATCACCCCAAACCCACAACTAGAACTGTCAATATCCAGCTCATTCAAAAAACTAACTATACCTGCTCAAGAACTAACTTGAGTAATTACACTTAATAATTTTAACAGAATGGGCCAACTTCACAGAGACAACTTGCCACTTAAACCAGCATTTTGCCTAAATAATGGAGTACCTTAGTTGTAGTCAATTAACTTCATTAGGCATCAAAGTTCTGCTTACACCCAGGAGTGTGTCAGTCTTGTTAGCATGGAGCATATCGGGAGTTTCTCCTAACAGGCACAATCCATGATAAAACACTAGAATACGTAACACATATGTACAGATCTATCGCCAAGGCTAAGAACAACAATCATCTCTCTTCTCCAAAACATGAGAGGAAGCATCTCTTTTGCAGTCAGTAACACAAGAGTATTTATTCACTAAAGAATGAGAACCAGGGCCTATTTTTTCTGTCTGGGAGTACTAAAATGCAGGTCTCCTACAAGAGTAATTTTAATCACTAGTCTGCCAGGTACTTTCAGATAAGGAAATGAAGCATAGTCAACCTGGCTTGCCATAGCTGAACAATTTTGACTGTAACAGTAAGAATCTACTATGTCAAAGGCTGAGTGAAAACGTGAGTGAAAACGAATTTAAGAAAGGAGATAACCAGACTGTGCTGTGTGGGCTACTTAAAATAGTTTACCCAATGACCGTCCTTGCAACAAGCCATTCCTGGCATTAGCCCAGTACCCTAGCCATTAGTCAAGAGCCATCCACATGTGGCATTCCCCCTCCAATCCAATGCGTATTCATTTCAAGCAGAGGAAACAAGCTCCAAATAGAGATCCTTTAGCCAAAAGAGCCTGTTGCCTCTGAGTTAAAGGCAACAAATGTAGGCAAGTAACTTGTCTGTTGAACAGGAATTGTTCCTTAAACAAAGTGAACAACATTCCGAGTTAATGCTCTGCTAAGCACTGTGATATTTCTTCCAGGCACACCTAGAAAGAAAAACCTAGTTCCCTTCAGAAGTAGGCAGTAAGTGTTTTTATGAGGGTTACAAATTTGGATGTATGTGCTTTGATTCTGCAATCATCACATTTAAAACATCAAATTCCTTAGCAAATCTGTATTGCGTTTAGATACACCCGGTACTAGAAATGCTTCTTTTTCCCAGACATCATCTATACGAGGAATAAAAAAACCAACCCTGAAAGTATTTTAAAAAGCCTGACTCAAAAAAAGCTACAGCAGAAGACTGCAGCCCTCACTAACAAGCACAGGAAGCAAGCAAGTAATAAGAAAACCGAACCCCTAAATCGAACAACCTGTCAACCTATTTAGGAACAGTAATTCAGATTTAAAAATCAGCAGAAGTGACACAGCAGTACTGTAAGACTTACAGATTAGATTCCAATACCTAAGCAGTCTATGAGCATTAACTTCTCCTGTAGCAAAATGAACATGGAAAATATCCAGAGGTTGTGCATGGACAATATAGGTCATGGTGGGAAAGATAAACGAAGTCTGATCTAACACACACTGGAAGAGCAGCAACAGACTGCTTCAGATAGTTCAGGGGAAAAACTCAGGGAGAAAAGAGATTTTGAAAGTTAAGCCTGTGAATGGAAAAAAAAGCAGAGAAAGTAATTTTAAAGCGCAAGAGTCAAGTGATTAGCTATTTTGATTACACATTTTTAGTGTGAAAAAGTCAGAAAATTTCCCTTACATAACTCTCTCTAGTGCTGCTAATGCTACAGATTGAGACTGCAGCTATATGAGTACAGAAAAAGCAACATCTGATTTGGTTAAGTGTTTCAAGACATTCTCCTGCAGTTTGAAACAGCATCCTCAAAGATCCAGGCTGCAGTCTACTGTTACTAGGCAAAGTGGCAAAGCAGTGCATTTTCCTGTCACAGTCCAGCATTTTTCAGAATTAAACCCAGTAAACCAGGATTACACGATAGATTTCATAGTATAATAAAACATCAGAGTTCATTTAAAAAAAGGGAAGACAAAAAAAAAATTAGTAAGGAATTTTCTATGTGCTCATGGCTCAGCACTGGAATCTGAAGTGTTCCTTTAAGTATTGGTACTGAATTAGTATGTTTGTGCTAGAGGCAAATAACAAATAAACACACACCACAAATAATTGTCTTTCTGGAAAGAAAAAAAATTAAATGCAACTTTTCTAAACAAAGATTTCTAGCACTTGAAATCTGATGCTTTCAAGAAGATCCTTATCTGAGCAAACAGCCTCTCTTTTCCTCTTGAACATATAAATCCATCATACACTTCAGTCTAAGAACATTTTGAAGGCACATTATGAACAGGCCCAGATATGTAGCAATAAATTGCCTTTATTTTTACTATAGAAAATGAGTTAACTTAAATAATGGATAAAACAATAAAAACTGTATTCACTAGGAAGTTCACAAACCCCTGTTAAGAGACAGTGGATCTGAATGCCTGTCTGGAGTTTCTTCCCCCCTCCTTAACTTCCAGAGTTCAACAGTGGACAAGTCAGAAGTAAGTAAAGGATACTTCAGATTTAAAATAAGAGAGAGCTTAGATACTGGCACGCAAGATTTTCCAACTTTTCTGGAATATTTGATTCTCCAAGAATAATAAGCCAGTGTGAACAAGACATTACATCTTAACAGAGATGTCAGTGACTTTCAATTATACCTCAAGGTTAAAAAAATAAAATCATTAGAGCATAACACTTTAGAAAATACAGAAGAATGGAGGTAAATAATACATCCACCATCCCAGAAGCAAAATCTAATAAAGACTGGGATAAGGATCACTGAGATATAACTACTACTACTAATGTCCTATACTTTATAAAGTTATTTAATTCAGTTATTCGCTGAGCAAATAAATTGCTTGGGTCACAGAAATTATTTGAAAATGTTGTACTTATTTTAATCTTTTTCCCTCATATCATGACACAATCATCCCATAATAATGAAACACAAAGGGAAATTCTCTCACGGGTACACAATAAATTAATTCTCTAATTATGAGTGCGCCTAAAACCAGGCTGTAATGTTCTGCATAGTCTAGAAAACTAAGAAGATACTGTAGCTCTAGTCACTTTCTGTTTAGACTTTCATTTTTTCAGCCTTTGAAGTCCGATGCACCTAACTGTTGTGATGAGCCAAAAATTATTCTTCCAGCTAGTACATGCATTGGTTTATTGCAGTGGGTAACAGGAAACCTGTATTTACTTAGAAACGGTGATCAAAGGATTTACTGAATTGTAAGTCCTCAAGTTTTCTAATATTGATAAGGGGTTGTAGTTTCATTTTACTGGAATCCTACAGCTGTCCTGACTGCCAACACACTGTTTTAGAGTCAAAAGTGATTAATCAAGAAATGCTAAGATGAAACAGGATAGAACAAAATATAATTATTACTGTAAATTGTCTGGAGCCCTTATAAAAGTACCACAAGATATCACTAGCCATGACTTCATGCTTAACCTTCTCTCCCATTTGGACTACAACAGAGTCTGGGAACTTTAAAGGTGGGGTAAAAATCAGGAAATTCAGCACATTATTCACCATCAAGAAAAGAAAAAAAAAAAGGCTTATTTTATCTTCTAATTATTTTTAATACACTCTCTTTTCCCCTCTGAAACCCTGAAGATCTTCCAGTCTTTGTTGCTGACACTTGCATGTCAGTAATAAAACATCTACCAGTGTGAATATATGAAATGCATTTTGAACATTTAAAATCTGAGTCTCCCAAAAATGAACCACCCATATGCCGTGAAATCAGCAGTAATACTGATTTAGTAAACGTAAGAGAGAAATAAGTCTTGATGGATGCTTCTTTTCTGTGTATACAAATAGGATTCTCTTACCTTTTGTTGGACTCTGGTTCTGATCTATAAATCCTTTCAAGTCTCCATTTGTGGAAGTCACACCAACCTGAACAAAACATTTTTGAAGTCTTAAAATACGATAAACCTTTCTGTATTTTCTAGTATGCAACTAACAGTATTACAAAAGTAATCTGTTCTGCATTTCTGAAACATCGCAATCCTATGGATAGTCGAGTCTAACAGGAACATGAGATTCAAAGCAAAGGATCCAAGACATTAACTGTGTATATATGAAGACAAACTCTAATTTTAACTAAGTTCTTAACAAAAAAAACCACAAAACCTAAATATCCTGATACTGTACTATACATGACCCAAGCAGCACATTCTGGCTATTATGGTATAAGTCACTGTCCCCTCCAAGTCAAACAGAGCAGCTGCCACCAATAACACAGCAGAAATCTGCCAGATGTCCAGTACTCTAAGTACTAAGCTGTACAGTCTACAAGTCTGAGATGTGACTGTTGATGCATTTTAAATATGTTCCCTAGTCTTCAGAGATAAACTGATTTACCATGAGGTTAAATTACCAGGGACATGGAGAACTTAAATCATATACAGAATGGTGCACCTCAGATTTTGTCATGTACACAAAGCATAGAAAGGTGGAGTTTGTGCAGAAAAATGCAAGATCACTGCTTCTGGATGACAGAGAAAAGAGATGGAAAGTCCCTCAGATCCCAGCTAATAAGGGATGGGCCCAGCAACAGCAAGTAATGGCAAGGCATTCTGCAGTTTGAGCATTATGCTTGCCCCACCTTAGGTAACCTCTGTTCAACAAAGCATTTTGGTTTGCTTCCAAGACAGAAGCTGTGATAAGCACTGACGGATGGATCTCCACTGTAGCAGTAGGCAATTAAACTATATACTACAAAATCTGTTTTTAAAATATTACAAAATTTGAGTACTTCTGGAAATAATTGGGACAAAAGGCTCAGGTATCCGAGTTAAGAAAAACCAATCATACAATTAAAGACCAAAAATTTACTTTATTTTACAGATGTTTGTAGTAATAATGGACATATGCTAGGGCTGCTCATAGAATTTCCATCATATTAAATTAGAGAATCATTTAATTGTAGACATATTAAATAGTAGTAACATAACACTAAAATAAACTACACAAGAACAAAAAATACCTACTACAAGCATTCAATCGCTCAGTTCCACTAGAGAACTTGTATTCAGCAAGTAATTTTTGAAGGGGAAAATCTGCATGCAGCATTGTGACAGACTCTTTTGAAATTAGTTCTATTAAGACTTTTTCATCATCAGGAGCAACGTATGAACATTAACTGTTGCTGCACTATCCTGATCGTAAAACACTGCCTAAATGAGCTAAGTTACGTGCTTCTGTAAACAAGCTCTTAGAGTTGTTCAACATAGTTCATCAATTTGTCTTAAACATCTGTACCAGACTTGCTCTTTCCTGTCACACCCAACTAGATGCTCAGATACTATTTCCAATAGGCAACCATGTGCGTTGGGTGTTGCAGGCTATGGTATCACCAGAAGTTGCTTCTGAAAGAGAGTAAGTCTGTCCCATTTTTTCCTCTCCGTTTTCCCTTTTGTCTCCCACCAGGTGGCAGCGGTGCAGAGGCAATGCAGCAGGGCTGCGGAGGAAGGGAACAGGAACGCCTGGATTTGAGCAGGGGGAAGAGGAGGAAGACACGTTTTGGTAGCAGGTCCATAGGGAAAACAGCAGCATTCTAGTATTCTTCCCCGGGTACTTGGGCGGCAAGGAAAGCTCATGTGGTAAGAGGTCACTGTGACTCCTTACACTGAAAACGTATTCTTGAGGAGATCTTTAAAACAGAGGTTTGAAAGGTTAGTAAATTGCATAGCATACAGCACTGAAAGGGCATTATGACTAAAGCCCAGATGAAGAGCCAGCACTCTTGCATCATACTACTGCTGCCTTTGCACAATAAATAACACTATCAGCTTCTCCCTGGGACCCCTGCCTCTGCAAGAAATAGAACACAAATAGGAGAAAATTTTAATTCAGAGGCACAGGGGAGCCACAGGGATAAATACCAAGCGTTAGATATAAAGGCCTTAACTTGTTCCAAGAGAAAGGATAAGAATTATGATTCCCACGAACATCTTCAAAGACAGCACTGCAATTTGTTCACAACTGAACCTTCAGTTCTAGATTTACAACTCTACATTTCCCTATTGATTCATACTGGTGCTTCAGTTAAACACTGATGATGATACACATATGCACTGTCAGCCCAAGATGACTCTCCAGCCATTATGGCAATTTAAACATTTACATTTAATTCTCTGAAAGATTTAGATTATTTAACTGATTCAATATTTAATTGAAATTCCTTCAATATTTAAGGAAATGTAACTTGAGGGTTTTTTTGTGTATCTTGTACTTCAGTGATCCAAATGATACCAAATTACAGCAGAATTTTAGTTTGCATAGAAATATATATTTTCATGATGACGGTCCTAGTAACACATTTATAAAGAGCATCCAATGAGCAGGAGCACTCCTCTCAATTTTATAATCTTTGTATCTAAATTCAGAAGAGCTTGAAAAACAAACTTGAATTTCATGAGAGCTTAAATAAGAAGTGGGGCAGATCTAAAGGAATTTGTTTCTCCTGCAGAAGAATTATCATAACTAAGCCCTCAGAAGAAGCAAAGTGTGACACAATATTACAATACTACAGCAGAGTGAGAACTTTATAGTATTCCATTTCAATATCAGAGAGGTCCCAGGCCATGTTGTTATCTAGAGACTGTACACCCACTGCTTTTGGGAATAACCTTGCCATTTAACTACTCCTAAACTAAAACCAGCAAACAATCCAATGCTTACATAGGTATTATTTATTACTTTTTTGTACGGCTTGCCTGATATTTCTGCTTTATAGCACTGCCCCAGAGTGTCTGGGTTACTTGGTATGGCAGGAGCTGGACTCCTGCTTCTATCCATCTGCAGCAAGATGAACCCAGCCATGAAGTAAGATGAAGCAAGCACTTGGCAGGCCTTTGCATCCTATTAAATATTTTCATCAATTTTTTTTCCCCTTTCCTAGTAGGTGACTAACAAGTTTCCAAATGGGGCGAGGGGAAAGAAAAAAAGAATCACAACCAGAGTCTTGGGTGGGGCAAACTGTCATGAGCTGTTCTTGTAGCTTATCAGCCTTCTCCACTGCTTGACATACTGTTCAGGTAGCAAGTCTCCACCTGCAATCCTCCCCTTTCCTTACAGAAACCAACTTTCCCATTAACCTGAAAAGCTTTTGTGCTCTCTGCCCTAGAATTAAACCAGATTATAGCATGTAGAAGTTGTAAATGGGTAGGGAATTCATTAACTGGCTGTTTTCTTATACCTGTAAACCCTAACAGACTCATTTGTGGACATACTGTCACTTGTATGTACATATATATGTAGACATATGTCACTCATATGTCGACACAGTACTGACATACTACCACTTACAGAAAAAACTCGGCACCTAAAAAGGGTGCTGTCATCATAAACTAAAAGAAACCTGCATGGACTATCAGTACGGAACAGCTAACGTCCTATACATTGTTTTTGAAGAGTTTCCTGTTTAAGACAGGTGTTAAGGCTTGTTTAAGGCCTTCTTGACCAACTTCAGCAGTTAAACTAACTCCTTTTCTTCCATATTGACCTGTGAAAGGAGAACTATTATAGCCATTTAACTGACCTCATTATGACAAGACAACCACCCTGAGAAGCAGTGACAAACAACTTCACAAGCACATGTATGTAAATTCAGATCAGACAATCAAAACTAACAGTCTTATTTAAATGATCTGCTTGAGTCATATTATTTCTTTTGTCCTAAAAATAAGTTTACCATGAGTATTTGCTCATTTTTTCCCCATTTCTCAATACTGTTTTGGTGCCTTCCTACCTGAAGGACAGATGGGAATGGATGTACAAAACAGGCAAGAAAAACGCATTTTATGATATAAGCAAAGAATGAAATAACCCATCGCAATTTAAATTACATCTGGGTACACTGTGTATGGTAAGCACGTAAACATCTCCAAAAAAAATCTGTAACTTTTATTCAACATTTTATTATTCATAGCTGTTTTGGTTGGATTTGTTTTGTAAGGAAGGTCAAATCACCCATAAGCAATGTTCCACAAGCAGATAGTAAAAAGTGTCCTGCATTTAGAGAAAGTGAGCAGCAAGCCCAGTCTTGGTAATTCTCCCATCACATACTCAGAAAGTTAGCAAGGAAAAACAGTGATGGGGAACATTATTCACCTTACATACACATTCAATCTATGGTAACATTTTGCCACGTGCTTGAAGCACAAGCTTCCTTGGAGACAAGGTTGCTCAACAGAGCTTAATGCATGTGAGATGCAAAGACATTTTAGCCTAAGCTCACTAGACTTTGTTCTTGTGATGCATTAGGAGGACAAACATCCCTAGACGCTGTGTCCTGGTTGAAGCGTAATGATTTCAGAACACAGAAGGGACAGCTTCCTGTTGTGTACACGTTTGATGAAAGATATGGGCCCTTTAAGACTTTCCCAGAAGATGTCCAAATTCCAGTACTTTAAAGCTCCCTTTCCTTGATGCTTCAAAAGAAAGAAAAAAAAAAAGAAATACTTCTGCAGAGAAGCTCTCTCCCTCAACTCGCTCTGCAGAGCGTTAAAATATTTCAGACAGTATAAAAGACAAACACTAACCTTACATTTGAAACAGGTTTCAGGCTACAGAAACCCTTAGATATATACTAAACCTTGGAACTCTGTAAATTCAGAAGGCCCAAGAATGCTTCTAACAGCAACTGAAAACCCTAGGGCTGACACTGTTGGCCTGAGCGTGCAGTTCTGAGTAGCTAAGGTTGGTAAATCCTGAAGAAGTGCTACAAATAAGGACAGAAGGAGTACGACCACCCTTGTTTTTATGCTGTTTCTTATTTTGCAAATCCTTTGAATGGGTATACGTAACTTAACAAGTACTTACACTTAATCTGAAAACTGAGTTCTACTTTCATCTGCACCACAGTAGCTGATTTTTTAAAAATAAACCCATAAACATTAGCTAAACAACTAGGTTTGCATAGTTTAATATGCAAAATTTCAAAGCATACATACCAATAAAATATTTATTCTGTAAAGTAACTATAGCCTTGTGTTAAACAACAACAAAAACATATTTCTATATTCAGCACAAGAGTAGGTTGCCCAGACTGAATGTCTTATATCTGTCCTCAGAGGTATTCAAAATCCAAAGCCCTGAGCGGCCCTGAACAAAGCACCAAGCAACTGCATTCTGAATTCAAGTGTAAGAGCTTTATGCAAAGCACCAGAGTAGATGGCCTCCTGAGATCCCTTCCAACCTATGTCACACTATGACTCAGTCACACAACACTCCATGGATTTTATTGGCATTGGTATTTATCCTTTGACTGCATTGAATAAAAGGTCAAAACCACAAAAGATTTGGATTTGTGCAGCTGTTCCACATAGATCAGTAGAATTACCTATTTATACTACAGTTGAATATGACCTATGAAATAATTAAGTCAAAGGGCTTTGCATATACACATCAGTTTATTTTCTGGCTTGGTCAGCTTGAATCAGTCAGTCAGACTCAAGACATCCGAAAGCCTTACCTGGAACTACACACCAAATAAAACTATTAATAAAGCCAACAGAAATTTCCGAGACTTGAGTATTAACTTAACCAAACTATGCCCTTGGCATCAATCTAACCAAGTATGCACAAAAGCTTTTGTGGTTACTGAACAGAGAGCCATCCTAGAGTTTCCTGCACTTTTATTGTAGTGTATTTCTTCAGCCATGTTGGTTCCTAAACCTGTTCAGATTTAATTAGACTGCAGGATGCCCTATCAAAGGCAGTCAACAGGTAAACTGCCCAGAGCCCAAAGTCATACTCAACAACTCATTGACCACCACGCTTAATGAGAACTGTTCTCTATAGAAATTGTGTACCTCAGCAAGCACAGCTAATTAGCTGTGAAAATTAAGGTCAGGATGTTAGACATTTCATAAGCTTCCTCAGAACTCAGGATAGGGGAGTCAAATATAGAGCTGCCAGACACCACACTACAGGCTTGTTGATGCGGCAGATGAATAAACAGGAAGGCCCTCAGTCTTCTAGAAACCAAGAGTATACTGGCATTAGTAAAGAAATATGCTTACTGTTCTTTCTTGAGTTTTGAGACTTGGACTCAGAAAAATTATTTTACTCTGGTGTAAAGGTGAGATGCTTCAACAAAATGAGAAGCTCTCTGGAGCAACGTTAGAGGAATCATAGAATATCTCAAGTTGGAAGGGACCCATAAGGATCAATAAGGAAACAGCATAAAGCATTGCCCCAGTTATCAACCTGACCTAAAGCTGAGTAAACTCCACATCCTTAAAGAGCATCTGACCAGTTTAAATTTATCAAAATACTGCAGAAGATGATGGGGTATACATTTGTGGTATGCAAAAATCAGACAAGATTTTTTAATTTGAAGGTCTTTGACTTCTTGTATGGACAAATACAAGAAATCAAACACAAAGACCTTCAAATTCTGAAAGCCAGAAGTGGCTTTCAGACTGGCAGCATGCCAAAATAAAAAAGTAATACATTTTGTAGAATTGTACTTACATTTTTTGCCGTCATGTCAGACAGTATTGCTTTATATTCCGTAAAACCATCAGATACCCCTTTTCATCTTCATAGAATCTTTAAAACGAACATCCTGTAAAAAAGTTAATAAAATATCTTAGTTAAAATATATTTGCAGTTACCTTTCTAGGTGAAACCCTGCATCTCCAAAGGATATATATATATTTTTTTTTTTTACTTTTTGACAAAAATCAATCACCACAATAGTCAGGTTCTGCAGAGATACTAGAAATGTATGTTGCTTGGAACAGAGATGTAATCTTATATATAAGGCCCAACTTACATAGAGGCCTAAGTATATTAATGTGCTAGCAAAGAATGTCATACCATTATTAAAGTATTGTAATTAAAACCATGCAATCATTTGCATCTAATGCAGATTGCCTCTAAAAACGGGAAGTGAATTAATTCTCTCCATTGTGTCTCTAGCCTCCAACAACACAGAAAGCTTCTAATTCCCTCGCTGCAGACATTCAAAGACCTTGATAAAAAGTGGGAAATACTATAAAATGTACATACACAGCAAACATTAAGTTTTTTTAGGAAACATCCAAGAAAAAACATTTCAGTTCAAACTAATCTTTTAAATATTTTCAGGCTTTCTTATTACCCTATGTATTTAGAATTATAATATTAGAATTCCAGGAAAAGACAAACATTTTAGTATACTGAAAGATACTTAAAGTGACTTCTTTTTTAAATCAAAACTTCCAGAAGTCTTACAGAAAACAGAAGAACACAAGTTACAAATCAATGCAGGCAGCACAAACCGTTTTAAAGATAGAATTAACTTGATAAAGCATTTAAGAACTTCAAAAGTACTTATAAATACTACTTGCTGTTAAAAAACGGACTACTGAAGACATCTGAATTGCACTTGGATGCATGAGAGGGAGAACTGTTCACACTTTCACGTGTGGAAACAATTCAGCAAAATCTTTTGGAAGATGCCTGAACTAGTTACCAAATATGAGTCGCGACCAAATACAGCAGAACTCACCAGCTACAAAAGCAGAGTGCAATTCATGCTATTTCCTCTGTATTTTAACCTATGCAAAGTTTGAGAACTGCCAGCATCTTCACATCCCTTCTAGAAAAGTGGCAAAAATTGTTGCATTAGTATGCATAGCTAATGGTGGAACTCTACCATCACTACATTAGTGGTTTTGAACAATCCAGAAGAATTTTAAATTCTAGGATGTTTCTATAGATTTCTTGGTTTATCAGACATCATAGCAGTTAAACTGTTATTAGAGTTAGTGGAAAAACAGTTTATTCAACTTAGAGGTGTTCTCCATTTCCTGTTGAACAAGCTGTATTTATCTTCCTTAGTGCCTCAATTTATTGCAGCCATAATTAAGCAGTTACGCCAGCATGTGAACACCACACAATTCTGCTACTACGACATTCTCCCATGAAAACTTTCAAGTTTTAGTTTCACAACGATACATCCAAGAAAATAAGCATTTTTGTCTGCCTTCAGAGAGGACACTACAGAGAGGTATCCATTCACACCCTGGAGAAAGGGGCTACTGGATCTGTGTAGCAATCCCAAAACCTGAAGAAAAGCCACAGAAATGCCATAAAGCTCCAGTGGTCATGGCAAAGAGCAAATACTGAATCCTTGCATTGCATCTGAAAATTATGATTTATGTGCCTTTTCTTTTTCCACCTTCCTCCTCCTTCCACACAAACTCTCCAAATACATCATCTGGAGCTCTGGCCAAAACTCATGATGCAGCCTGACCTCCCTCTCTTGCTTTAAGAGGCTTTACAAGTAATTTACTCAAATAAAACATTGTGAAGAACACATTTGCTACGCAGTTTTAACCTGTTTACAGAGAAGCAAACTAGGTTCATCTCTGACAAGTTATTTGCTGTCAAGCTTAGCGATCCAGAAGGTATTGTCCATAAACTATTACAGTCCTTTGCCACAATTCTCTTCAGCCAGTATGAACAGTTGGTATTCTTCCAGCTTTATGAACACATTTTGTCAAGCTCGAGAAGCCAGACTTTGTGACCCCACCATCTGCCATGACCTCTTGTCAGGTTCAGACAAAAGAACCTACACAGATGGCCTCAAAATGGAGATTCTCTTCATTCCCAATTGCTGTTTGACAGCTTGCACCACACAGATAGAGAAACATAAAACTCAACCTTTTTGTTTTTTAGCTGGTTTCTACTGAAATGAAGCTGCATAAAGACAGATTTAGAGCCCAAAGCACATGAGACACAAAGATTGCTTTATTTGAACTAAGGTTGTCCCTTCATAATCTAAGCCTTGGTTTATAATCTGCTCACATAATTTTGCCTTTTAGTGAAATATTGTACGGTAGAGTGAGCCAACCGAACTGACTTTGCAAACTTTGAGCTGTAGTTTCTTCTAGAATATATGTTGCATAACCATTAAAAAGACAGTTTGGGCATTAAATTTATAAACCCCCAGATAACGAAGCTCTAGTTGCAACAAAACAGTACAAGAGTGTTTATCTGTACCTATTCTCATTGCAAGTTAAAACCCGATCTATTCTGAAGATTCAGTGATATTGAAGCTGAATCCCAGTACAAGAAACAATGCAAAACAGAAAAGTTATCTGCAGAAAAATATTATATTCCTTCATAGGTTTATTTGTTATGGTCCAAAGTCTTATTTTTAAGTTATCACTTTATAGATACACATACTAGCTGAAACCTAACAGTAGAAAAGAATAAAGCCCTGTACCATAACAGTCTATTTTCTGCCCCTGAAAATTAAGCTTTACCAAAATTCTTATCAGTACTTCATATATCACACCTTCATGTAGACAAGCACCACACAAAGATTTTCCCCAGTCCCAGAGGCCGCTTCTACTTGACAACATAAAGTATTTATGTAAGAATTACACTAGTATTAAACATCTACAAATTAAGATAACTATTCAACAGTCACTTAAATTGTTATGATGAAAATTCTTCATGAAACACAGAAAAAATTGCAGAGACAGTTTAGTATACTGGAATGATTTTATCATCACCAAGGTGTGTTTTTTTCATTTACTTGATCAAGAGTATTACAAAGTGAAAATTATTCCAAGTAACTGGGTCAGCTAAGAGGAAATAAAGTGTCATCAGTTTCAAGAAAAAGAAACCTGTATAACACCCGCCTTTCCACTAGAAATTAGTTTATAGTTTTCACACCCTTCTCCATAGTACTAACTTCTAAGCTATGGCACTACAAGGCTGATTTCAGAAGACAGCAGTAACAAGAAGATGCCTTAGTAATCCGTACAAGCTCGGTTTTAAACCACTAATTTATGCACAGCATCTACATGGATTAGACCACCTGTTATACATATGTTGCTTCATTGTGTCTCGGTTTTCAGACCAGTAAAATTTCAAGATTACAAAGTACTTATCAGAAACCCACCTGCTCCCAGGAAGTGTTTCCCCATCTTGTTCCTAAAAAACATCTCAATAGCCATCTCCTTTTTGAAACAATTGAGATAAAACAGGACCAACTTTAGTGAAAGCATCTCTATGTACTAGCCAGATTAATTTCTTGGTACCCCCAGAAACAGAAATACAACTTTGTTACCAAATTTCTGAAATTTAAATTACAGATTCTGCATCTCTATAAGATTCCATTGATTTGTCAACTTTTTTCCTGAGTCCTCTTCAGATGACTTAGTCCGAGTTTTATCCCTTATTTGTATATACAAGAAATAAACTTGGCCTACAAACTGCAAAAGACAGGAATACCCATGTCCATATAACATCCAGCTTGTCACTTAATGAAGAACTTCAAAAAGCCAAGCAAGAGGTGTATTCAACAAGTCACATAGGCAGAGTGGGAAATAAGTCATCAACTTCAGTTATCACACAGTAATTTTTATTTTTAAAATATCAGAAAGTAGCTCTTAGGAAATATTTTAAAGGAATCCCACTATGACGTGCATGATGAAGGTCTTGCAGGTACTACAACTTGTTGTCCCAGCTTTTACTGTGAGCAACTGTATGCCTTGAACAAAGGAAATCAAAGTGACTTGACAGCTAAATGATATTCGGAGTTTTTAACAAAATAAAATAACTTGACAAGAGTAGTAAGATTAAAAGCTTCATCGTTTAACCTTTAGGGGACTTAAAAGACTGCAACTTATGACTCTAAATTACAGAAGTTTTCACTACTACATGACACAAAACCGAAATGAGCATGACTGTTTTAAACCAAGATGCAAATGAAAGATGTAAGTACATGAGCCTAATTTGAAAGTGAAGATCTCATCTTGTAGTTTGGGGGAGCCAGCAGACACACAAGAAATCACAGGAACAAAACCAAGTAAGTACCTGCAATTGACGAGGTTCTCCTATGTTGCTGTGATTGAGCAAAATGCCAATGTGTCATCAGAGCAAATTAACTGACACCTCCTGACAACAGCAGTAATTATGACTCAAGTTTACACAGTACAAAGAACCTGGAAAAACAGACAAGGCCTACATGCAAGTTCAATTAGCATAAACTGTAGCACTTAAGCTATATAATAAGCAACAACATTTAGTGTTGTTTGCTAAAAGCATATTGGGCAATGTTCCTATAAGAATTTCATGCAGCATACATTGAGGCAACAAATTAATCAGTTCCCTTTCAATATTCTCAGACTTTATCTCAAATGCTACATACCCATTACTCCCACTACTTGCTACATTTACTCTCGCTGTAGTACATATTATTAAATGACTAGCAAAAGCCCCGTTGATGGAGGCTACCAAGTATCTTGAATCCTGGAGATGAAAACAGGTCTGACTGATGTACAAGAGACAAGAACACACAACACAGGAATAAAATCCAAAGCCGTAATCAAACTCTCCCCTAGATGGAAGTGCCCCAAGTTTCCATGCGCTTAACTATACACTGCTGAGCTTCAAGTTCTGCTGCTTGTCCAGTCCTGACAGTACCGAGACCCAAATCCCATCAACCTGGAACTCAATATTCCTTCCCTCGAGGAACTCAATCTCTTAGGCATGCTCTTAGACATGCCAAATGTCATGCAAGTACCAGCAATAAACTACATGTCTAAGAATAGGAGCAGCACTCATAGCTTATTTCAAAATCAATGAGGTGAAGCATGTCCCTTACTGCTCAAATAAGGAGGACGTTCCATTAAAGATGCGGAATAATTCCCAAATACTTGAACCTTTGAAGGCTCTTTTAATTCCCCAAACCAGCTTACTGTCATTCAAGATAAAGTATGTAGGACTTGACATCAGAACAGTGGATAACATACATGCAGCACTTAAAAAGTAAGATCTAAAATTTCTTTTTGAGTTTTATAAACAACTTTTATCAGCACAGATATCCACAGATACATTTGGAATTAACAGAAATTTAGCTGCAGTTCTTTTAAATAGACAATCTATTCTATAAGCTCACCTTTTGTTCTCTAACTAGGTTTCTAGCCCAGGGTATTTTTCCATAGCTGACTACTACACAGGGAACAACATTTGGGAGTCTACTGCTGCAGTGGAAAGAGGCAGGTACAACTTCCTTTCAGAGTAAAAAGCACACTGTATTTTCACAAACATATTTTTGCTTTAAGAAATTTCATTTTAGCAACAAGTCAACATGGAAAAAATGTAGTGATTTATATGAATGGCTGTACAACATCTTGGTAAGACAGTCTTTGTGCATTGCCAATGATACATTAGCTCCTCTTTCAATTAAGCTCAGCTGAAAAGAGCATCTTTTTGACTACTGAGATTTCAAACAAGCTTCTTGCTACCACTAGCTCATATACTGTGTGACACATCAGAGAATACTCTAGATATTAATCTGTCTTGTAATGAGTTTTAATTTTGAGATTTTAAAATTTCCAGAGTTATCAGTACATCGACAAATACATGGAACAGTTTAACCATCCTGTTGAGATACGCTTTTGTCTACACCCCACAGCAGGAAGGATCTTAACATCCAATGAACTGAAGATAATTTTACATTTGCATTTAATTAAAGATCACCAAGTTACACAGAGATAAAGAACTTGATGATGGAGAAAGACTTAGGAACGATTTCCTACATTTTCCTTAAAATTTCCTAATTTAATTCTAATTTAAAGCTCTTATTAACTGTACTCTTGCATGGATTGAAGATTATGACAGTATTCAATGAAGGGTGAAGGTTACAAAAAATTTCATACTTCTTTAGTTATAATTCAGTACAAAGGCAGAAAGGGATTTTTGTAGCAATGCACAAGCTCTCAAATACTGATTACAGCACACACAATTACCTAAATGGTACAATTCCATGAAACAAAGATCCTACCTCTCCTATCATTGCTAAAAGGGATCTTCCAGTTTTCCCTACTTCTTCCACTTTCCATTCCTTCCCCGTGCTATCAGGTCTCAACTCCCATTTCTACCTGACCCCCCCAGTGAGCCAATTTAGTTCTAATACTGTCAGAATAGCAACAATGGGGCTGAAAGGGGGAAGAAGAAAGTTTTCCATATGCTGCAACCCACTGATGGCTCAGATGACCACCTGTGCACAGGATAGGTCAAACTTTAGCAAGCTGTTTGATCAGTTCAGTCTGGTTTGCAGAATAGCATCATGACTTAGTTTCTGAAAAAAAAGCATTTATGATCTCCTGATAATTTACTTATGGGTTGAAACGTGACAGAAGGTTGGATATGCTTTTGAAGACTTCACTGGAGTGTGCGGATGCTTCAAAAATCCATTAGGAAGAAGGGGGATATTTTGTCTATAGACCATAGGTTTCCCAAGTTCTTAAACAGCAAGAAGCAGAATGAGTAATTTGCTTTTGACAGACAGCAGGAGCCTGCTGTTACACAGAATCAATACATAGCTTGCAATTTTACCAGTTTTATGTATGAAGTTACTGATTTAAAAAAATAAAATTAAATGTATTTGCTATTGTAAGCTGAATTTTAAATAAACTGAAGATTACGACAATTGGATTGCACATTTAAGAGAACAGAAATATATTTCTCAAGTGTCAAGGTCAAGTTTATAACGAAGGGAAAAGTCACTTAACTCTTTCCTTACAATAAATGGAGAGCCAGTATACACAAATGTTTTTTATTTCACTCTGGGGACACAAGCTCACTTTCACTTGCAGTTCCTAATCTCATTCGTAATTATTGGTCATGTTGCCACCATAATTTCTATTACAGGTCAATTACAGTTATTCTGGTAATTACAAATACTGCTCACAGGAAAAAAGTTTAATACTTTGATGACCGTTCACAAGTGACTTTTAATATGTTAATGCCTTGGCATTTACAAGCCTTAATGAGCAAATACTGATACAATTTCTTTAAGACTTTAATTCCAACAAATATCATTATAACAGCTGCTACTGAGTTGAAGAATTCATCTATACAACTTCACAAAAAGTTCATAGTTTTAAAGACAGTGTGTACCTGTAGCAACATGCCAATTTCATTCTGAACATATGACCTTATTTTTCTTGATTTTTTCCACTTACATCTTGGGCTGAAATTCCCAGTAACAAAACAGTGAATGAAAATGGTCACTTACTCACGCACAACACATCTGCTAACACCTACCATGGGGAAATAGATTATGAGTTCCTATCAAAGTAACCTTTTCATGCATCCTGCCAGATGATATAGTCACCTGACAGAGGTTAGTAAGGGGCTCTGTTGAACAAAAAAACTAAAGAGGCTGCAAGACAGAACTGAATCATTTACTATTCCCACCCAAACCAAGACAAACCTGGCAGCAAAAACAACCTGATGAAGCTGGAGAAACCTGACTTGCCAAACAGAGGAGCATGCCCTAACTTCCACAGGAAAAAATTAAATTAAGTTGCAAGACCAGAATTACATTCACAAATGGACTTCAGTCTATAGAAGTTAACACAAATTTCATGTTCCGGATACAGGCACTCCGTTCACTGCTAGGAAAGAATCAGTTATCTATGAATAGCAGAAGCATAATCTCAGCTACCATCACTGCTTCCTCTTACCACTGTTTGTGTAAAACCTGATGGTCAGTGCGTGTCTCACTGACTGAAATAAATGTTAGACCAGTCAAAAGGAAAGGAACATCACCTTTAAAAAGTGGATTATTTCTAGAAGCTGTGTTAACCAACAGCATGTTTAGAAGTTTTGTGAAAAACTTGGCTGCTCGTGTCTATCAGATATCCTAAGGACTGTAAACCAGGAAGATCACAATGACACGACGATTCTGGATATTGCCTTCAAAGATACCTCCAAAGGAGCCCTCTCTGCAATTCATGCTTAAGTGATTTGGGAAGTTCACAGTATCAGGTTGTCCTCTACCTCTCTTTTAAATGTTATCACCAAGTCAGAATGAAATTGTGCCCACGCCTGAATTGCTGCAGTTCACAACCAAGCATACCAACAAAAACAAAGGGTTAATCTTTTTCCAGCTTAGTTTCAGTCTGTTGTGACAGCCAATATTAAATGTGAGCTGGCCAAAGCATTGTTTTATCACCAAGTTAGTGCTACAAAAATCTAAAAATTTCCATATGTTTCAGTAAAGACAAATATTCTCAAAAGTGGCTTCAGTAGGCTGTGGATTTTGCAAACTGTGTTCTGAAAGGCAAAGAGTTTCTTCAACAGTACTAAGTGATTAGCTAGATCTAGGAGAAGTTATTTCTAAGTATCATCCCTTTTCATTTAATTACTATTCTGTATTTCACTAGAAACATGGTATTCTAGAAAGCTGTGCTTTTGTTACAGATTCTACTAGCACACATATTAGTATATACTATATTAGCATATATTATAATATATAGTAGTCTTGTAAACTGAACTATCATAGGCATACAGTTTCATTTGCTTAGACTGATTTTTATGCTATTAATATTGGAAAGTATAAAAGTAAACTTCAACTGTAAAGACCTTTACTGGCAACTGTCACTGCACACAGGAAATCAGACAAAGGAGCAAAAAAGTTCCTCTAATGAAACTGTAAAAGTAAGATCACTTACTATTGCCTCACCTTCTTGCAAAAGAGCTGTAGCCTACAAATAAAACAATGGGGGCAAAAGTACCCAATTAATTTCATTCTAATGGTGGATGTTACAAAAAAATATATGAAGAATCAAACTAGGAAGTTGTTACAAACCATCACTCCTACCACACCTGTGCCCTTTTACAATATTTCCTAGCATATACCTAGATTTTCACATCCCACAAAAGGCACTTATACTATCAGCCTTGATGTGGTATGTGTACTGTATTACCACACCAAGACATTTGGATTATTTTCCACTGAATACCTAAAATTTTATGATAAACCTGTCTGATTCCAGTGACTTCTTGGCTTTGCACAGATGAACTCCACAAGTTTACTTCTTTGCACCAGACTAGACAGTTTATTTTCCCTAATTTAAGATTCACTGTTGATTCATTAGTAATCATGTCCTCTGAATGCAATTGGAAAGGCAGAGGAGAAATTTTTAATCGTTACACCAAAAAGTATGTAGAAACAGCAAACAATTTAAGAAACTGTTACTTATTAAAGTCAACTCTAAGAATACTATTTTAAGGTAGCACATCAAGAGAAATGCAATTCCAGAAACTGAATTAGACTAGCTATAACTAAAGAACTCATTCTGCTCCACATTAGGATGTATAAGTTTAACTATTACTTTCTACACCATATGGGCTGCAGCTTCCCTCCCCTAACCCTGTCAGGTCACTATTCTTCTGTTGCTTTTAGAGATTTGCACTAAGCTTTCCTGCAGGCACAGTGAAGAGATCTGCACATCTAAACTGAGTAACATTATAAATTCTTGAAGGGTGTGGGAAGTTGGAATTTTGGTTCCTGCTTTTTCACTAAACCTATAACAACGCTTTTAGCCAAGGCCACTAAAAAATCTTCATTGTGAGGGTGCTCACAGCTGTCCAGGAAGTATGTCCAGATGCACAAAAGGCCCCTACAGTAGTGTCCAACATATACAAGAGCAGACAAAGATAAAGAATTCTCCTGTAGTATTGACATCCCTTGCAAACCAGCACTGTGCCTTTTGCCCAGCTGGTTTGGCCTATCCCCTTTACACTGGATAGCTGCTGTCAAGTTACTGTATTGAAAAAACTGTGCTTTATCACTTTCTAAAGTGAGGTTGCCATCAGAACCCTCTGCAGCAATAAAGAGCATTCCTATCAGTGGTGTATGTTTTCTGTAAAGTTAATTACATCAATACAGTACAAGTCCAAATGGTTCTTTTTGTTGTTACAATAATGATTTGTGTACAAACAGGGGGTGTTTAAAAGAAAGCCCAATAATTTGACAGTGAAATAAGATCACTCTTAAATTCACTCATAAGCAATCTTGCTAATATTTAATAATTTTCAGTTTTTTCCTTGCTATAGAACTAAATAATTTGACCTATTACTCTTTCTTCTTCTAGATGCAGTAGACTCACTTCACAACAAGAAAGTTTTCCAAGGAGAGTAATTTGTCCTTTTTTTCCTCTTTCTGCCAAGTCTTTTCTTTTCTATAATGCAAACTTATTACTCTTTCATGTTCTTCAAACTGCTGTAGGTAGCACCCTATATGCTATTTTGAACAGAAGTTGCTGAAACTCAGTACTTCACTATGTACAAAATATCTTTGAGTACACAGAGCATTGGCACAAATGTGGGCTGTGAAATACAGTTGTGCATTTGTTCTCCAACACTGGTCATCCGTCACCAGTCTTTGCCCCATACATAGATATCACACATTTTTTGTGTAAGGCAGAATATAATAAAATGAACTAAAGTTCATTTAGGAAGGGTAAAGAAATGGAGGAAATTTGTTTCGTTTTTAACAGCTTTAACTTATACTAGCATAAAATTATTTTTTAATTCAAGATTATATCAAGTTACCATGTTACAACATCACACAGCCTCCAACGTTTTGCCATTCTCCGTCAGCATATTTAAGCTAGAACAGTGATAGTAGTTGGGGAAAAAAAAAGAAGAAACCTATCAGCTGCTGAAAGTATTAACGAAGAGTCATGAAAATAGCTGATTTCCAAATTATGAAAACTGACCAAGTAATAACTTTTTAAAGTTTTTACACAGCATGTTAAACGGTATCAATTTAAACTATTCACTTTATCCGTCATTCAAAAATTGACAGAGAAAATGAAAAGCGAAGTCCTTTCTACAGAGGCACACAGCACAAGCTCCAACGCATAGCTCGGCATCATGCCTACACTCCATGAGGGAGCGCCGTCTCAGATGCGGTTTTCTTCCACGTTTCAGGGAAGTTTGCTTATTCCGCATTTTGCTCCTATTGTTTGCATTCTCGGCTCCAAAAGGCGGTATTTACACGCGGCTTCACCTCTGCCGCAAGCCAGGGAAGGCCTGTAACTCAGCGGGCGCAGGAAGAGGCGTTCAGTCAAGTTTTGTTGTGGCTGCTCTCGGACTACCCCTCCCCGGTAAAACCCGCCAGTCAAAACAACCGCGCTATGGAGTTCAAGCTGTGCCCTGCACGGCCGCGACCTCCGCCAGTCCCTTCCCCGACCCTAGCCCCAGCCCCCTGCCCCGCGGCGGCCGCCAGCCAGGGCCGCCCCGCTGGCCCAACTGGCGCC
>JANZLQ010000089.1:25228759-25249142 GCA_026212715.1 Elanus axillaris
CCGCAAACTATTGTGTATTCTCTTGGAGATCCCTCCAACAGGTACAATCACAATAGCTAACAAAGGCAAGCGAAGCATGCCCTGGCAGAAATGTAGAAGGCTTGCGCTGCCTTAGAAAAAGAAGCAAAACAGAAGCAAACCAGGTTGGCTGGTTTATTGCACTATTCACAGTAAGTTACCCAAGCTAAACAAATACTTGAACTCAAATCCAGCCTCAATAAAGATGCTTGTGCTTCAAACGTCTCTTTTTTAGTTCATTGATTTATTTACTTTTCTGCAAGCAACACTGATAAACTGAAGTCAGATACTTGAACGGATTATGAACATGAAAAATAGGCATTTTAACCATGATGGAGAGAAACAGATGAAAGGTCACTGCTGTAGTTTGCATTTGCTTTTAACAGCAAACTGCAGAACAAGATGACTATATATAATATACACTATTGAGTTTGCTGAAACAATGATCAGTTTGCATGAGGGTACCTACGCTGCTTCTGTAACATTCTAAACCAATACATAATCTTTCAGAACTTAGACAAAGCCCAAACTTTATCCTGGAATGAAGACTGCATTGAAAACCATCTTGGAATTGTTTTATTAGACATGCTAAGGCATGGTTTTAGCAGCTAGTTGCAGTAAAACCTGCACTGCAGGAAGTTCTTGTGTCTCCCTCCAGAAACGGTCAGTGGTCTCCCAGCTTTCCAACATTATCTTCCACCTTCTGGCTGGTCAGAGCCTTTTCAGATCCCCCACCTATCTCCCTTTCACATTACTTTTCAACCTTTGGTAGTTTCACTGCTTTCTTGCCAGCCCACAACCCCTGCTGTGGTAACCTATACAAACACTAACCCTAAACCAGCCTCCCTCTTCTCCTCCTGAACTTGGCCCCACTCCCTGTAAAACCTTAAACTAAAATGCTGCCCAACTTTTGGGTCACAGCACTACCATATTCCCTGACTCAACCTGCAGTACTGATATACCCGTTTGTTTAAAGAGGGTACCATGACTTTTGTACTTTTTGGCTTGGACCAGGAAGAGCACAACCCCTGGCTCTATTCTAGGGCCCACTGACTGGCAAGAAATGGTTGTTGCCTTTTTCCACAAGGCTGCTGTTCAACTAGTGAGCATCTCTGCTGTGGCCTGATCCTGGAAACAGTGGGACTAGTTCAAGGATCTTGCTACAGAGATTATACCAAAAAGAAGCTAGCAGGCTGAAACAGCAACTCGGTATTTTCCTTTTTTACTTCTTCTGACAGGAAAGCAAATATAAATGCTCTTGTCAAAAAAAGATGAAAGCAACTGAATTTATTTTACATAAAATTAGCTGTTGCAGGAGAGAAGAAAACACTGCCTAAAAGAAAACAGTACTCAAAAAACTTTGCAAAGTTCATTACAGTGAGATTTTAAACATAGCTGACAATTCTTTCAGTATGTAAGAAAACTCATACGACATCTACTCAGTATTTTCAACTATCCAAAGACTATTTTATCTGTCCTTTCCCTTGACATGCAATAATTAATGGAAGAGTAGTGAGATCCCTCCAACATTAGAGGGATTTTTCATGCCATGTAGCCCCCATGTATGTAATAGGACTATACGTTGATTTGAATGATAAAACTGCCAAACTGGGATGAAATGATCTACCATCAGCACCACATGTATCTGTGAAGGCAGGATGCCCAGAGAACATTAACACATCTCAGCTGAATTTCCAATCTTTGCATGCTTTATGAGGTGCATTACTACCCAATCCTAAGTAAAACATTCACAGTCTGAACATGGTATTATCTCTTAAAATGATAAAACTACAAACTAGTTAATAATTGTATTGTTACCTTTACTACCAAACTCAGCTGACAGCATATGTAAAATTGCATATACTTTTCAAACTGATGAAAACCACCCCCGAGGCAAAAATCTAAATATAAGTAAAAAGGACAGCGGTCAAAGCTGTCATAAATCATACTTCGTATGAGTGAGGTTCTACAATGGTCTTAGTGCCCTTCTGTGTAGCAAAAATTGAGACAGCGAAGTGCATATAATTGCTTAAAGCTCATTTCAAATTCATTATCAAGTACCACTTTAAGATATCAGCACATTAAAAATCTCCTGGTAAGATAAAATAAATTTTTCCTGTAACAGATACACATTCTGATCAGTAACCAAATTTCTTCAAGATGTTTATCGGTCTGTTCAGTCTTTGGGCAGCTATGCATCACAAGCTGCGGCAGATGCTCTAACCTCCAAAGGCTGCTCCATCTTGGTAAAGATGTACTCACTACCTTGAACTTTCCACAGTAGGAGCACACGACTTCACAGACCATTTGAAAGGCTCAGGTGGTGAATATAGTAAGGCCTTTCTTGCATCTTTAATTTGCAGTGACGTTTCTCTCCCGTAGATTTTGAGGTTAGTGAAAGGAAAACAGGTTAAATTTCCTGCTTCAAATTGTACAGTGACAGTGGTAAATAGCTATACAGAGTAAGTCCTCTAGGACACTATCTAGAGCAAGAGGACTGTATAATGTCTTGGGTATCTTCTATCTTTCTAGCTGTGCTATGGCCAGGACGAAAACAACCACCATGTAAAGGTGCAGTATAAGGCACATGGCTAGCAGAGAGCAAAGTGATTTGAACAGAATCAGATTCAGCTCCCATTAGAACTCCAACTGGGAACACTGCAGGAACAGGAACCCTAATCAAGCCCAGCAAGACCCCAAAACTATTAAGTGAACATATGTCAAGGAGCCTTCATCAAGAGGGTAATAGGTGGACATTATCCCTAGGCAGACTTTGATGAAATTAAACTCCTTTAGTGAGAACAAAGCCTAGAATGCCAGCAGCTGAGGCACAAGCTTCTGCTCAAAATGCCAGACTGAAAGAAAGCCTTTCTCTTTGGCCTAGTAGAACCTTCTTGCCAATGAGCATTTTCTTTAGTAGTGAGGTTTAGATGACAGAGAAAATCACAAGCTGAACACAGGTGTTGAAGGGAAGCAAGTGCTCCACGTATCCTGTAACTACAGGCTCTTACCTTACAGCAGGAGGAGGACTGAAGGGAACCCCATCAATGGACTTTATATATATTAAAGTCTCGGCACCTGGACAGCCATACTTTATGGTCCAAAATGAAATCAACCATATAGGTTGTATAGTCTGCCATATTACTAGAAATGAGCAAACAGTCCTGTTTCTGGACTTCGGTTCAGCATCCCCAGTGGAGTAGGTTCAGGAGAGAATGGTCTCTGCAACTTGAAGGATACCCAGGGGAAAAAAAAATGTGCCAAGACGTAGCATAGGCTGAAGGACAGAAAGTAACAGGAGAATAAAAAATATGGTATGTTAAACTAAGGGTGACAGGCAAATGAGATCTAGTTTGAAGAACACCAGCTAGAGTAGATGTGCCAACTCAGGGTAGATGACTGTAAAAGAAACTGAGGGAACGGTGTATGATTTAACCTTCCATGTTTCACCATGAGAAAAAGCAAATGACAGTTCTTTAGCCCTCTTCAGTAACGTTAAATCTATAAACATTTCTTGTCTCCAGTGCCTGTGGAACACAATCACCCACAGATTGAATTTGATATTATTCTGAAATGAAGATGTTTAATAATTTTACATTTTTGAAGATGATTTACACATACTCCCAAGAAAATGATAGTAATTTAAGATTACTGATAAACAAATACATAAGAATAATTAACTACACATTTCTTTTAATTATAATTTATTTGTTTAAAAAATAGAAAAGTAATTCATAGCTTCAAAAATAGACTTTTGACCCCCTTTTAACTACTAATACTACTAGGATTTAACAATGGTCTTAAAAATACTAACGTTACAGATTTTTACAGGTTAGATAGCATACCTGTAACTACTTTTAATGTATTTGTATTAGCCATGCCAGGTCATACAGCTTTTGGTCTTCATAAAATTTTAAAAAATTGAGCTACATGCTAGATAGGAACCATTAGCTACAACAATCCTGGATATTTTTTTTTAATGGGGTACTGAAGGCCTATTTACTTTTGTATTTAGTCTTAATTTAGTATACAAAAATGTCATCACAGAGCTGGATCAAATGCTTCCTTAGAAGGTCAGTCAAAAGTTGGTAACAGGCTACTAATAAGAAAATATCTGTGTACACAATCCATTTCATCACAACGCACCCCCCAACAATTGTTTTAAGTTTCTTAGAAATGCCTAGGGAAGTGCATGTGCCTTTAAACCTTCCTTGATGATTAACATACCAAATATATTAAAGATCCAAATGGAGGCGAATGCCTCAGTAGAAAACTCACGTTTGGAAAAAACTCCCCATCTCTAGTACATGGTAGGATTCAAGCAGCTGGGACACTCAAAGGAGGTCACTGAAGGGACACAAAAACTGCAGCTGGACTACAGCTGTTATAGGGATGGTATGAAGGTTCATTATGGTATGGTAAGTGATCTAGCAGCAGGGGGGTAACTGAAGTACTGTATAACTTATATATATACACACCACCACAAATTTCAGTTATGGTTTTTACTGTACTGTTAATGTCAAGATTTTATAAACTTGAATGAAAACATTTTAATTCTTCTGTAATAAAAATGTCAATTTCTACCAGTGCAGGGAGCATTTCATTGCTTGTAGCCAGGTATCCATAGCAGGTCTGTATTCCTCCAAGTCCTTCTGGGGCTCAAAAACTGCTTCTATTCGCCTTAGCTTCTTTAGTTGTTCCTTGTCAGTCCAAAATCCTGTAAGCAGAAAGTTCATTCTGAAGCTCAACTGCAAATATGTTATTTTTGAGTTGTTTTACTTTATTTCCAAGAGATCCAAAGCAGAAACACAGTAAGAAATCATGACAGCTTTTCTTTACTCAACCAACAACTTTCTCAGAGGGAAGCATATTTTTAACATTGTGAAACTCCCTTCCAACAGCATCCACTTGTTTGGAATCCTGACAACAGCACATCTGCTTAACTGGGATGGTTTCCAAGGAACAGCTCTGGTACACTGAAGTTCCCTTAGGTTTCATCTACACTGTGCTGTCGGCTGCAGGTCCCTCTCAATGAAGAAGGGCCACAGAAACCAAGACTTAGCACTAGTTGTTTTCCTACCATCTTAAAAATTGCATAAATGGCGGACAACAGCTGGTGTTACGTATTCAAATTAATTTATGTTATTCAATCATTGTCTGTCAAGGGCTGCAGCTTTCTTAAGAGTTTTAATTGCTGAGTAAGTCTTACCTGAGCATATCATTTTTACCTACCAGTCGTTATTTACATATCAAAGCAATTTAATGAAGTTAATGGAAATTTATTTTGTAGGGGGATATTAAGCAAAACGATTAACAGTGTGTAGTTTTAAGTCTGGTTAATTATATAGAACAATTCTGTGTGAGTAGAGTTGGATTCTTTTTTCCTATTAATAATTTACTTTGTAGTTCCATTGTGTTTATCTCTGTGGAAACCTTGAAGAAGATTCGGTTCACAGATGACAGGACACAGCTTCAGTAGGAGTGACACAGCTGCATGTAAGCTTCCTCCTCACGTGGTGCATCCCCAATGCACGGGGCTCCAGGCAGTGCGAATATGGGAAGGGATGCAGGGTGTCCAGGTCAAGAAAGAGGGAGGCAGCAAAGACAGGGTTCACCTCTTTCTTGTCCAGTAGTGTATTCTTCTGAATATAAATGAATCTTACAAGCACATACTCAGATACTCTTCCCATTAAACTCACTGCCACTATTCATTTATGTAAAACTAAACAAGCATACAACTGCTCAGCATATTGGGACATTGTGTTAGAAATACAAATACAGTCCTTGATTTGGTTTATGCATGTTACCATCTGTTTCTTTGGTCCATCAAATACCAGTACATGGGTACAAAGCACTATACAAGAGAAACATAAACACTACTTACCTTGGATTCCCACAAAAATGGCTAAAGTAATCCTTTGGGAAGTTTTTACAATTATTTGAGTTATGCCTTGGTTTTGTCTGTTTGGTTTTTTTTCCTCTGTGTTTACAAACATGCATTATGAAGGGAAAACCAAAACCCCTTTAAATGTATACATACCTGAAGCAAGGCCTGCTAGAAAAGCTGCACCAAGACTAGACATATCTGCATTGTCAGGTTTTTCTATTCTCTTATTAATTAAATCTGAAGTCATCTGCATGACAAAACTATTATTGCTGACACCTCCATCAGCTCTATAGGGAGAGGGGAAGAAGAAATTGAAAAAAAAATGCGTTTAGTTCAAATGCCTATTGCCAACATTACAGAAAACAACTTCTGGGGTTTCGTACGTATGCATAAATCTTCCTGTCACTCATGCACAAATGCATTTCCATTTTATGGGCAAATTTAGAGGCTGGCATAAGGTGCCTCAAAAAAAAAAAAATGCCTATAAACTGGGGGGAGGAATGGCAGACAGACAGGGACATAGGACAGACACATTATCAAAAGCTTTGAAAGCTCTGTCTTCTGAAACTCTACATCATCCTGTTACAAACATTAGGGTTCGTAAAAGAACCTTTACATAGTTATCACCACAATATGACAATAGTCAAAACCATTACAGTAAACAAACCCTTTCAAGTGTTCTCAGAATGGGAGAAGTACTTTTTTTCATTACTACCAGATCTTTGTACTAGTTAGCTAAAATGCCTTCACAGTTGCTTCTTTTTATGAGGAAGATGAGAATGAGGCTTCCATCTACCTATTTTCCTGATTACATAATGCTGGAGACCCTTTTAATGGAGAAAATTAGAACTTACCAATGCTGATCTTTTATCATCTGAGAGTGATTACTAGTGGTGCAAAGTAATCACTCTTGCAAAAAAAAGTAACTATAACGAAAAGCAATCTTTGAATTGTCATAGATTGGTTCGCTATGCTGTTGGATTCAAATACCAGCCAGGTATGGAGCTGTTGTTCTATCAAATGTGGTGTGGAAAAGACATCTACTGTTTATTACTATAGAAAGTGTTGGGTAATAAAACTTAACAGTTGCTAAGAAATCTTCAATTCAAATATGCCAGCTGAAATCTTCTATCCTACACAATGCCTCAAAACATTTGCATAAATGTTTTTGCCATTTCTGAAAGTAAAATCAGGAGACACTGCCTGATCAGTGATGTTACAGGGTTTCGCTTGTTTGTACATGCAGGGTTACCACCTCTACACTACAGCATAAAAACCTTTAACTGGCAAAGTCTTTTTCTTAATGCCAGTGACATGTATCTTCTTTCTTCTGTAAAAATAAGACATCCATTTGATTCAAGTTACAAGGGGAAAAAATAAAGAAAATTTCCAAATACTCAGTTTCACATTTAGCTAAATTTTGCTGTTAGATACTTTGAAGATTCAATCTGTACAGGACATCTTCTAGCTCAAAGTTCCTACATGCCATTTGACTGGGGATGTGCTGTTTCACAGAATAAATAGGTGACATTCCAGGACTCCAGGGACCACCAGGATCATCCTTGTGAATGCTGCTGCAGACTGCTACAACATAGGACATGAGGACTAAAACTGAGGGTTCCTTCTCTGTGCTTTCCTTGATGGTGTTGAGACAAAGCAAAGAGAAATAATAGGAATGTAAAGGACTAATGAAAATGATGAGTTTGTAGGAACTTTTAGGAGTCAGAGACCAGAAAGAAACAAGGGTTACAGGACAATAGCTAAAAAGGGAATGACCATGTTTATGGGATAAAAACAACAACAATGGACAAATCAAAGTTAATGGATAGATACTAAAGATGTGCGGACAAAAGGATGGGAGAACAGCTTACAACCCTACTGAAAAATCCATTAAGTGTATCCCATTGTCTTCTAATGTTTAATCCACAAGCTGAATTGCTAATGATCATAGTTAACTATTATAGTCACTATATGAAACAGCAATTTTGTATTAATAAAACAGAATATGATCATACAATTTAAAGTTTACATTACAATGTAAATGTGACCAGAATTCTAATATTCCCTAGGCAGTACTTCCACACTTCCCATTTTTTAGTTCGCAGTCTTAACATGACTTCTCATATTTTGGATGCAATTTTCTATGTAAAAAAGCTTCCTAAGGAATCAAAAATTCCAATACTTTTCATCTTTTCCTCTTCATTAAAACCCAAGCCTGGCTATTCCTTCATCTTTACCTACTCTCTCCCAGTATGTGATGGAAGACGGAAACTCTCACCTCACCCCACTTCATACTTTCACTTTTCTTCCACTACTCAAAAATCTGATTTCTCAACTGTCTCCATGCCTGTCTCTTTCCTCTTTTGCATGGGTATTGCAAAAAAGCCACAAGAGGGACGAGAATGCTCTCTCCTTGCTGTTCTTGACCATGGCATCATGATGACCCCTGGCTGCCAGAAGGAGAAATTCTGGAGAGCCTTCTCAGTGTGAGAGGGCTTGAAAGTGCCTACCAAAATGTGCAACATAGTTTTCCAGTAACGCATAATTCACCTAAATTTTTTCAAGAAGTTGTGAAAAGCATATTCTATGGATCACCATTACCTCACTAAATTTGATTTGCTTCTTCAAAGGTTGAAGCAAAACCAACGTCTTAACAATTGAATTGCAAAAATGTTCTCCCTCTTTCCCTCACAAATAGATCCAGTTTTAATTGACATCTTAAAAAAATATTCAGTCCATGAGAGAGACCCAGCACAAAAAATTTCAGTGTGGAAGAATGATAGTAAAGGGCAGAAAGAATGATAATAAAGGGTAGAAAGACCTTTGTGGCAGGCATTGCTATATGCACTCTAGTGCTACCTGAAAACATGTATTTGCCTTTTTTTTTTTTTTTGTAATAATTAGAGCAATTCATTACTCGCCTACTGACAATCACCCATACCGATAGTTTAATTAAGGACCAACCCTTCTCTGGGTAGAATCTACTGCCACTTAAGTTACATTAACATTTGGCTCGGTAATCATCTATTTCTCAGCAGCAGAATTTTTACAGTAAGACAAAATGTGTAATAAAGTTCAGACCTATTTAAAATCAAACTCCCATATATCAAATCTAAAAGTTAATGGAACTTACCGAATAGTTTGAAGAGGAATGTGTACCTTCTTCACAATAGTATCATAAAGCTGTTTGTTTCTTTAAAAAAATATTTAGTTGAATTAAGTATTATATATTCCAAAAAGTGTTTCTAGTATCTACATAGTCAAAAAATAAAATACGGGGAAAAAAATGCCTCAGTTGTGTCAGAACTGCTGCAATAGCTAACAAGTTTCCAGAATGCATAATTAAAAAGGAAGAAAAGACGACTTTGGTACACAACATTATGGAGGGACATGTATGGCTAAATCACAGCCCATTCTACAGCAAGTCACTGTAGAAGGTACATTTTTCCCAGCTGAAATTGCTGATAGGTTTCTACAGACAAGATGCAATTGTCAATATAACAAGTGGTTTAGAGTAAGGAAAGTAGGCTGACAGAGTGTTAAACAGAGTTTATCCAGCTGTTCTTTAAGGGGAACATCTGAAGGCTGTAAGTTTGACTTTTTCTGAAACCATTTCATTTAATGGGAGAAAATCTAAACACAAAGGAACCCTACCCTTTTCTAGTTAGATATTTGAATAAGAGACCTGTTTTCAAGAGACCCATGCTTCAGTTCAGGAATTACTCCATCTCTTGTTCCTCTTACAAGTGCAGGAAAAAAAAAAGGCATTATTGCAGCAATTCAGAATGTTACCTTCCTCCAGACATCCTTTTTGCCTCTTTGCAGGAGGTTAATATGCCCAAAGCAGAGCTGATGACTAGATGGAAGGAATCATACCAGTGCTAACTGGCCACAGTTCAGTGTAAGCCAGGCTCAAACCATATTCAACTTCAGTTCGAGGCATGCTTGGTGGGTTTGCAAGGCAGAACCAATCTGTTACACAGTGAGCTACTGATGTGGTATCATCAGTGATTAGCAGTACTATCTTTAACCTTGACAGTTAGATCTGGAAGTTTTTGTCCACTCACATCTTTAAAGATGTTTAAGATGCCTATTACCATGTTCTGTAAAACACCAACATTTCAAACTTTAGCCAAAGAGCTAATACAAAAGTTCCAGCTTCAGGAATACTTTAAACACAGCTGGAGTGGGCTACAGCTTCTGACAAAACACTGTCTGGAGAGGACAAACTTTAAACAGAAAACATTTTTAGAACATGCAGAAAACAATGTATTTTAAGAATCTCTATATGGTTACTTAATAACAGAAATTCTGAACTAAAAATATACATGAGTTTGTAAAGTGTTAAAGGAAAAAAAAAGGGAGGCAAGCTAAAACTCCTTTTCAATGTAATGGATTACTCTGATTTATATTTTACAAACAGCAAAAGTTCATGTATCCATTTAACACTGCTGGTGAAAGTGAAAGCAAACATAAGAAAATATAAGCAAGATAATTGAGCAAACAGTACCTGAAAGCTACAGATTCCAATATAGCTCGTACAAGATGGTTTCTGGTAGTGGAAGGTTTCAGCCCCATGAAAGAGGCACATAAATATGGGTCATTCACAGAAACCTGCAGAGATTTCACCACAAGTTCAGTGACCTGTATTTGTAGGCTTTTGAGAAAGGAGTCAAATAGTAAGAGGATAAAAAAAAAACAACTTACGACAATTACAGGCAGCATAGTGAAAGAAGAAAATTGAAAACAGTATGTAAGAGATATATAGTGTTATTTCAGCTAACTCGGTGAACAGTTTAAATAGCTTCTTTCAACAGCAAAAGGTTTAAGTGGCTTCTTGCCAATTTGGCATACTAAATAACACTATCTGTATGACTGCTTTTAAAAATACATACAGTGTACACTTTAAGTGTCTAGTATAGGGCACATTGATATTGGGGCTCTCTAGCAAGATTTCCCACACCCCACCTTTTCTTTTTTTTCAAACACTCCTGAACTGCTGAAAGAAAGATGAACTGACTTTTTAAAATAACACTAAAAAGAATGGTAATACTCTTTATTAGTTTATACCACAGTCTGTTATCAGTGACACTGATAAACAGACTCCAACTAAAATTCTAATGGTTACTACGTTGTCTTTTTTTTTTTTGCAGGAGAACTAGAGGATCGATTGATAAATTTCATTCCCACCCCCACCAGTACTCTGACAAACTTTATCACAAAATATTAGTTTGCTGGTCTGTACCTGGTTTGTGACAATGTTAAATCTTATTTTCACTGTACACAGTCATTTCTAAATTTGAACAATCTGTTCTAGTTGTATTGTGCTAAATATCAGTTATGACAACACTTACCAGAAGCCTGAATTTCATGCTTATAAAATACATACATACATATTTATAAAGTTAAGAAAATGCTATCATATGTTAAAAAAAATTTTAAATGACCTATGGATAGGTACACACAGCCAAAAGGAAAACTTGCATTTTGCAAAAGTTCCTAAATAGAAGAAACTTCTCCATTAAAGTAAAAGAAAATATTATTTTCTTTTTCCCCATATACAATTAGCCTTCCCATTCTAAGAATGGAACGACTTGTCCAGCACAGTAGCATAAGTATTCACAGCTTCCAAGTTTACAGATTTTCATATACAAGATAACAAATAAAAAGCATAGACTCATATTCTACATAAGGGTGAGTATCTTGAAAGAATCAATCATTTAAAAAAAAAGTAGCAGTGCATATATATATATGTGTGTATATATATATATATATATATATACACACACACACATACACCCCAGTGTAGAGTCCTAAGTTATTGCTGTTAGTATTAACCACAGCAAATTAAGCCTGGAAACCCCTGTCTGTTTCTAGCAGAATGAGTAAAAGGAAAAACGATTAATGCACATATTCACTCAATTTCAAATATATTTTCACAATGATGCTCCTCTCAATGCACTGCACCACAGCAGTAGAATCCGTAAGAAACTTGTTCTTATTGCCTTAATATGGATGAGTAGAGAAACATTTCACTAGGTGTATGAAATCAACATATGAGCTTCCTAAGAACCCTCCCTAACCACTATCATTCTGAGGTCTAAGAAACATAATAATAGAATCAATTTGTGTTAATATCTAGCCAGTGAAGCTGAAAAGACACATTACAGTCCCGGAAGTGTTCAACTCTGTTCACATCCTTTTCCATACCGTTTAATCCACTCAGTTTCTAAACTGATACAGATTCTGTTACTGTGAGGCTACCAGCTAAGCACAGTCCACTGGAATAAACACGGCTTTTAAAAGGCAAAGAAATCCACATTGGTGGATACTGTTAGTCGTTACTAATGTCACAGTTAAAGACAAAGACATTCTAAGTACACCTTCTAAATTTGGACTGGGAATATTAGAATTAGGGAAAAAAGAGACTGAATCAATGTTTACCAAGAAGTTAGCAGGGGTTCCTTCTGGAGACGGCGTCAAGAAAGCAAGGGGGAAAAAAACTCACAAAACAAAACAGAAACCGAAGAAACAAACAATAAGTTTTACCAACACCTCCAGAGCATGAATATTAATAGAATTAAAGGTTCAAAAAAGATTCAGACTAACATTTGTCTACCTCAGGATTCCTGTCTGCAAATACTGGAATTTGGCATGGCTCAACACTTACTCATTCATAGCACAATTACTCACAGTAAATGCTAAATGGAAGCATCTTAGCATAATCAAGCTCTACATCCCTAAAAATAGATCTAATGATTAGGGCAGCTTTTTGAGAGAAGGTAGCTGGGCCACCTGTAGAAGAAATGAAATTATTCTTTGCCTTGTTCCATTAACATATAGGACTTAAACAAAGGTAAGGTTAAGGATGTTACGTTTCTTTAGAAAAAAACACTAGCCCTGGAAATGATCAAACTGAGATGGTAGAGAGTGAAGACCAAAAAAACCCAACAAACAAAACTTTTAGAAACACACAGAGACATGAGCTGGTGGTACACATTCAAACCAAGGAATCACTAAGACTTCTAAGAAAAAAAGTCTACCATATTCAGTTTGATCATTCCCAGGAAAAGTGTCCAAGTACTTTGCTTTTCGTAACACCAGGACTTGCAATCTTGCTCATATTTAAGTTGGTTTAAATATTCAGATGAATTGCAACCTACATCTTGAAAGAGGCAGAATAAAATGAATTGGTTTGGAACAGCGCTTAGAAGTATTGTCTCAATGAAGGCTCTGCATGAGGCAGAAAAGCTATGGGATCGGTTTTCTGTCTCTGCAGGCACTGCCCAAGTTACTGTGGGCAAGTCATTTAGTTTATCTGTCCCCCAAGTCTCCATTTGCAAAATGGAAGTAATTTTCCTATTTCGTAGGGGTTTTCTCACGGCAGGGCTGGTGTTTAACCATTCTGATATGACAATGATCTTCATATGTTGTGGTGAGGGACAGACAATAAGAACTTGAGTAGTACAGAATAAATACTGTGATAAGATGTAAATTTCTACATTTAAACAAGTTAAAATTTTAGCTAGGTTATGAAAAATATATTCTCAATTAAATTTTTACCTGAAAACTTGGAACAAAACAAACGCCTTGAGAATCAACAATACTCCGTGCCATTTTTGCTGTTTCATCTACATTGGTGAAAAGATCTGTAAAGATGCATAAGTCATATGCATTTATTATTTACTTGAATTTCTTCATATGTTACTAAGAGACAAAAATCCAGAGTTAGACTATTTCCTTTTGTAATATGCTCAAACTACATGTTCTAAGGGAAATAATCACTTCTGTATTTCATGTGCATCAGTCACATTAAAAAAAAACAACAAAAAACTAATCAGATGAAGACTAAACTCACAAGGATCCTTTTGTGTCTGTTATGCTATAGCCTTTTAATCTTTGCATCTTTTAAGAGGTCATTACCTTTCCAAATAGATATAAATGGGAATTGAGAATGCTAACAATGGCACCCTAAGTATGCTAAAAACCTGTATTTGCAAAACATAAACCATGTTTTTTCCCCCCAGAGATGTTGCTATTGTCAACCCAAGCACCAGAAAGTCCTTAATACCTACCATGTTTATCAGCACCCTTAATATTTTCACAAGTAACAGATACATAAATATAAACAAGGTAGGTCCTAGTATGACCTTTTTGATAGACACTACTTTTATCCTCTGCCTACCCATATGTCTCCTTACACAACTCTATAGACAACCCTCTTTAGCTAGTTCTTCACTCATATGCAATTCTTGTACTAACACCTATCTTCTTTAATAATGTTCTTATGTGGCCACATAACATCTTTTTACAGAAGCCTATATGTCTAAATGAGAGGTATTGCTCTTCTTGTCTAAAAAGTAAATTCTCCTATCAATTAGGTTAATCTAGCTCAATTTATCTTTGAAAAACCCATCTTGGTAACTTACCAGGAGTGTCAATTTACCTTTGAAACCTTCATAAATTTGGGCATGTAAGATGCAAAGCTTTCAGACAGACTAACAAGCCTAAATCACATCTTTTCCTTCTTGTATTTGCTATTACTGAACTATATCTAGAACCTCTATGCCAGGACAGAAAATGAAAAAAATAAGTAAGATTGACTTCACTTTGAAATTCCACATACCACTTTTTCAAAATTCTTAGAAGTGATCTGATCCCACTAAAAGAAGCCCATTAAATTAAGTTTGTCTTGCTGCAGAAATTCCTATTTCCAAACCTTTACTGCTATTATATATCTTGTCTTCATCCATGTTGATCCTCACCATCCTTACTGAGGCCATTAGCTTACTTTGTGTTTTGGACCAATTCCTTCTGTAGACCAAAAGTTTTACCCTTCTCTTTATTTGTAAAGCTGATACGGTTCTGAATTCTGCTTCTCCACAATCGTATTTACAGAAAATAAAGGTCTTGCTTAATATATAGTTTAAAGCAGCATGCCTATTTTCTTATCCCTCTAAAACTTCCCCAGTTTTTGCCTGTAGTAACAACTAACTGTAGGTCATGACCATTTCACTACTGGCTACCTGAAGAACCTTTATACTCTTGCTCTGCATATACCAGAATAATCCATTTAAATACTGGTAAGATCCATACAGATAAATATCCATTTAAAGTATGGAATTTAAAGTAGCAAGCTTATATATGTACCACTGAGTCTTCTATCTGCAGCACTGAATTATAGTGAATTGAGTAATTTCCTCAAAAGACTAGCGACTGTTATTCTCTAGGCTCAGTCAAACACTGAACAATGAAGACCTGAGGGCCAACCTGAGTCCTATTTAGTCCTTAAGGGCATATACCTGAGCACGTATACGCACATATGCACCAGAAGTTGACAACTTCAAGAAACATGGAATTTTGCAGTGAGATACACTTCAGGAAAACCTTCCCCAGATAACCCAAAGTTTGAGACACTAATTTATTTTTTGCACCCTAGTAATAAACCAAGTAGTTTATTAGAACACTCAGAATGGTTGTCCTATAAACAATCAGTGGTTTTGAACATCAACTACTACTGAGTTAGTATTTTGCTTAGTCTTTTATTAAACTGAATGCAAGTCTTTTCATTACGTAAGTCACAGCCAATAGGCACACTACTTCTATGTGAAACAACATACACACCACCATTACTTTTAAAAATAAGGTTCTTCATATTATTTTCACATAACTCAAACCTGTTATTAACTCCAAGATGTACAGCTGGAGATCTCTCAAAAGTATTACATCATTTGTGGAATACTTCATTTACAACCATGCTAACCATATTTAATCAGTGGCCAATTTCTGTGCTTCTCCTCAACTAAAAATTCAAGTCCCAATACCCTAATGCTGCACACATCTAACTTTAGACAGGTTTCCTTTACACCATTTCTATTCAACTCTGGACACTGAGTTAAAAAAAAACGAAAGAAGGCATCTGGAAGTTTGTCATGCTCAAGAGAAAGCAAGCGAGAGCAAAATGTTTCAGGAAAATAAAAGCCTACACAGGTAGGAGGGTCTGAAAGGCAGAGTCTGAAGAGAAGATGATTGTGCAAACCAAACTCCCTACAGTAAACACACTCAGCAGAGACCCTAATAATGAGGCTGCATTTTCCACTGTCCAAAACATGTAGGCTAGTGTCTTCAACTACGGATAATAAACCCAAACCCAGTAAAATAATTATAACCCCATAAAACAGTTTCTTAAGTAGTAATATATTTTACCCTCTATAAAATTTAAGAATGACTTACTTATATCCTGAGCCCATTTTATGGCAGTGCCAATGTCTGACATACAGCCTTCAGTTAAGTAAACAACTTCTTCCCCAATCTTCCAACCAATCAGTGGATACAGACCTTAAGTATTTTCCATAAAACAAAACAAAACACCTAGTTCAATTAAATGTTTCCAGAAAAACATATACGAACACCCCCCCAATAAAACCAAATTAAAAAAAAGAAGTTTTTATTCAATTCTTTTGCAGAATTCAAGCTAAAAAAAAAGTCACTGATAGAGGTTAAATGTATTGTTTAACTATTTAGTGATGGGATTACAGGAGACTTGAACAACTGCTTGTTAAACCAAAGTTAACGTAAAAAAAAAAACCAGAACACTATCAAATTACAAAATAACCCTCCTTAAACTAAAGAGAAGAGCTATCTGCACTAACTTTATTTAGTATGGTAAGAGATGGTATATACTAAAAAATTTATCAATGTTTTCCTATTTGTTCTAAATTCATCTAATTTTCCCTAACAGTTTCCCCAAAACATAAAACATGAAGGCTGGGCTTTCAGATGGGAAGCACAAACACTAAAACAGACATATACACACAAAAAAGAAAAAAAAAAGGCAACACAAACTTAGAACATAGATCTTATTCACAGAAGAGGATGGAAGTGATACACTTTTTTATTCCTCTTCCAATATGCAATGCTTCCTCACATAGAAAGCAAAAAAGAAAACAAGTTTCACAATTTGCCCATCCTTGTCCCCAACAAAGGTTACTGACAGTTAACTATAGCATTTAACCTGTATGATTCCCTAATATGAAAACCAAAAGTAACACCCAAACTCATTAAAAATATTTGGTGACAGACTTTGTCTATAACTACATAAGATCGTCAGTTCTATGGTTTACATTACGGAATCTGCAGGAAGTTATGATTTCCACTAAATAGTTTTGGCTTTGCAGTGACTCAAAAAAATAAGTTAAATTACTTAGAAATTTTTTTCCTTTTCCCTCAGAAGAAAGGCAGAAATACACAGGGCAAACACTGTTAGTTTATTTGAAAACACAGTACAGCACCTTTCAAAGAGCTGTCTGCTTGAAGGAACAATAGAACATTAGAAATAAACAGCCAATAATGAGGATAAACCTGATGATTTGTTCTCCCCTTTGCTCCCCCATGGATATGTTGAAACCTTAACAAAGAAGAGAGACACACTACTTAAAACAGTCAGTGTGAACACAAAGACCATGTTTGGTATTTGTATTAGTAAGAACATAGCACAAAAATGCTGCAAAGTACTGCTTTTAATACTAAAGCAATAGTACAAAATACCAAGCTCCGTTAACTAGCTGAACAGTAGATGTTCTCCAGCACTGCAGATGGACAAATGGTTTTTTAGGTCTCTTGGTAAGAATCTAAGCATTCAGTGGCCACTGCAATAAAAACTTCACCCAACCCAAGTATGGTAACTGTTGGAGTGAAAAAAGCATCAAGGCTTTATGTGAGCCTGCTCAGGACTCAGAGATCATGGGTAATGCAACAAAGATAAATGAGTCTCAATAAGTAAAGGTCCAGAAAAGCATCAGAAGGATTTAGGGATTCTCTCTGCTTTCTCAAGGTGACTCTGCTGATATACAGAGGTGTGCCTCACAGAATCATCTCCAGTTTGCTTGCCTGTGTCCAAAGAGTGGCATGGTAGTACTAGTGCAATTGCAGAAACTTGGTTAGTGCTGGAGCCACTCTGGTGCTTAGAACGGAAAACAATCAGGAGCACCTGTGTAGATTAAAGTTTGTATTTGTCCTTTGAAAGGAAAAAGTGATATATGTATTTCCAGATCATTCATGCAGATTCCCCTTACAATCTTTATTTTCTACCAAAGGTGAAGCTGCAAAGAAGCAAGACCAAACAATTCATTGTGCCAGGAGTCCCTAGAGAAGGACAGCGAATTAGGGACAGAGAAGTCTATCAGGTGACCTTAAAAATGCTCACATCAGAGTCTCTAGTAGCTTGAGATAATTGACCTCTAGGGAACGGATCGACATGACATTTGGCATGACCAGAGTTACTAAGAACTACCAGACTGCCGGAGAGATAAGACTTTAAATCTATACAATGTACCTCCGTCACTGAATTGTGAGAAGTGCTGTTCTTGGAAGAAACCATTTTATTTTCTTTAAAACTGTCATATATAGCAACTAAATATAGACCAGAAAAAAGAACAGAAGCTAATGAATAGCTCACACAGGGATGCTGTAGGGATTCATCTTGCAGTCTTAAATACATATGTCAACTTTAAAGATTGAACACATTACATTTCATGCCCAGGGCACTAAGAAAGCTAGGTACTTAAATTGTCCTACTAACCATACTGCATGACAGCCAAAGAACATAAGGAAAATAATTTTAACATAAATAACAGCCTAAAGCATTAAAGTTTCACAGCACTGCCTTAAAGATTTCAGTTTCTACCAGATCACAATAGCTAAGTATTTTCTTAAAAGCAAACAAAATAAAAACCCCTACAGCATGTTTTTGCCATTACATTTCCACAGACTACATACATACATTTTCCTAAGTAAAAGTATCTTCATAATTACATCATTAATTAGCCCTAAAAGGATTTGCATTCATAGGGAATTCCATGTCTATGCTATTCAGTTGTGACACATTTCGTGTATTTGCCAAGGTCCTTCCAGACTTTACCAGCTGGAATTCTCCTTAGCACACTGCTGTCGTCCTCCCCAGCCCCACCCCTCCCATTTTAGATTGTAGGCTTCCCAAAATCACTAACTCTAAAAATATGACAGAGAGAAACCATGCAAGCAAATTTACTTCAGTATCATCTGTTGCTCTCTTGCCAAACAGCCATCTATGATAAATTAACAAGCTTGACAAATGACAAAAATGTTCAGAAAAATGAAGTTTTAAAAACTAGAAACATACTGGGGAGCCCATTTCTAGTATTTTAGAAGAAAACTAATAATTGCTAATCCTGCATTATCTCACTGCAGGTACTTCAAAGCATAAGGGCTCAAGTCAAGGAACTTACAGCAATCCACTGAAACATTTTGATGTGAGAAGCCAGGGGATCAATCACCTTTTTCTCTATTCCTGTATTGTATAATACTGCTATCAAGAAGAACAGGTGAAGAAAAAAAAAAAGAGGAGGGATGCAGACATAATTACTAGTGATGTTACTTAAATTCTCTTCTTGAGAAGCATATTTCAGGATAACCATTTCTAATAAAAAATTTCCACAGTCTTCTGTTCTGAAAACACTTTCAAGCTATTTTTCTACAGCTGTCAAGTAACGTGAAGTGCTCTGAAACAAAAATTTCACTATCTTACCTCTCCGTGATGCAAAGAGATGCTCTCCAGTATTCACATTCCAGAAACCACCTGTTCCCATGGTCAGTTTAACATCTCCTGGATGAAAGCAGCATTCTCCAAACATAGCTGACTGCTGATCAGCTACCTACCATAGCAACAAAACCAATATGGTAAGTTAGCTACCAACTACCAACCTATAATGCTGCTGGATTTTAAAATGTCACACTTCAGAGTTCTGAATACAAATAACCATTCAGAAAGGAACTGAGCATAAAGAGAGGACTCGTATACAATTTCTTAAGTATTTGCAGACCATTCCAACAGTCAGATTTATCACTAGAATCAAATTACAGCAGGTTTGGGCACAATGTGACCACCTGTAACATTGGCTGCAACACTGAAAAATATGTTATGGAAACAAAAGAAGTATTTTATGTTTCAGTATTTGACAAAGATAAACAGGGCATTTGCAATCCCAGGGAGCAGAACAGAGTAGCTTGGCTTGAATTCCTCTTCCCCAAATAGAAAGTTGAAGTATGAGGTCTCGTTTTGCTTATTCCCTGCTACCCCTCCTGTAACAAATTATTCCATGCTCAATTTTTCAGTAGTGATGATGGTTATTAAATGCATTTACATAGGTTTGTGCCTTCATGAAACAGTAAATTTACAGATAAATTGAGTCTACAGTTCTTTAAAAATAGGAGGAAAAATTCATCTTAGCTAGGTGACATTTTTTCCATTTAGCTCAGTTCAAGTGGATTTTTCTACAAGTGTGGTGGGATGACCACGGCTGGATGCCAGGTGCCCACCAAAGCCGTTCTATCACTCCCCTCTCCTTCACTGGACAGGGGAGAGAAAAAAAATATAACAAAGGGCTTGTGGGTCAAGATAAGGACAGGAGAGATCATTCATTAATCACCGTCACAGGCAAA
>JANZLQ010000089.1:25259866-25274908 GCA_026212715.1 Elanus axillaris
GGCGCAAAGCGCAGCGCTGGGCCGCCGCGGGGGGACGGCCGGGCGGCGCGGCTCCCTGCCGACGGCGGGGACGGCGACACCTGCGCGGCCGCTCCCCCTCGTAGGTGGGGGGAGGGAGCAGGGGGGAGGGGGGAGGAACTTCCCGGCAGCGTCGGCGCTTTCTCCGCGCGGGCGGGCCCTCGGCTGCGGGCTCCCACGGACGGAGCGAAAACGCTGAAGTAAAATCGCGCGGTTAGCCTGTGCGGTTTCTGTACAAATCCACCACATGCACGTAAAGGGCCTTTACTTAAACACCAAAGGCTGAAGGGTTTCTAAAAGACCGGATTCGGCGTGCACCACTAGAATCTCTCCTCAGCGTGCCAACAGCGACTCTTAAGTGAACCCACTGCTTAAACCCAATTCTCGTTACAGCCCGAGCAGGGGCGGAAAAATGTCAGTTAGGAGCAGGTACTCGCTAAACAACGAGGTGGGGTCGCTCCTGGGATTTGTCACCGAAGGTAGTGAGCATGGGTGAGCAAATTCTATGTAATGCTACAAATTCTTGCATCTGCAGCAATGCTCTTGTGCCATCACTCTCCTTCATGCAGAGGGAACCACGTCTAAAACTGCTGTTGGAACAGAGTGACAGAAATGTTCCCATATTGCACTTCGATGGGGTGGGGGTTTGCTTTTTTGCCAGAAAACACCAGGAAGAGGCTCAGTTAAGCAATAAAATAGAGGATGCTCAACCCTGAACTACAGTCAGTAGAATTTAGTTTTAACCCCAATTTAATTAGAGGATTTACTCACTCAGTTTTAAGTCCTCATTTAATTAGAGCAGGAAAAGCAAAAGCAAAAAATACACAGAACATATTTTCCCCTTGCACCTCTGTTTGGCCCCTCTTAACACAAAGTTGCACTATGAACAACAAAAGGATATTACATAAGATAACAGTCTGATGTTACTGGATCTTTAAAGCAGGAATACCAATGACGGTGAAAGCCACGTAAGGAGAGGCTCCCTACCTCACCCGGGCAGTCGCAGAGGTCACTGGGACAAAGGTTCAGCTCACAGGGAGCTGAAGGCGCGTGAAAGAAAGCCGAGGAATGGCTGCTTTACTTCTCCTCCCTAAGGAACAAACTCATTGAAGAGTCCTCATCTCTGACTTCTATATTCTCTTTGACTATAACTTGACAAGTTATGATCTCTTGACATACAGCTAATAGATATATGTCAGAGAAAGTTATCAAGTACTTCATATCTGATTAAGACTATTTTTCTTCAAACTAGTTAATTATTCTGTTAGTTTCTGTAAATAATGACAACTCAGAACTCCTGAAGAAAGCTCCCTCAATAAGATTCAACATGTGTAACTGGTATGAAAGGCTAAAACTTCTCCAAACATTCAAAAACTAAGAAGCCTTAAGTAAAATTGGGAAAATGCATCTAAACATCTTTCATGTTTTCACAGTATCAACACAAGTGGGGCCCATCTCACTGCAAGATAAAGCAAAACTTCAAAAAGACAATGGAGGTGCAGGTTAATTTTTTCTTTTACAAGCTTTTATGTAACAAAACATACCCCTCTGATTCACTGTATTGCATGCAAGTGACCATAAGCAGATTTCTTCATGTAAAACTTAAACTCTGTTTAATATGTCAGTAAGAACTTAGATGCATCTTGAAAACTAACACCATATATACATTGGAAAGATAATGTGAACCAACTTGCATAGTTGCAGTCCATATGTCATCTTAGTGTACTGGGTTTGTGTGACAAGGTTTTGGTAGTGGGGGGGTTACAGGGGTGGCTTCTGTGAGAAGCTGCTGGAAGCTTTCCCTATGTGCCATGGAGCCAATGCCAGCAGGCTCCAAGATGGACCCGCCACTGGTCAAGGCTGAGCCCATCAGCGATGGCGATACCACCTCTGGGATAACAGATTTAAGAAGGGAAAAAACCAGTTGCTGTGTCACAGAAACTGCAGCCGGAGAGAGGAGTGAGAACATGTGAGAGAAAGAGCCCTGCAGACTGCCAGGTCAGTGCAGGAGGGGGAGGACATGCTCCAGGCGCTGGAGCAGAGATTCCCCTGCAGCCCATGGGGAAAACCATGGTGTGGCAGGTTGTGCCCCTGCAGCCCAGGGAGGACCATGGTGGAGCAAATATCTACCTGCAGCCTGGGGAGGACCCCACGCCGAAGCAGGGGGATGCCCAAAGGAGGCTGTGACCCTGTGGGAAGCCCGCGCTGGAGCAGGCTCCTGGCAGGACCTGCAGATCTGTGGAGAGAGGAGCCCACGCTGGAGCAGGTTTTCTGGCAGGACTTGTGACCCCACAGGGAACCCGCACTAGAGCAGTCTGTGCCTGAAGGACTGCAGCCTGTGGAAGGGACCCATGCTGGAGCAGTTCATGAAGAACTGCAGCCTGTGGGAAGTACCAACATTGGAGAAGTTTGTGGAGGACTGTTTCCTGTGGGAGGGACCTCACGCTGGAGCGGGGGAAGAGTGTGATGAGTCCTGCGCCTGAGGAGGATGAAGCAGCAGAAATAATGTGTGATGAACTGACCATAAATCCCATTCCCTGTCCCCCTGTGCTGCTCTGGGGGGGTAGGTAGAGAATCTGGGAGTGAAGTTGTGCCTGGGAAGAAGGGAGGGGTGGAGGGAAGGTGTTTTGAGATCTGGTTTTATTTGTCTTTACCCTACTCTGGTTGATTTGTAATAAATTGAGTTAACTTCCCCCCAGGCTGAGTCTGGTTTTGCCGGTGATCGTAATTGGTGAGTAATCTCTCCCTATCCTTATCTCAACCCACAAGCCCTTTGTTATATTTTCTCTCCCTTTGTCCAGCTGAGGAGGGGGAGTGATAGAATGGCTTTGGTGGGCACCTGGCCTCCAGCCAGGGTTAACCAACCACACTCAGTTATATAGCATGTGTTAGAATTGCTCAATTTATGAGAGGCTTACAAAATACTAATTTTATATTATTGTTGTGTTTGTGAGGTGATAAAAACAATGCAATAAAGAGGCAACAGGTTTTCAGACATGCATAGCTTGTCCATATAAGACTTACCTGGCATTAGCTTATGTTAGTTTGTCATGAATTCCCACACAGGTACTCTTTGTCTATCCAAACCCTCTGTCACCCTCAGAGAAAAATCTTACCGCCAACATAGGTAAAAGCCCCAAGTTCACCTTAGCACAGAAAAGAAACATTCAATTTGAAATGAAGATGTACAGACACCCTCCTTTTATACTGCACTGCAATGCTGATAACAAGCCTGCATAACCTCTACCACCACCTTAGTCTGCCTGTCTCAGAGCATGCAGGTGCCATTTCCACTGTTCAGAAGTCTGAGAATTCACACACCTGGGGTCACATACCAATTCCTGCAGCTATGTTCTGTACTTCTGCATCTCCTCTGCTGAAATCGTCAGTTTCTTTGGTCTCTGGGAAGCATGACTGGTCTTTTCTTTTACTGGAATATCAAACCAAATGAAGGAGTGGAGACACTCCAGGAACCTGTCCAATGCTGTAGCAAAAGAAAAGAGTTAAGTAAAACCAACCAAACAGCAGAACATCAGGGACAAGAAGATCCTCCATTGCTGGCAGCAATGGCAAAACCCCCACCACAAGTAATTTACATAGCGTATTTGTAAGCAATGTCTTCATGCTCTGCATATTTCAGTCAGCAACAAGTACATTTCAGAGGATGCCAAGCAAGAGGGCTTTGCCCCCATTACCCAGGTTAAAATAGGCCTTGAGAGACGGGAGCGCTACAGATCCAGCAGACCTAATTACAAGAAAGAAAACACGATATTGAAATTTTCTAGGATCAGATTCTTAATTAAAATTTCCAAATTATTAATTAAACTGTATTTGAAACAGGTAACTTATTTTTTTCTTTTAAATAAAGGTATTCTCAGGTGCATTTCTGTTGTGCAACTGATACATAAGGAGCCTCTTCACTCACCCCAGGCTTCCAGAATGAATCAAACTTGCCACTGGCAGTGCCAACAGGATTCCAGCTACTGGAGTCTAGGAAAGCAAGACCCCAAACTTGTAATCCATGCTTTTTTTTGTTAACTTCTCTTCCTTAGCTGTATTTTGTCTAGACGCATCTACCCTTCTACTGCCTCATCAAACTCCTATTTAACATTTTACCCATTTCCTTAGCTCTACCATTCTAACAAGTTTTAACATTATGAAAGCATTGACCTCAGGGTCCTTAGTTTGTATTTAAGTAAGAAAGAGCCCACTGATTTCTATTGCTCCATTGCTTGGTGCAGCCCACACAGCATTCATTAAGCTTTGCCTGGACAGCCCAAAATGAAAGCGATGACCTTTTGGCAAATTTTGCTGCAATAATTTACCATATGATCATTCTCAGCAGTTCTTCCTGCCAGAATTTACCACTCTCCTTGAAGTCCAACAGGCAGAACCACATGCAAGGACATCAGTTAATCTAGCATGTTAGCTTCATGGGTGATTTTAGTCTTAGGCAGCGATGGGATGTTTCTTAATCAGTTCCACTCTTGCTAAATCATCCTGCCCTCACACTGCAAACTGTTGTACCAACACAGCCGTTCTTGTGGCTCCACGGTGAACTATCAGGCTGAAAAATAACATGGGGGAAAGAGTTTCAATCAGATTAATTCCTTGATATGGTTCATAACATGGTGATACAGTTTGGCACAATCCAGTGGGAACAAGTAATAAGAGACTGGTTAAGCTAGCATATTCACTAGACAATCGCACACTGTGCGAACTGTGATCCACATACATGAGGTTTTGCATTGTGCCTGAGGCACAAACAGTCCTTCCGTTCTGCCAGCTCTGTGACAGAAGTAACCTTCAATAGAGAATGAGGTGGACTTTAGGACAATCAAGTTTTAAGCCAAGAATTTATCTACTAGAGCACGTGAAATGAAAATGTGTACTTATTCTGTTAATGTTTCATCATTTGCCCATGCTTTTAAACCATCCTAAGTAATATCTACATTTGGAGATGTGCAATGTGTATGTACGAGATAATGTCTACCATCCTCTAGATGCCTCGTAAGAAATTATGATGTGGACTAAAACTGACAGAAGGATGAACAGCTTTGAGAAAATAAGAGATTGAGTCCCATATCTGTGTGTGTATATACATGTGATGAAAAGTCATTTGTACCTAGAAAATCCAGGGCTGAAAAGCTCTTTAAAAGAACATTTGTTTCAAAGTCTGGAAATTCACAGGAAAAAAAAATAGCTAAAAATAAACAGAGACAAATGGCCATTAATGAAGCTTAAGTAGAAGAACAAGAGAATGGATATACTAGAGGCTAAAGGGATAAAAGAAGCACTTAAGAACTATTGTTTCAATAAGACCTAATCACTAACAAAACAAAACAAAAAAAGGGAATTAAAAAAAAAAGAAGCTTACACTGCTCTCCATTTACCTTGCTGAGTTAAGTTTCAATGACTGACAAAGCATTTCAGCTGTTTCAAAGAACTAAGTACTGGAAGACATCAGGAGCAAGTAAATGTCACATTCTATCCGAGTAAGTGCTAAATCCAAAACATGCATAGGTTACTCTGAAATAGATCACTTCCTTGCACTGAAGCACAGTTCTTGATTCATCCCATATCCTCAACATGCTAGAAGTTGCAGACTTTGAATTTTATTGCTATTGTTATGTGCACAGCAAATACATTTTGGCTTTTGATTGCCAGCCTTTATCTTTCTTGCAATTACACAAAATGCAGGACTAAGGGTGATTATCAACTTCCATAAAGCAATGCTGATGCAGTAATGCTTGCTGACCCAAGTTTTACCAGAAAAAACAGTAAGTTTTAATGGAAAATGCTTTCGCTGTCCTTTCAAATAAAAGGAATCAGGTTTACGGTTTGCACTTGATAGCATTGTGACTCCTTCTGTTCTCTTTGATTTGTATTGTCTTTCAAAGCAGAAGATGAAACATGAAATACATAAATTCCAGAAAAATAAGAGTAAACACTCCATCAAAAATTGTTGTTGGAATCATGGATTCTTTTGTTAATAAACAACAGCTACTTACCTCATGATATCCGATTCTTCGAAATATCTATCAGTTACAGTCTCAATATTCATGGGTCCTCACGCACCTGAATTTGGATTCTTTTGGCCAAGAGTGTGTATTCAGACTGCCCTTATGCCCTTGGTGTCACTGTGTCCCCTTTCCAGAGACAGAAAGAGAAGAACATAACTGTCTCTCAGTAGTAAGGAAGGCTGATTATGGAATACATATGGAGATCACATCTCAAATAAAAAAAATCCCTTAATGTAAGCAACCATTCCTTCTTTGAGATTCCTCACTCTCAGGGGTCATCTATATAGTAATTCAGATGAACTAAACTAAATTGAATAAAAGTCACTTAATTTTTTAACGGGAGTGTCCATGAAGATTTATTATGCACAAACTACTATATTTTAAAGTTACTCCTTTAATTAATTTCATTTTCTTTAGTGCTATATATTGAGATGTGAAAAGTAATGAGGCAGAACTTGCCATGCAGGATAACTGCAGTACTTCAAAATCCATTAACCAGTAATTTGAAGACAGCTTAAGAAACGCAAGATTGCATCCTGGTATCTTCATGTTGAGTAATATGACTGAATGTACATACCAACTGGACTGTTGTTCTATACAGAATTTTGTTACACAAAATTGCAGCAGCTGGTCATGTTAAGAGTGTACTCCATTCCTTACGCTAGTTGCTTTAAATCAAGCTAATTCACACAATAATCTACAAAAAGGAAAATAACGTCTCTCTACATGAAAAGCTGGTGCTGCAGTTGGCAGAAGACAGATCCTAATAAAGTTCATAACTCACAACCGAAGATACTAAGAATTAACTGGCATGACTACAGTGTTCATTATGCTTTAAAATGGAACAACAAGTAAGAGTTTGAACATAATCTCAGAGATAACTGGTCAAAGAGAACAAAACTCAACACATGGTATATATATGCACTACAAAGGTGAAGAAGTTTATTTATCCTCTCTAAAATAAGGGTAAAATCTAGTAACATTAATTTGGCAATTTTTAATTTTAAAAAATGCTATTATTAGGAATGAGGAAATCTAATTATGAAACGTAACTTGCCATTTGTCTCTATAAGAAATTCAAACACATTATACCATTTTTAGTGCAGTTTGTCATTATGCTTCAGAAGCCTCGTTACAAATGAGGTAACTATTCTTACTACACTCCTGCAAAAATCTCAGCACAATATTTTGCTCCAGGTACAAAAAAAGGGTGTCAAGTATTTCCAGGTACCCATGGCTCCTCCTATTTTTCAGCCACCAACTGGTTTTGCACCTTGTTAAGAACTACTGGGACTAAACTTGCTGGAATGTAATCTTACTGCCTTTTCTATACCTTTTTTTTGTTTGTTTTTTGTTTGTTTTTTTTTTAATTTGATGAGTGACAGAGGCCAAAGACATTTTCTGAAAGATGAGCATCTAGGTAAATGCTTTTAATTGCAAAGTGACCAACAGCTTTTTTAACAAACTTCAGATCTTTATATGAGTAGTAATTGTATCAAGAAACAGCTCAGAGGTGGGCAAGTTGCTGCTTCTGAGAATCACAGAAATTGGGCTTCATAAGATTTAATTTCTATCTTAAAATTCTGGTTTGGAGAATACAGAAGTTCCCATATAGTATTTCGAAATAAAACAGTGAAAATAAGTAATGTTTCTTGTTTCAATATTTAATCCAAGCAGACACAGACACAATTTATAAAATTATTCTATTGCATTAAAGTTTTATATAGCATTTAACTTTTATGAATGTTTTTCCTTCAGTGTATCATATATTCATATTTTAAAATATCTTTGCACAGTCCTTTGTGCAACTACATGCTAAAAATCTGCAAATGCACACTTAACACTAAACAGCACAAAAAATACATTCTGTATCCATTCATATGCAAATTTAAAACATCTCACTTGGCAGATAAACAATGAAAAGTTATTTTAAAAAAATCAGAAACTACAAAAATGCGCACATAAAAGTCTTCCCTTTTGGATTTTTAGTAAAATACTGCTCTGTATAAGATCTAATGTAAAACTCCAGTGCGTACAAAATACTTTATATCTATGAGAAAAACAAATGCTTAAATTTATATCTGTATGAATTAAACATAATCACCTTGTTAAAATATAAAACTGAAATCATACGGGACATAGCATAGGTCAATGCAGATGTCGCATCTACCAGGACATGTAAAACTGTAATTAACTGGGCACCAGGCAGTCAGTATCATAGAATATATTTAACCTAAAAAGCAGGGACTAATACAATATGCAGCAGCTACAGAATAAAGTGTTTAACCAGCTATATATACTAAATATAGCAATTCTACCTAGAGAGGTAAAGGAACGCTTCGTCTGATGTAATTAATTAATAATAAAAATTGCCTTGTTTACTGATGTTAAGAGTATAGTATCCTTCATAACTGTGTTTCTAAAAAATCTGCATAAATTGGCTATCCAGGTATGTCAAAATTCTGTTATGCGAGACTATTAACAAAGCCTCATCTCCATCACAGGAATTTCTAAACAGATCTTTTCTCTGATGATCAGATTACTCAGATGGGATATGGGGGACTAACATCTGTCTCATAACTAAATTTCACATAAACACTTCTAAAATACTGGTGTGTCAGAATTGTGTCAGTCTTATGTTGTTGCTCATGACAATAAATCACCAACATACAACTTCCCTTTCACAGAATATGGCTTCAAACCCTCTTTAGACTAGATAGCTACACAAAGAGAACAACAAAAATCAATGTATTTTAAGACTGTATATAGACTATTTTACAAGGTTTGTGATACTAAGTAAAACGAAATAAAATTTCTTAACCTTCTTTTTACCTCTGTGATCCTTTTAAAGGGCTTGCTGCTATTCTAGAAATACTGCTGAGGCAACAACTGTTTCAGAGAAATCAATATAAAAAATCCTGTAACATGATAATAATGTGAAACTTGGTACTACACCAAGAAATGGAGGCAAAGAACAAGGTAAAGGAACTGAAAGCAAGTCTACAGACTTCCAGATCCAACAAAAAACCTGTTTGGAGGCAACAAAATTAATCACTAGACTATGCTTTATTTCTAAGCTTTCTGGGCCTCAGAAGAAAAGTGTTTTTTCTAGAACAGATTAGAATAAAGAAGAAAAATGAAATTTAATCAACATCAGTAAACAGCACCCACCGAGGCTTCAAAGTTTCTCTTAGACTGAAGATTTCTTATTAATGCCAAGAAGAATGGTACCTGTAGGTTAAAAGTAGTGCAGGGACCTTTGAGACTTCTTTTTTTCCTATATGAACTAAGAATGATGGCGTTACTTCTTTTACAAGATAGCTCCCTCCAAAAATTTAAGTCAACTTTTTGTCTGAACGTTCTTACGGAACCAATAGTAACAGGTCTGGTAATTTAATTTTGCTACACAGAAATTCTATCACAAAACTAAAAAAATAAATACTAAAAGTCACTAGCAACAAGAAATAACCTACCATAGAGAAGGTTTCAGGGTGCAGACTATTACAGGGAGAAATGGACTCTAAGTAAGCATAACTCTGACAGCCATACTACACAAATGGACATCTTTAAACACTGGCCATTTTTATAATTTAGAAAAAAAAAATCAGGGTATCACTAGCATCTTAGGAGGCTACACAGATCTGCAGTAGATATCTATGTTATTTTATCATCAGAAAAAAATGAAATTGATAATGCATCTAGATTAAAAAAATTAAACATTACCAAAGAGGTGTCTACTCTGCAAATGTATTTTTTTATTGAATACATCCTATAAATCTCCTGGAGCAGATTCTGCATCAGCAACCACTTTTTGCCACTCTTAATACTACAGATGCATTAATACCTACATTTCGAAAGTTGTAATGTTGTTGCCCTCTGGTATAAAATGTAGCAGTTCATAGTTCAAGTGAATTTGGCAGTTCCACCATTGCTCAGTTTTAGTCATACTGATGAACTGGGAAGGACCTCAAGAGGCAATGTAAAAGCTGCATTTAAATAATCTTTCCTTTCTTACTACACTATTTAAAGATAAGTTAGAATACAGAATGTTGTACTAAGCAATGTTAAGATGCCCAACTTATTACCGCTCCATATCCTTCCCAAAAACCATGGCAATTCTGAATTAAGGTTGCCACTGTTATTGCTGCTTACCTAGTATAGTCTGTAAGCCACTGTTTAGAAACCTAGGCACAATGGATGGCATGGTAACCTTAACTCAGCATTTCCTGGCTTTTGCTAATTTAAGTAAAAATAATTAAGCTTTAACATAATTTTTATAGTTTTCATAACAACCTGAAAATCATAGCAAATAAAATGTATTTCATTCTATATTATACTTAAAGTGGCTGGTCTTTTGAATAGAGCTTTCTGATTTTTTTAAATGATAGAATATAACAGTGGGGGAAGAGTTAAAGATAAAATACACCTAGCTACCATATTTATTCTGAAGATTTTGGTGCGCCAAAATTGACAGCCAGCTTTCTTGGCTTTCGCTTGCTGGAAGTGTTTGGTGTTGATTTGTTATGAGGAACGCTTGGAGTAGCCACATTGTCTTGAAATGAAACAGTGGACTGAGCAGCTTGAGGAGATTTTAAAGGAGCTGAAGAACTATCTTGCTGAATGTGGTCAGAAGACACTGGCTGTTCATTCTTTAGTGGTGCAGCTTGAGGGGAACTCTGAAACTCCTTGAGCTCAAAGTTTTTCTTGCTAGCAGCCCTTTTTTTAGTTACCTTTAAATTAAATAAATATTATTTAACAGAATGCATTCTCAAGAAACTGAAAATATTCCACTTTTAGAAAACATGCATACAGTTTTTTACAATAGTTTTCTAATACTAAATAGTGCTTTCACAATGGGGGTGTTGTTGCATTCATCATGTAGGCATATTTCTTACAAAATTAGAATATTAAGACAAACCTGCCAATCTTACCTGCAGAGGTATAAACTGGTTGTGAGAACCAACTGGTATAGTTCCTGCAAGAGACACATTTCCTGGATAGGAGCCAGGATAATAATGTTTAGGCACTGGCGTTCCCCAGGACACTGGACCAAACATGTGAGATGATGGAGGCATTATATTAGCTGTGAAAATAAGTAAGTTTTAGCTTGCTTTCCTGAAAAAGAAGATGCCAACTCCCCAAGACCCCAAAAGTACTCCCACTACATGTGTCTGCATGCTGTTTCTCTTTCCAATAAAGCCTCATATTCTTCATATTTACTTGAAAGTACTTAAGTATTTATTTATTATCAAAACCAGCCTAAACAAACAGTTCTGCTTTTACACAATTACACCTAGATGACAGCAGTTAAGAGCACTAAGTCACGGCACCTGCATTTCAGAGTGCACTAACTTAGGATCTTCGCATCCTTAGCCGAGTGATGTATTAGTAGAAGGCTGCAAGTTTAGGCCATCCTTTTGAAACAAGTCAACAATATAGAAACCCTGGGGAAAAGAGATGTAGCAGCTGCTGTATGGGTTGCTAGGATGCTACAATGGTGCTGACTCATTAATTACTAGCTGTGAATGTGAGCTTTAGTAGAATACAAAATAGACAGGAACCAGAAACCCCACCAGTATTTTTACCAATTTTTTTGGGGGGGGAGAGCCGTTACTTACCATGCTAATGTTTGGCAGTGTACAACAGGACTGTGATGCAGCACTTCAGTGAAAGTTGGTTATAAACCAATAAAAATACTAATGCATGGATAACCATTAACTTTAGGGTGGGGGTGGAAATCCGTGTAGAAAATCAAGGAAGATATTTCTTAGGAATTCTGGACTGGGACTATCAGCTTTGAACTAACTACTATTGTTTTGAAGGAAAAAAACAAACAACAAAGACTGAATGGACAAATACATTCCTGAGGAGAAGAAATAATTGGGAGAGATGTGATTCTTTGTATCGAATTAATTTGCATATAGATGAGAAGAGGTTCATGAACTGTTTTCAAAGCAGTTCAGACATACAACTACATACGCAGAGACCAAAAATGGGGCTTTCTGGAAGGCATTAATTTTCATATAAAGAACTATTACAATTACAGCATATCGTGACAATACCTGAAATGTGTACTAGTCAAATACTTACCAGGGGGTTGTGCAAATACTGGAGGAATAGATCCAGGTGGCACAGGAACTCCCAGTGGTTGATAATTTGGAAACACTGGTGGAGGTGGAGGCAAAGGGAAGTTTACTCCTATAGAACTCTATGAAGAAGGAAATGGAGGATTACAAAACCACACAATGCAACAGAGACAAAGATTTTAGAAGATTCTTTGCATCCTCACCAAACGCTGTAAAGCAAAAAGCGCAGCTTTCTCCTTCGCTTCAGCTTCAGAATGACACTGTGGTCCATGAACCAACAAACCATTTGATAATTTTATGTGACAAACTGTCATGGTCTAGAAAAATGAGACAAGATTTTTGAGGGAATTTATATTGCTGACAAACTGTGAGATAGAAACAAAAAACTTGTTTGTTTTGAAAAAAGGCAACAAAAGGAGCTAAGGTTTATTTTTAGATGGATTTCAGTGCTCAGTCCAAATGTTTAATATAGGACAGTTGGAACAAAGTTGAGAACTTTAACTTTTGCAGAAAAAGCTTTTTACCTGTGGTGTTTTTAGGAAAGAGAAATCTGGTTGCGACATTCCAACAAGAGAACAAATACGAGAAAGTTCAGAAACAGTAGACAGTGCAGGCTGTGGACAAGCGAAAGGGTGACCTCCAGTTTCCAGTGGTGCTGTGTTCTGAGGGCCTCCAGTACTATGAGGCTTGTTCATATAAGCAGCTGACAAAATAAAAAAAGAAAAAACCACACCAAAAAGCTGTATCACAAATATTTTCTGCACTGAAAGGTTAGCAAGTTTGTTATTAGCAGAAAAAAAACACATTTGATTTTTTTCTAGTATTTTCATCTGACTAACAAAAACCAGGAGATTATATATAAAGAGATTTTTAGATGTGAATAAAGAAGTAGAACTGAGAAAGATAGACGTTTTATTACTATATTTTGAAAATCAGTACTATACTGTTAGATATGTTCTAAAATGTCACTACAAGGTGAAACTGTGAACTATGAGCTGTCGTCTAAACATACCCATTCTTTTTGTTTGTCTATATTGCAAGGTAGCTCCATGGCAATCCTGTCTACTAGGGGGAGCAGGAACATCATTAACTTGGGATTTCACTTCATTCCTTGTTTCCAGGTCAGAGCCATCTATCTTCAAAATCTCTTTGAGCATCTGTGTTCCTTTCTTTAAAAATACAATAAACCATTCAGGGACATGATGGCATTCAGATAACAATACCTTCTTACTTAACTCTGAATATCACAAATCGGTAACATAATCTGAATTTTTGTTTTCCTATCAGTTACGTTTTATCAAAGCACAGTTAACAGCATCTTAGCATAAACAAATATGTGTGTTAATTTTCTCTGAGAATATCTAAGTAAAAGCTCATCACTATGTTTAAAAAGACCGTATGAGGTTTCATGGAGTTCCTTTAAATAGAAGCATTGATACCAAGATAGCAGATGCTCAACTGCAAAGTAAGGATTCCTGCAGTATACAGACCATAGCAAATGATTGTGGTGACAGATGTTCTTCATTTGTAGCTCTTGCTTCCTTGGAATAAGTCTGCACTTCATTTTCTTTGGAAATTTTCAAAGAAGCTAGAAGGCCTTCAAGTTCCTTGTCCTTCTTAGAACAAATAAAAACAAATAAAAACTTAACAGATGCAAGAGGAAGGGTATATTACTTTGAGATTAATTTTATGCTCCTTCAGGATTTTTTTCTGCTTAGTTTTGGCAGATCACAGTCATGTCTGCTCAGAGTGTGAACAGATATCCAGACTACGTCAAGTTTTGCATACTAAAAAGATGCAAGTATTGACTAATAGGGAATTGATTTAATGAATGATCGAAGTTATACAGGTTTGTCTTGTATCTGTTATAAACATAAATTTGCACACGAGTGATGAGGAATAGCTAGAACAAAATGCACTGGAAACAGAAGTTATTCAAAGAGCACAAGAAAATCAAATATATAGGATCCTACCTTTCCACCTGTAGAAGGACCATCAACTGCAGCCTTCTGAATTACAGGCATGTTGGTACTTTCATTCCTCTTCAAAAGTTTGACATTGTACTTATTCACACCTGAAAAATTCTGAAATAAACTGCAGCACTTATTACTGAATACTAATACTCAATTACTCATTGTAACACAATCATATTAGAAATATATCTGCAAATAGCTTTCACAAGCTAATAAGAGGATTTCACCTTACTAAAAACCTAGCATTAGTGTTTTCCCATTACAGCATAGCTTTTAGAGTCTGAGAGGAATAGGAAAATCATTTGGTATCATCATTATACATCTTATGCACTTTCTCTCATTTTCTGTCTGTAAAATCTCTAGAGAAAAAAAACATTCCAAAATAAAATTTACCTAGTAAAAGAACCAACTAAGATGCCAGTTAAAGAGAAATCTGTAAAGTGATGAATCAGATCAGAGTAAAATGAAAAGAAAATACTGTATGTACTCGTTACAGAAGAAATTACCTGTTTGTTTGGTATTTTATTATGTGGCTGACTTTCACCTCTTGTAACTTTGGAATCTTCTTTAACTACAAAAGAATGCATTCTTTTGAAATGCTCTTAAAAACCATAACAATAATCAAGAGTCAAAAAAATTAATAACTCCATACAAGTACACAGAGTTGCATTAATTTGAATGGTTGCATCAAATGTTTAATTCATACTTTATAAGTCTTTTGGTGTATGCTTTTCTTGTAGGATAAAATAAAGTGAAGTATATGCAATAATATATCTAATTTTATATTCTAAAACATGATCACAAGCAAATTTTCAAAGCCAAGTTGTGGGATTTTTTTGTTTGGTTTTTTTTTTTTTTTTTTTTTACATCATATTGGTGGTAAGTCAAAACAATGCAGAAAAGCATTTTTAAAATGTTCATGATTAATTGTTAAAAAACCTA
>JANZLQ010000089.1:25275008-25299896 GCA_026212715.1 Elanus axillaris
TATAACTAATTTTATATTAAAAAACATTAACACAACCAAATTTTCAAAGCCATTTTTTGGGTTTTTTTTTTTTGGTTTTTTTTTTTTTTTTTTTTTTTTTTACATCAGATGGGTGGAAAGTCAACACAATGCAGAACAGCTTGATTAAAAGGTTCAGGATTAAGTGTGAAATAACCTAATATGCACACCAGGGTTATTATTTGACAATAATAAGTGTAACATAGTGTTTATATAACTACAATAAACTATTTTCTGTCAATAACTACAAAAAACTACAAAATAGGCATTTCAATGAAGATCAGATAAAGCAAGTAGTTCTCCTAAACAAAGTTTCTAATTATAGTACTTACATTTTTTATATGGCTCCTGTTTTCTTTGCTGACCTTTAAAGCTGCTATCATTGAATCCTGGCTTATAGAACTGACTGCCAGTTCCCAGCTTGATTTCCTGAGGTAGAACGGCACCCTAGGATTTCAAAGATCAAACCTTAGCCAGAAAACTATGTACCCAGTGTATACATAGTAGTCCCATACGATTACCTCTTTCCAGAACTATGGATACCTTGTGTAACTATTTTATCCAGAGGATTTATTTGTAACATTAACTAGAAAGCTTTATGATGTAATGAACTGATGTATAAAATTAAATACCTTCATATTGTGAACTCAGGAATCTGTTTCAAGTTTTTATACTAACCTTCTCATGCATGTTTTGCTGAATGTGGTGAGACTTCCCAGAACTCTGCAATGATTGCCATATGCTGCAGAATTCATCATCTTGCTTACTCTGTGCCTGACAAAATAAGAAACAGCACCCCCCACAAACTCAGCAGCTATAAACTCAACTTTTGAACAGCTAATCATATACAAAGACATTCTGAAAATCATATGGTCCAAGTTTAACAGTGCTCAGGTGACAGAAATTTTCACACTGACACTAGTAGAACTTGCAGGTATCTAATTTATGAAATAGGCTATTGTAGTGGGTTGTATCTATATAACAACTCCTCCTAAGAATTACTATTAAACTGAAATGAACTTAGTTTCTTTTGAGATTGTTTTTGTTTTGTTATTAACATTATGAACATAGGAAAGATCATTGAGTATAATTAAACTCAGATAATAATTCAAAATGGTTTCAAAAGCATGCTCTCATAGTGGTAGTATTCTTAATTTTATTATTAGTGCCTTATTTTCTAAGGACTTATCAATCAGCCTCAATTGCTTCATAATACTACAGGTATGCTACCACAGAACTGAAGCCCAGCTGTGTAAAAAACACTTTTGAGAATCTAGAATCTAAACAAAGGTAACACAGGATATTATACTCATTCAAGAACTGGGACAAGTTCTGCTCCAGTCAGTATCTGGACGAAAACATCTGATGTACTAAAACAAAGTTATCTGTTAATCATGAGAAAAGGACACCCACTGTAAATAGAGGGCCAAAATAAATATTGAGACATTTGGGTCCAATACTAAATGAATCAGAACACTCACTTTATTTTTCTGATAGCCACTCAAAAATGATCCTTTCTGGGGTGAGTTAGAGTTGCCCTGATTTTCAGCCCTGAGACTGTAATGCTGTCTTCCATTCAGTTGCTAAATCATTGAGGAAAAAAAAATAATCAGAAGTGTTTCACTGCCTTAAATTTTGTTTTGGAAAGTAGTTTTTCTTGCACAGACTTAGAAAACACGAGACAATTCTTCTCAGACACACACACCTACAGTAACATGAAGTTACCCATGAAGCTAATTTTCTTTAAAGAAGTCACTTACAAAAAATAAAGTTTAATTAAACCAATGAGAACCCCAATTCACCTGTAATTTTTCCTCTTTTACTATATTTTCAAACAAAGTAGCAAGAAGCAAAATTGACAAGGAAATCGTGTATTCTCTTTCTGAGCATGGACAAACTTGGCCTACAGGAAGTGTTACCTGGAACAGAGCTTTAAGGAAATAATTGCATCTCTGCCCAAACAAACTATTTGTTGACACCAAATATGGTGTCACTGCTCCAAACTAACTATTTGTCTCTTGGAAATGCAACTGGAGCTACTCAAAACAAAACAACTGTCAATAAGGAACTTTTGGTCCCTTTCATTATTGGATTAACTCATTTCTATAAGATAAAGATTATCCTACTTCTAATATACTGACATAAAAAATAAATTTTGTTTGTACCAATGAAGATAACAACCATGGTCATAATTCAGCTTCTAGGGAAAAACATTATTTGTACATATGAAGGAAAAGCCTTACTTGAGTAGGAACAAAAAGGGAGCGAGGAGAATGGTTGAGGCCTCCCAGATGCACTTTTTGTGGGCATACAGATGATGGGTCAGATGCATATGAATTGTAGTTATTAACAGCTGGCTGAGGTTTAACTATGGCCGTGAGTTTTTGATTTCCCATTTCTGACCGACTACCATGAGACAGGTTAATTAAGGCACTTGATGGCAGACGATAACCTCTGGCAGGTGAGCACCTTAAGAAAAGCAAATTATATAGTTGTTTCATGTAGTTTAATTGTTGACATTTCAATGTATCTGATTTACCAACACTGTTGCCTCTGTGCCAAAAGATAATGACTCCAGTTTGAATAGCAGAGGCTGAAAACTGTATGCAACATGGAAATCTAGTACCATTACACACAGTGTTAATCCAGTTGTGCTCCCCCCTTTGGCTTCTGTCAAAACCAGAAAACAACAGTAATTACTACTACTCTGAATTTATATTGTACCTTTCAGAGCTGAGCTCAACGAAATTTTAAAGATGAGTGAATCGTTACAGCATAGTTCTGTAGTAAACATTTCTGTAAAAAATTATGAACCAGGAAAAAATATTCTTTTTCTGAGATGAAAACTGAAGCCAGTAGCAGAATTATAAAGTGAAGTTAAGTTGCATTTAGTCAGTTTTATATCTTCCTTTATGATTCTGAATACTGGAGGTTATCTGTGTCACAGGACATGTGACAATCCCTGCAAAGGACTGGATTGCATTATACTTGCTGATAGGGAATAGGTAAGAATCTCCTCTATTTTCTGTCTTAAAAAAATTTAATTTATCTAAGAACAACAGCAAAATGAAGCCTGCTTGGTAATTCAGTGCACTTAGAAGTTTACGCACTTAAATACAGAAGAGTTATCACACTGTTTAAAACAAAAGCGTTAACCATGCCTCTATCTCCTGAGGAACAGTTTAGGTTTTTAATGGTGATTAGAATTTAGTGCCTAAGTATCAATTATTGATAGTTCAGAGTCCCTTCTTCAGAGGAACAGATGATTACTGACTAGTTTTAATCTGTATGTTAAAAACATACTTAAGTAACTTGTTTTCTACATATTTGTTTTAGAAAGACATTTGGATCTAGTGCTTTATTCTGCTGGTTCGTATTTGCTTTCTACAAATCAGAAGCTTCTAAATACACAAAAAAGCCTAAAGAGCATTTCCAAAATATAATATACTTCGTAAAAATTATCCCTACTCAAAGAGAAAAAAGAAACACAAAAGAAATAAAAACTGACCAGCAATGTTGAGAAACAAAGTTCTAAAAATACTCAGTGAAACCAAAGGCAACAATTTCATGCCATCTATACCAATTGCATGAAATGTCTATGAACCCCCCTGGACAAACCTTATAGTTAGGCCTCCAAGGAATTCTTCATCAAACAAAACTTCAAAGAGCACATCTGTTTCTCTACTGGCTATAGGAAACAAAGTAAAATGTAATCCTATATATGTAACAGTAGCTGTTTTCATCTAAATTATCCACATATCTACATTAGCTATGCAATAAATAATGAAAAGACCAAAACCTAACTAACTAGCAACAAAAAAATCCTTATTCCTTAAATGAGTAATTTCATTAAGAGCAATTCGGAAATGCTTCTCGAAGTCATACATGGCTACCCTTTTAGATATATTTTCAACACAAATGTACCATGCATAGCAACTTATCAACCTGCATTAATAGAACTGCAATTTACAGCAGTATGTCACAGTTGCCAGAAACTGCCAGAAAAGAGATGTGAGCCATCTTTACATTCAGGCAGTTGGAAATCAACAGCTTTAACAATACCTTCTTGCATAATGATAGACCAACTCTCCTTTAAAATTATACTAGTATATAATCATTATGTAGAAAAGAATACCTCTTTAAAAAAGCTGCATTCAAGTCTAGTCTATTCAAGATTCTTTTGGATGCAAACTGAATGAGAGAGCAACTACTTAAATGCCAGGTAAGAAAATATATCTCAGACTGCTACACCCAATGTGATTTGGTAAATCCTTTTGTTTACCTGAAATATTTATGGATAATCTTCTTGTCAAAGAAGGTATAAATCCATGCCATTTAACAGAAATGGAGTATCACACAGTAAAAACCAAATTCCAAATAAAACAATTTGAGACAAATAATTTGATAAAATTTTACATTCAATGTAAGTATTAAGGCTAATACTTGTTTTTATCTCTGCTTAACTTTGCCCATATCTTCCCATAACTTCATTGTTACTTTTTTTGCAGCCTGTGTTCTCTTCCACTGATCTCTCTGCCTTCTTCATATTCAGAAGAAACAAAGGGTAAGTAATTTCTTATTCAAAGTACAGCTGTGTAACACATGATATTAAAATAGAATACCTGGAAGTTTATTTCAAAACAGGAAGTATGTCATTAGTGGCTTCAAGTTGCATATGCTTCATAGGTGAGAAATTTCTGTGCATTCACAACCATTATACAAAATACTTTTCTGAAGCCTGCTTTCACATCAGTTGCTGAGCTGTTATATAGCTATAATGCTACAGTTATGAAGAAAATATTACCTCCTTTAATTCCTATAATGGTACCTCGAAGACCAACCGGAACTGAAAAGTTCTCTCTCACATTGACAACACGATCAAACAGCCTATACTCTGCATCTCGATCTGGAACAACCCCATTCTGTTGTTCTAATGGCTGACAATAACCAAAAGACTATGTTAATGTTTGCAAAAAAAAATAGGGATTACAATCAAAATGCATTTATAATAATATCTGAAACACACTATAAAGCAAACGTTTTGGAAAAACATAATTGTTTAAGAACATAGAATCTTCCCTCCCCAGACACAAAGCAAACTTTCTTTTTTTTTTCTTGTAACTCTCACTCACTGCTTCTGCCTGAGAAACAGCAGTGCTGTACATGATCCAAGACAGACCAAGGGGATCAATTTAGACAAAATCATCAAGTGTAATCTGCCTGTATCAGTAACACTGGTATCTGTGGAATACCAGGCAAGATGAGCAGTTGGTCCTATGTCAAGAAGAACTGAATGAAAAGCAAAACAGCGAAGAAGAGACAAATAGGAAGTACATTTTATTTTGCCTTCATCATGCAGCCAATAAGAACTGTAGAAGCATGACAAACAGAAGGTTTATATTATACTGAAAGTCAGTATAATACATCCCGGAGTTTGTAGTTAGTAGAAATTCTCTCCTTTTAGACAGACTACTGTTCTCAAATTAATTTTCTAGAAGGCATCATAAAACTTTTTCTTCCACCAATACTGTCATAAAATTCCACTCTGAAAGTTGGTAGGCTTAGGCAAAATAAGTATGATCTGGACAACTTAACTTTTTAAAAAAAACCTTTTCACATCACTTACTCTGTACAGCAAATGGGGTTTCACAGTTACTCGCACCTTCTTGTTGCTCTTTCTCTGCTAAAGGAAAGGAACAGAAAGTCATTACAAACTAGTGTAGGAACCAACACTGGATTTCAGGTACAACAAAACTCCTGAAAAGATAATGTAGAATTATTTTGTTTATTTTAGATAAAGGTATACAGCTTTCATGAAGTCTTAGGATGACTACATCCAGTTTTTTAAACATGACTGATTTCTTACCAGAGCTTTTGCATCATTTGGCTAATTCCCAAATTCACACCAATTTTATTAACATATCCTTGCAAATTACTTCAAAAAAATCAGCCCATTATTTCACATGGCTTTGCCTTTAGTTTTTGCTTTTGTAATTTCCTTGGCCCCTTTTTTGATCTGTGGCCTTCAGAAAACAACTTTCTAATTTTCCTCAGACCAAAGAGAAACTGCAGGGGAAGAACAGCCGGGATTGCACTTAGGAACAGCACTTCAGATATATACTGACACCTGTTCCTTTCTGAAATCACCAAAGGCAGAGTTCAGAGTATGGCTAATGCTGCTGAATAGCCTCAAAGAGTGAGTCAATTAAAAAGATAAATCATGATCTCTTCTGAATTTCTGGGACAATTCACATTACAAATTCAGATCTTACATTACAATCTGTATTCTTTTTCTTTGGAATGGCAAGTAATTTTCAATAATCTTATTCTAATTCAAGAACTTGGAAAACAATGAGCAGCTGCTTTTTGGTTCACCCCTGCTCACAATGTCATCAAGCTGCATACCTTGCATTTTTCTATTTCTTCTTCAATTTTCTCAACAATGGCTGCATCCAAAATTTGCAAGTCACAAGATGAGCGAGACAAAGCAGACACAGGATGTGCCTTTAACCAGGCAACAATTTCTTGAACTTTTTCAGCTCTAAATAAAAAACAACATAAGTTAAAACATTTAACTGCATAAACTAAGCATTTTACCACATTCCCTGATTTAATCAGTCAAGTTGTTTTTTAATAGGCACAGTGCTTGTATACATTAATAAAGCAACAGAATTTAAGAGTTCTGTATAAGCTTACAGTAGGGGTTAAAAAAAATTTCTAACTGAATCATGCAATACTGTTTCAAAACCATAACCTTAAATTTTGTCTCAAAAAAAAAAAAAACAAATTAAAAAATGAAATTGTTTTGAAAGTATTCAGTAAATTATGTTTGCATCCAACCAACTAACCATGTCCAGCTGTGATTTAAGGTTCTGTGACCAGCTGTTTCTCACAACACAGTAAGAAAGAACTTCAGGGCATGCCTCTGGTAAAATGGAGCACAAACCTGAGATTACTATAATAGAAGAGTCCCACAGTGGTATATCCACCTGGCAGAAGTACTGCAGAGTGCAGCATCATGCAGATTTACCAACTTGAGCCCATGAATAGGGCTTACTAGCTAATAATAAAAGCTTTTTTAATGTTACTATACTTTATCTAGAAGCAAGGTTACTCCTTGTCTCCCACGAAAGTGACAATGTATACTAAAAATGTGCAAAGTACTCTAAATTCTGCACATTATTTTTCAAATTCAAAGTTATCTTAAACAATTAAATTATTGCTCATTTTCAAAAAATGATCTTCTGTTGAATTTGTGACTATTCATTACTATGCTTACTGAAGGTTATTTTAAAAGCAAGAATTATGAAGTAGCCATCGAAAATTAGATTTCTCATTTATTGGACCTGAGGTAAGTCTGACAGAGACTTGGACTCCACAACTGGAATGCACAACATTCTGATCATTTTTTCAGAGTCATCACTGAACAATCATGCTGCTCAAGGAACAGCAAGGTTTCAGTTACGCAGCAGCCGCTATACGATCACCACTAATTCCACAGTGTTGTCAGCCTTTACTACACGTATTCTAGAAAAAAAAAAAAAGAAAATAGGAGAAACATGGCTTACCCATTCTCATCTTCTCCAGGCCAAATGTCATCTTCATAGAAGATATCTTCCTGGCTATTCTTGGCTATATAATTAAATAGTTCAGGGACTCTAAAAAATGAATAAATGGAAGATAAAATTAGTTTCACATCAGCATAGACCACAAAAAAGCCTCATCAAAACAAACTCTGATGGCGTTCAAAATTTCTGGAGCCCAGGCAGGTTATTTACTTAATTTAGTGTCATACTATTCATTTATCAAGGGTAAGCCACCAACAAAATTACTCTATCCCAAAATAAGCTTCTCCTTGGAAGGAGAGACTCTTGGAAGAAGAATATTGGAATAAAAGAAATTCCATCAAGCAATCTCCAAAAGCAAACTCATCAGTTCTTAGAAGATTTGTGTACAGAGGACAAAATCCAAAGACTGATACAAAGGTGGATAACTTGGATGAAGTTCATATCAGTATTTACCTTTCTAAATACTCAGCAAGTAGTTGTTCCACTGCAGAAGAATACATCCATTCATTTCCAATTTTCTTAGTATAGCCAGGAACTTCTTCATTTTTCTTATTGAACTTGAGATTTAGCCCCACATTTGCTTTGTGATCTCCATGAGGACTGGAAATAATAAGAAGTTTATTAACTTACAGTAATATATATGTGTGTCTGTGTACACATGCATTAATAAACACATAAACATACATCCTCAGCCTTAAACCACAGAAAAATTCAATTCATTGTATTGTTTACTTGTTAGCATCACAACAGCTGTGGAACTTACAGGATGTAAGCTGTGCTACGGTAGCTGTTCACATGCATGCCCATACCTTATTGCAAAGGAAGGTAGGGAATATTTTACCCTTCTTCCTTAATTGAGATCTAATCAACCACAATCTACCTGGCATTTACCGAGATGTAGAAGGATGTCCCTGAACAATCAGTAGGGAACAAATGTACATGTTAAATCACAAGAATATGCTCATGTATCAACCATTTCCTTAGTCAGCCGTCCTAGTAAACCACAGTCCTGACATTCAGAGAACTATAGGGATTGCCTCCCTTATATATTTTAAGCAGTTTTAGTCTTAATGAGTTCTTAAAAAAAAATTACATATACAATTATTATCTGTTTATACTAACAGTAATGATTAGTACAATGAAATTAGATCCCAATTCCACCTTTTATTCTCAGTGTGGCAAAGTCAGTTCAAACTCCTGCTTCAATTATGCAAACAGCTAACCAGAAAGGGCAAATTATGTCTTTCTACAATACTGAAGCCAACAGAACAACTCTCAAGTAAACAAAAACTAAAAAGTTTATGATAAGAGAGAAAAGCACTGCATATGAATTTAGTTTACAGCAAATACACCTTGAAGAAAGCTTCACATCACTTCACAGTTATACATTGGATAAGAACAGCACTTAAACATAGCAGAAATTCTGTAGAGTTGTATTAGAACTTAGAAGCTTCCATAAAGTCAAATTTCACAAAGAGAACTTACTTTTTCTTTGATCCTCTTCCAATGAAGATACTCCCTGTAAATCTGGAGACAAGATATCCACTTACTCCAAGACGGCTGGCCAAAATATATGCAGGATTGTATTTCACAGAATATTTCTTTAAAACAAACAAACAAAAAATATTGGCAATTCCCAAAAGGTAAGGATTTTTATACAAAGGGCAAATGAATATGGAAGCATCCCTTAAAGACATTTCCCATTGCAAAATATATTTGACACATTTTTTGAGCTTTCACTAGAAAATCAGTAGTAGTGTCAGAAGCACTTACATGCTGGTTCTGTATTAAAGGATCAAGCTGTGGTTCACATGGAATATTGAAAACTACACGAATTCTACCTTCTGTGATCACATCGCGTGAATCTTGAACCTTGGAGAGAAATACAACACATTAAAAGTGTTATTTAAAAACTGCAGTCTTTGGATACTAGACCTCATAGTCTACTTTATCAAAAATTTTGCTGCACTTGGCACAGAGAAGCTTTGGGATTCATCATCTTGCCTTGACATGTACAGTGCTTCCTCACAGAGGCAATCAAACAGCATTAAACCAAAGGAATCCATGACTGAAAATGGTCCAAAATGGCAACTCTATGTATTGCAAATTATCCCAAATAATTAATAAAAATAATTCTGCATTCAAGCTATGCTACCTTTTTCCTGTTACACCAGTAGCAGTGATAGCGAAACCAGAACCAACCCCTCCTCCATCTGACTAAACATCTTTGATTTAAAATTTTAGCTAGCAAATGACCACTACTGCCACACAACATATCTTGATTATTTTAGGCTTGCAAATACAGCAATGTAGGGCAAAAATAAAAATAATAATTATTGCAACTAACTTCTCCCATGCAGCCATAGTAAGGAGATCCCAGCATAAAGGCTGTACTTCCAGGAGGAAACAAGTCATCCAAAGTTTTGATGTTTGAAAAACGACAGTCAAAGGCTTTGATATCCTACATGAAAAAGACAAAAATGTCAATGTTAAATATCATTCAGTTCTAGTAGAATAATTAAAAAGTTCATATAAATAGACACTTACTCTAAAACATTATCTGAGTCTGAAATAATTCACTGAAGGCAAAGAAGTTAATGCTATATTATAAATGCTGTTACACAAGCAACTATGCTACCTCATAGAGCACCACTCTGTATTTCATTCAAAGTATCAGTAAAAAGAAGACAAAAGCCATTTTTTTCAGTAAGATCTCTAAACTGTGCAACAGGGTCCCAAATTTTGTGACAAAATACTTGCCTAAGCACGTTACTTTTTTTATACAATAAATTACATTGATTTAATATGCTTATTTTTGTCATTCTTTTGTTTTAAAGGAGCATACACTCCTCCACGCACCTCCCTGCCCAAAGGAGTAAGGAGCTATGTGCAAGAAGATATTGCACTTGTATATTTACCTTGACAACAGTTTGGTAAACAAAAGGAAGTGCTTGTTTTGACCACTGCTTCTCCAAATAAACTTCTCCATTCTGGTTTAGTTGATATCTATTACCAGTGAGTAACTGAGCATATACAACAATTGATGTTTCATGAATAATTATTCCTTTCCTTCTCTGGTAGCTGAATACAAAGCAGAACATTTATTTTGGTTACAAAGAACATAACTGAACCAAGAGGGTGGAATTAGTTTCTTGAAATAATAAAAAAATAATTTAAAAAATACTCTTTAACAAAAGGATTCTAATAGTTTGCTTCCTGTTTTATAAAAAAAAAACCCAGAATAAACAGCTTAACCAACTGCTTATCCATTGTTGCTGAACCATCATTGCATAGCTAAGTGCATTAAGTTAAACACATTTTACCTTTACAGTGGGAAGAGTTAGGGGTAATTAAGGCAGTTAACTCAAATGACAAATAATAAAATGGCAAGGTACTGTAACTCGGTTGTGTTCCACTGGGCACCCACACTCCAGAACAGCAACAGCTGTATTAAAATTTAACAATGCTAAGCTACTGAAGTTGTAACTTGATACTATATGACTCCATTCCATATACTTCCTACAACTGAAGATTACTAAGACCAGAACAGAAAATTGACTGGGAGAGTAAATACTGAAACTCATTCATTTGAGAATTCTTTTGCAACAGCATCTAACTTTAAATACCTAGGGAGTAACTACATATTTTCTGAAATTTCAAAGTAAGCTCGTTTATGTCGTTCTTTTTAAATTCCAGCAGACTAATTAACCTTTATCATCAGGTATGCAGCAGCTCTTTTCTGCTACTTAGGTCTGTAATACAGCAACAAGACATAGCTACGCTATAAAATGCAAAGATAAACTTTAATTTTCAAAGTTACTTACTGCTCTGAAATGCCTTGAACTTCTTTTAACCACATGCTTTGTTCCTTATCTCCAACATATGCCACTTTAGTTGGGGGCACTGCATTTCCCATGTAAAGCTTCTGGGTGCCATGTGGTTCTTCCAAATAAAACCTTGAAAATAATTATGACCAGTGTGAATTTAACCAAATAAGATTAATCTAGACATAACAAACTGTGAGCAAAACTTAAAATAGTTAGAAATTACTTATTAAGGACGTGGAAAACTTGCATCATCATTTTCTCTACCCCTTCCACAACAGGCCACACAGCATTTTTTATGTTAAGCATTTTTTAAGTTAAGAATGAGCTCTCCCAAACATCTACATCTATAGCAAAATACTGAAGGACTAGACTCTTTCAGAGATAACCAAACCTCAGAACAATGTTTAAGAAAGGTTCTTCCACCATGCAGCCTTTGATAGATCTGGACTAACTTGCTGTTAAGCAAGTATTAGGCTGTACAAAAGTTTTGGTTTTATTGTAAGGAACTCATTTTAAATAAAACAATAAAGATGACAACTATCTATGAAATGTCTCTTACTTAGTTTCTCCATCTGACACAGCAACAACTCTGGCTTCTTCAAGGTGTGGCCAGTTAACAAAAACACGCTTTCCAAGTACCAAACTGGCAACATTTTCTACCATCTGAAAAAAATCCTGAAGTTACTAATTGTTTAACATATTAAAAGATTTTTGTTAAAATATTTTCAAACTGTTTTTGCAACAAAAACTATTCTAGTTAAAGAACAGGTTTTCTTGCAGAATAAAAATCCCATTTTATCTTATTAAATTATATTTTGATATGTTACATAATCTGTGATTAGAAATGGAGAATCATATTTCATTTTTTAGGACAAAGTATTGTATTCCAAGTATGGATCTTTACAAGTAGCATATGGCAGTTGTAAGACCTGAGTTGATTTACATTTCTGGTATAGGCTTACTATGTACTTTATTTGTTAAATCCCTTAGAACTCTTTGTGTCTCTGGGACACAATAATCAAACTGACAACTCGAGATTAGTGAAATATTTTGTACCATAGATTTTACTTTTGTATCTCGCTGAAATAAACAAGGAGCACTTATGTCCAGGACTTAGCTAGCATCTGTAATTTTAGTCTCATATTATGTTCTGTTTTTCTAATGAGCTTCTGCTATTTTTAATATATTATTTTGGCTTACTTAATTCTCTTTGCCACTTATCTTGAATATTCACTCTCCCTATCTCTCTGCTGTAAAATCCTGTCTCGTTTACCTCCTCTCTCTTTTCCTGGTTTTATTTATTTATTTATCTTGGAAACTTTTTTCTTTTCCTGGATTTGTCTTTTGCTACCTGATATTTTGATTATGAAATAGAGTTGGCTTTCAAAAGATTTAGAAAAATATTTTGCTTCTTCATGTCTCCCCATCAACTCTTTCCTTTAATTCCTCTGTTACACAGTCTCATTTAAGTGGAAGGTCTAAGTCAGCTTTGCTGATGAAAAGGGACTGACTAAAAAAGTGTCTATATACTCAGCTATACAAAAGACATGGGGCACTTGTCTGGAAAATCTGCTTCCTCACATTTATACCACTTCCAACTATTAGTCAGGAGTGAGTCTCACCAACTCCTTAACCTAAGAACATATGATGGCTACCACAGAGAAATGCCAGAAACTCTAAGGAGACAGACATCTAATATTCTGAAGTCACAACAAATTTAAATCTGTCAGCAGATTCCAAAATTCTAGACTGTTGCCCACACAAATCTAGCATTTTAATCCTAATACACTTTATTTTTTACTATTGACTCCAATAGTCAACAAAAGCTTTCAGTGTGAACTAATACCATTGATGTTTTCAGGCAACTGATTCAGCTGATGTTTGCAACACATATACTGAGAATACTACCACCTAATGGTATCAACTTTGGGCTGGGAGACAAGAACTCTAGAGTTCTGACTCCAGGAATTAATTCTATGGCCTTGAGCATACAGCCACATTTCACCTTCCTTTCTATTAATCAAATTTTAACAACTTACACATAAAGCTCACTTTGAAATCAAGCATTACTAATTAAATAAAGTTTCTTAAAAAATCTAAGGATATTTTTTTAAATTAACTATTCAATATATTTAGTAATTATTTTTTAAGAAATGCTTGGGTTTTGAATTGTGTTATAACTTTCAGTATTACTCTATACATGGTTTTGTCCTATAACAGGATTGAGAAGATATAAATAACCAACATTTCAAATCTGACTTTAATGTTTTTTTGTCTGGGTTTTTTTTTGGATTTGTTTCTTTGTTAGGAACTGAATGCTTACCTGTTCTTTAGAGTTCTCATCAGCTATGATTTCTAACATCATGTTCTCTCCATGGCTGCTTTGCTGAAACACCTGTACCCCACTTTTTCTAAGACAGAACTGAGTAAAAACAAAACAGCACATAAAACTTACTTCTCTTACATAGTTATCTATTAAATACAATTTAAAATGTCAGAAGAGATAAATCCTTTACCTTATGTTTAATGTGCTTTAAAGTAGGAAATCCACAAAAATATAATGCACTCTTGTTGATTTTAGTTATCTTATTGTGGGTCATTTCTACATGCCAAGCATCCAAAGGTACTGTTTTATACCTAAAAAAACAGTTGCACAACATTTGCTCATACAGATTGGCCTTTGGCTCTAGAAACTCTCATTACTCATTCAAACACTCATTAATTGACAAATCCTTTGACTTTCCTGTAAGGTGGCAATTAATTTAAGCCACTTGGAATCCATACAAAGGACTATAAAAAAAACCATGCTATTGCTGCAAAGAGACTACTCATTAAGAAAAAGACAAAGCTTCTAGCCACAGTGTGTCCCTATCTCACTATTTTAGTTCATTGTTATTGTTAAATTCTAAACTAGCAATGGTTCCATAGGGTATCATTCATCTTCACAACTATTCATTCTTTACTGGATGTAATCCTGCTACAGGCATTCCTCATATTTTGCTTTACGTTTCACTACTATTGAGGTTACGTTTCCATTTAATCTTGAAACCTCAGCCTATGTTAAATAAAGCTGGCTAATTTCAGTGAGAAGAAACTGAAAACCACACCTGTGTTCAACTCTTTGCACTGGATCCAAATGCTTACGTTTTTTCACAAATGGTCTGGAATTAGCATGCTCATAAATTATCACTATTATCAGATATTTCTACCAGTCTTTCATCCTCTGCGTCATACAAAGTTTAATAATTCTCTAGGGTGTTCTTGCCAACTTAACGTTAGTTCATCCGTTTTGCAAAGTAACATTTGAAGAAAAGGGACAAAGGCTTTTACCATGCCATCTACAACAAGTAATATCTAATTCAACTTTTTACATTTTTCAGTACATATAGTAGCATATACAAGCTTTGGTTAAAATGCTAATAAGTATTCTAACTACTTCTAGTCTATTCTAAAATAGTTATGCCAGTGTTACCTTGTATGACATCTTTCTACTGCAGGGAATTTCTCTGGCCATGGTGACATGTATGGGAACTCTGCATCTTTGTCATACCAGTACATTAAGCAAGCACTGTGAGTATTTCTTCGTTTCTCCTCTTCTTTTAGGTACTTGTTACAGGATTCCATGGCCTGCAACAGTCGTTTCTAAATTTTAAGAGAAATTAGCATATGGTGAAACTGGCAACAAAAATTAGCATGGAAACGTCTACATCAGGAAAGTGGATATCTGCACTTTTCTGGTTAATGTATTCATTTTCTAACTGCAGTCTCACCCTTCCTCATGTCCCAGCTCTGATAAAAATAGGATAATTACAATGGAGTGGCTTTGGGGAATAAAGATTGCCTTTTTGCAAATATATTTCCAAAGACTAGCCATATTTTGTCTTTTACATTTAACATACAAAGAAATATTAAAAAGATTTTAGATGTGACCATAAAATTCTGCAAAATATCTGTTGAAAAAGCTTCAAAACCTTATGGGTCATTCAAGTAGCAACTGTTCTCTTTTGTGAGAAGACTAAGTCCTGTCAACCTTTCACTGCGAACTATGGAAACAATTGACAGGTACAAGCTACCACCTGTATATATCTTAACATCTAATCTGCAATTTTATTTTCATCCACTCTTTGATGTGCTCAAATTTAATCTGATAAAAGATATTACAAAAATGTATATAATACTGTTATCCTATATGTAAAAGGAAAATGTTACTATTTTATTCCTCTCCATTAATGTTTTACTGTCTGATTTGTAATTGAAGCCTTCTACCCATTACTGGTGTTCATGTGAAGAGATTTTCTGTAAAAAGACTGGGGGGGGGTTTAAGTGTTTCTTTTATTTTACCTACAGACAGTCTGTATTTTTGTATGTATATAGGAATAGAATTTTTTTCTCAAAGAATCTGAAAATAACTATTTGAACAGCTGATTAAGAACACAAACAAACAACAAAAAGTACACATCCCTTACTTAAGACTTCTGCCACTTGAAGCTAACTTTGTGGTGACTTAATCTAGCCTTACTCTCCAAGCAGCCAACATCTACAATTTTTCTGTGGTCTTATCAAGTGTTAATTTAAACTTCCATTTAATTGCATGTTTAACTGTTAATTAATTAAGTTCAGTGGATTTGTTATGAAGCCTTTATAGACATTGAAAGAACTTACCTCATCAATAAATGGGATTAATACTACAGCTTCCCATTCTTGCTGTTTTCCATTTAAGTCAGTTTTAAAATCCGGTGGATAATATTCTATAATAGGAGAGTCTTGACTAATCATCAAATGCTAGGAAAATACAACAGAGGAATTAAACAGTATCAGAGACAATTTAGCAATAATTCTAGGGAGAGAGAGAGGAAGGCTGGTATTAAAACCAATTTCAAGGCTGAACAGGAATTCAACATTTATCATTTAACTGTCCTAGTCAAAATTGCTTAGCAAATGCAAGATTTTGCATTTATTACTAACTTTACAATGTACTAAGAACAGTAAGAAGTATGTAACCATACACATAAAATTTTGAGTTAGAATATAACTAAGAGGACATGCAAAAATATTAAGAAAAGAGTCACTTCAGAATAAAGCAGACAACCAATAAGCTATAGATAAATGCAATTTAATTCTAAATCCTACCTGGTAGCATTTAGGTAGGAGATCTTTGCTAGCTGCTGGAAGTACAGCAAGAAGCTGTTCAAATGGCATGAAAGGTTTTCCCAGTTCAAATTTGATTTTGAGTTCACTGATGTTATGAATATCTGACAGATAAGGTGCATAATGATAAGGATAATACCTGCAGAGAAAAAAGCCCTCTTAAGTTACTTGACTTAATTATAGCACAGCAGTGTTCACAGATCAGAAACAAAGAGAACTACATTAAACGTTCACAGTATATAAGGTGAAATGCCACTTGACCTTTAAGCAATTTCTCATTTGACAATTTTTCTTACCAGCTCCATGATTGAACTCCATGGTAATAATAATGCAAAATCCATTGTATTGCCTGAACATAACATTCAGCTTGATCGGCCAAGAAGTCACTTAAAAGAAACAGGAAAGATATTATTTTTTGTCATTTTCACTGGTATGTAAAAAATTACTTAGCACCTTGTACATAGGAATGAAGACAGAGCATTTGGGGAACCTAATGAGACCATGGTTTTCTAGAGTCCTTTAACAGTAATGGATTTTTTCTCTCTGGCCCTCAAATACTTGTTACAGAAAACTTGGCTTGCAGCTCTTCTATCATTAACCAAAAGCATCACTGCTGCAGTATGCAGCTCTGTGTTCTCTGCTTTTGACATGGATGAATATTCTGTCCTCTATTAGACACATGCAAAGACTTATCTTTGGTGTTTAAAGAAAAAAAGTTAAAAAAAAAAGAAAAAAGCATACACTTACTCAGAAACTACTTCTACACCCATTTTAGTCATGTAGTAAGTTCTTTTGTATTGCCTAAATTCAGTTTCAAAGAGATCATCATCTTCTGGTTCATCTTCCAACACAGCTGAAAAAAGCAGTCATGGGAAAAAAAAAGAAAAAAACCCCATAACATTCACTTCTCTGCTACAATAAGGTTTGAAGACATTCAGTTTTGACTTAATGCCTTAACTTTATTCCTCAGTTCACAGTTACAGGTGCTCATACCTTCCTTGCACTGAAAGCAACATGATACAATCAAACAAAATCTCTACCCAGAGAAAGTCTAGAACTTTGGTTTTTCCTTTAAAGACAGGCAACCCATTTTGTAGCCCAATTGCAAGAACAGAGAAGAGAATATAAGCCATCAGGAAATAATTTAAGAAAATGTTAAAACAAATTTTAAAATTTAATCTTTTTCCAGCAACATCATCTTATACCATGGAGTAATATTTATATATTTTTGACATTAAATTTCAAAACATGAGCAAAAGACATTTCCTACAAGTAGAACAAGTTTAAAAACAGAATCAACACAACCAAAAATCCCAAAGCCATATAAAAGTCTGTTCATTTGTCCCCACCTGTGTAACAAGATACCTAGGCATACAATTATGAAAACTGTAATGTTATTGAAGATTTGTTCATTCATCCCTTTAATTCATCATGGAAATACTGATCAGGTAAGAAGCACTTCAAAAGCTTTAGCCCCACTCCCTCTCACCATAAGCCAGCGATGTGCAGTTCCATTTGCCGATAGCTAACTACATAACTCTTTCATCTTTATTAAGGTCATCTCTGACATGAAATTCTTACAGATCTTCCAAATCTATACACAAATTAATGACCTTTTTTGTTATATGTACATAGAAAAATTTATTTGCACTTACTTTTAGGGGTCACTTCACCTTCGTTTTTCTCTAAAGCAGCCAAACACATAGAATTTTCCTGAGCCTATTAAATTAATATTTGAGATAAAGTAACAATACAGAAAAATATGCGCATACCTCATCCACAATCTGCAACTCAAAATGTTATAATCAAGATGTATAAAGATTATTATCTTTATTATTATTTAGTATAAAACCCACTACATTTCCTTCTTGTGTAATTGCCTAGGGAAAATGATTTTACCCATACAGATTAAACAAAGGAGCAGTCTCAATTAAAATCTCAACTACCTTTAAAAAAACCCTGAGTATTTGTTTTCCAAAATACAACTATTTCCAAAACTGTGCAGTACACATTATAAGCATTTTTACCTACATCATACATTGTGCTAGAGCATCAGTATGGAGTCAATCTTTAATCAGTACATTTTTAAAGTTCAAATTACTTTTGTGGTAAGTAAGGATACAAGAAATTGTGTTTTAGAGAGTCAAACAAGCCAAACGTTCACTTCATTCTCACACTACACACCGTCTTTTGTGTACAGCACTGAGTAGCTCTCAATAAGCAGAATCATTAAGTTGGCCCTCTTCCCCTGTACCTGAGATACGCAAGCTCCTGACTGTCACTGCCATTCAAAGGATCAGTCAAGATGGCTAGCTAATACTATACAGCTGCTCCAAACTTCTGTGGCAAATAAGAAAACAACCACAAATAAAGCATACCTTATTAAAGGAAGAGCTAACATCTTGCTCTTACAAACCACGAACTGCACTAAAGAACAGGATAACAATATAAAGTGACAGATTAAACTCAAAGGAATTTCCTGCTGATACTCTGCACTCTGCTGAAGGCATGTATTGAAGGATAGCCAGTGAAGGTGGTGGTAGGGAACATGACAGTGGGGCAGAGTCAAGATACAGAGAAAGGTGCTGTTCCTTATTAATTAGGTATATTTAAAATTGCAAGTTTAATAACCAATGAGATAGCTCACACCAATGAAATTGCTATTTATCTATTCATTGTCAAATAGTTGGCCAACACCAAGACATCCATGAATGATCTATCAGTCTATCTGAAATATGTAAAACTTCCAGCAGCCTATGCATTGAGAAGTAAAATTATAAAGCATAGCAAGTTTGACCATAACTCACCCAGAAGTAAGTTCTGCTGCTGTTGAGGAACAGATAAATTGACATAAAGCATTAAGCTACAGGTTTACAAGATTTCAAAAATCATGAGAACCTGACCTTAGCCATTTCATCACTCACACCCAGCAACACATACAGGCAGTTCCTCAAATGTTACATTTTATTATATTTTCTGATCTCAAAAAATCTCAAAACAGAAGTTATTGCCATTTAATTTGTCTAAGATTAAATTATTGACTTTCAAAAAGTAACATTCTTATTACCAAAACCGCACATATAAAACACTAACCTTTTGCTTCTTTTGTTTATTTTTTCTGGCTTCCTCTGCTGCAATACCAGCTGCCTCGTTGAGGTATTTATTGCCTACTTTACTTTCAAACCATTTTAGGTCTACAAAGACTTCACTGAAGTGTTCACGATCAAACTGTGTAGAAAGATTAAAATAAAGTTAGAAATATTTGAGATTGAGTACTAAATTAACAACATCTTTTTAGTATGTGCATTAGATTACATCTAGAGTCATTTGTACATAAACATTTTGCTCTAGAGCTACAACTAAACTATCAGAGTAATATTAAAAAAAATCTTTTTTCTTAGCAATATATAACATATACCCAAGACATATTTTGTTTTCTTTCAGTAAGGCAACAATGGGTAACAAAAAGATAGATAACTTCCACACTTCACTATCAACTCTAGGTGTAGCAGATATATACAGTGTCTGGGTAATACAGTCTTGTGCCACACCCCCAACATTTTCATAGTTCTCCCCAAGAATCAGAAGACAAGGCTGAAGCAGGAACAGATGAACTTCCTCTTTCCAAATTCAGCAGAAGGCTGAGACCTTTCCATTTCTATACAGCCTATACCTTTTCTCATCTCTAGGGTGGATTACTACAGTGGCACTTAACAGGATTGCCTCCTGTAAACCAGTCAGTTCATGAAGAATGCTGATGCCCACCTCTGACAGATACTAATGCTTCATTGCTTTTTACCAGTGATCTTCATAAAAAACTTGCAAAAGATACTGCTCTCCAAGACCTTCAGACATACCTTACCCCACAAGAAACAGACCAGCAGGGGCAGCAAAGAATATTGCTGCCTGCAGCACGCTTTGCCCAGCCAGTACTGCCGCTCATTATTCAATGAAAATTGAGGACCATGATTCTGCTGGTGAATCCTCATTTGACTTGCAGTACTAGAATTTGCTGGCTAAAGCACAGATCAAATGAGTCAATCTCTTTCCTCTTATGTTATGGTAATATCAGAAAACAACTGATTGAATCCCATCAGTTAAATGATAAAACAACTGATTGAACCACTTGTAAAACACAGCCATTTGACACTTTATTAAAACTACAGCATGATGTATTTTGGGGCACTGTATTGAGGTTAAATTCAACAGACTATACCATTCTATACAGTGCAATTTCAAAGTCACTTACATCTGACAGTCTTGTGAGATATTTCTCAAAGCGTTTTAAATTCAGATGCCCGTTTTCATTTATGTAACCTATTGGGAAGATAGAATATGTTTTTATAAATTAACAATTTAACAATATTAAAATTTCCATTTAAATGCCCCATAGATAACAGAATGCAATCTTCCTGACTGTCTAAACAAAGTGTAATAAATGCCAGACATTTTAACATGGCTAAAAAGGTCAACCAATATTAATGCAAGAATATTAATGTTTCTACTTTCCACAACTGAACTTAGTGTTCCTACCTCCCAGTTCTGGCAAGATAGCCATGTACGTTCTATAAAGTAGCGGCAGTGCATCATGATTGATGTGTAAATGAGGTAGATGAGGAATAAAATCATTTCCTACAAGGAAACCCATTAAGATCCAATCGTCGATTATCCTTTCAATATCATATTCAAAGGAAATCTTGTCCTGCGGGAAAACAAAAGGAAAAAAGAAAAAAAACACAGGAGTGTAATTTTTATTATCATGTTTGCATAAAAAGACCTCACACATTTTTTCAAACACAGCTCCAACAGAACTTACTTTTACGGGCGAAAATTCATAATCAATATATTCTCTCATCAGTGATAAGTGCAGTAAATGAAACGTGGTTTCCTCTGGTGCACATGCTCTGTAAATTATTTTAAACATTAAGTTAATTATTTATAATAAGTCCAAGGTTACCTAAACCCAAGTAATCTTACTAGGATTATGTTTTTGCAGAAGAAATAATATATAAACATTCTTTTGAATCTATTTTAGGATTCATCTGGTTCGAGTCTATAAAATTATGCACTAGAATCTTCTAAACAGAAGATATGACTGAACTGTACAGAAAATAGCTAGCTTAGATAAAGCAGGGTAGCTTTGTGGAATACCATGTTGCATTAACTGTTTCCTAAGAAATTATCCCATTGCCCAAAAAAGGGACATCCTAACCTAACTTCACACCAAACCAAACAATTATTTTAAGATATTTTAGAACTACTCTGAGTACATACAGAGTACACAGATTCATGTCTAAACTGGCTGGGTTACATTTGCAGTCATTTGAAATGCTTCTTGTAAGAAAAGAATACACTCAACTTGAAAATATCCTCCATAGATATTATCCAATAGCTTCAACACAGCACCAGAAAAAAAACAAACCACAAAAACAAACCCACAACAACAAACATACTGTTTGTTTATGGCAAAAATCAGTCAACATTTATTCTGCCTTCTTTTCCTCTCTTCACTAAAATTACTTAATACCTAAGCCAACATTAGGCCCAAATCAGTTAATACATACAGCAAAAGATTAATGAGCTAAAGACTGATGTATTTTAAATTCATAAAGGACTGTTTCACCTTGTAAATACTGTAACTAGCTGGGACCACCTCCAAAAACAAACCAGCATAAACACCCATGTATTCACACATGCACAGCAGATATTGACCAAAATCCTCTGAGAAAGATGTGCATGATACACAAGCTTATACAAAGACTACTAAAATGAACTCTGAGCTACACTTGGCTGCGCAGAACTTCAGACCCAATTCTGCCTCTTTTTAGATGTAAATTTCATATTGACAAATACAGGTTGATGCTCTAAGATTCTAGAGACATTTTGCTCCTTATTCTTCATTTCACTGGACTTGAAAATCTTGATAAAACAAATAATTTCTCTCAATCAAGAAATTGCTGACAGATAACAGTTTGTATGTATTTTTAGTATTTTCAAATTTCCAACTGTAAGTACTCATAAAAGCAAAAATACTGACAGAAGACAATTCCTGTAACTTCGAGAAGTGAATTCCTGTAATGAGCAGTACTATCCAGAAATTACAAAAGGAACCAAATTTGGAACAATGCTTGACGAGGAAAAAAAGAAAAAAAAAAAAGACACCTTGCTTTTTGATTTCATACTTTATTTAGTCAATCCCTCAAAAGGTCATCACACTTTCATTTTATTTTTTCAAAAGGGAAAAATGACATTCATCTTTGATTAGACTTAAGTTCTTTTAAAAATATTACAATGTTACATGCCAACATTCAATCAACAGAATAAATCTTGGTGAAAAGTTGACTATGGAAGACTATGAAAGGAATACTTATTTCTGATGTTTATCATATTGTCCTTAGCAATAAAAATTTTTGTATATTAGCAAAAATGATGCATTTATCTAAACATTTTTATGACTTATCATTGTATTATCCAAAATCCTTTCTGTATCAAAAAAGTATATTTCTCCCTATATCCACCAAATATATACTTAAGGTCCTTCAAAGAAGGAACTTAGCCACAGTAAATTATAAAATTAACTTTTTCTATTACTTCAGAATAGCTCCATGTACATGCACAGTTCTGGAACTAATCACCTTTTTTCTGACAATTATAGCCCACAAGTTAGTTCAAATGGTCAAATCCGGAATAAGAGCATCCAGTCAGCCACTTAAGAGAGTTTATTTTAGCAATTTCCTAGTAATTTACTTACATGCACAAAACCTCAGAGTTATAAACACATTTTAAAAAGTCAATATCTGCATAAGACAATTATGGAAACAATGTCAGTACAGCCTGGGCTGCTCCATTCATAATATGAAGAAAGAAGCACAACACACCGAAGCTCTAAGGATTTTTTTATCAGCTGTCCTGACAACATACTTTTTCTTGTGTAAACTAATTCAAACACACAATTTAACAAGTTTATTTCTCTAATTTCATGTACCTTCTAACAAAAAATACACTAAGAGTTTATTAATTTAGTATGCAATCAATAAAAAACCACCTGTTTTTGTGACCCAGTATATTTTAGATTTCATTTCATCATATATAAAAGTAAAGTTAAATCAGTTCACCTTTGAGATTTTTTACCACCAAATCTGACTTCTTCTCTTAAGAGCGCAAAGTGTGCCTCATGACTTGTTAATCCCAGCATAATCTATTACAAAAAGATATTAGAAAGGTCTTACTTCATGATTATTTTTTTAAAACTGTTACCCAAGTTTTGAGTATAAAGAAATCTTCTGTTCTGTTTCATTACAAATTCAAAAGTTTGCAGGAATACAAAATTACATGCTTGTTTAATAACCTTTTAGAATCCTATATGCTTAGGAAGACAAAGACATACACACCACTTCATATACTTTTGTCATTTGTATTATTTTAACTGCACATACCAAGTCAGCATCTAAGCCATAGAGACAGTGTCTTGTGTTTGGATCATGATGGGGCTTTGCTTTTTCTGATCTGATGAACTCCATAATTTTATGCTCACCTTCCCCTGGAGTCTGCACAAAAAAAAACCCCAAATTCATCAGTAAGTATTTTTCTATAAAATAAAAAATAATTTAAAATAAAATATTAACAAAATACAATGACCTCGTGGCCTGATAAGTAGACTGTTACTCCTTGCCAGGATTTGTCTGTGGAAATCTTCATATTTACAAAATATTTAAGATGCTCATGCAGTCTGGCCATGAATTCAGTTCCTGAAAACAGAAATCTAATTTAAACCACAAAGCTTTTCACTAGTCATTCAAAATTGCATTTACATATCAAAACTATTAATGAAAAAAAACAACAAAAGTTCTGCAAGAGATGAAGGGGACAGTTGGTTTTTTTCCATAGCAATCTAAAAAATTTTTAGAATGAGACAACAGTATTCCAACCCTATTAAAAGTTATTGAAACTTGCGTTTCCAACTTACTTGAGCCTTTATTGATTCTGTCCTCCAATTAAAAAAAAAGAAAAGCCTTAGGATAGAAAAATAGTGCCAAAATATAGATGCAAAACCATAAATCTAAACACCTAAATTTAAATAATTAACAGATTATCTTACCTGGTGTAATACAGTTGGAGTCAAATCTGGCTTCTGTAGGGAGAGTTTCTCCCTTTTCTAATGCTTTTTTTATTTTGTCCTCTGCCTCTTTTGCTGATCTAAACCAAAACAGGGTTGGAGAGAGCAAGTAGACAAAGAATCACCTTATTTAAATATTAATATCCTAAGTATATCTTTACTGACAAAATACATATAGTGGGTATTTTGAAAGGTGTTTAAAGGGGCGGGG
>JANZLQ010000089.1:25309187-25345321 GCA_026212715.1 Elanus axillaris
AATTGATTAATTAATATTGACTGTCCAGCAGTCAATAGTGAATCAAACAGGATGTTTTCACCATGACGGTCTCCTAGACCAAGTATGTAACCCACCATCGACATAACTGCAACAGAACGACAATAGGCTGACCTACTATTGTACCTGCAGGAATAAGAATCAGGTATGTCTAAGTCACTTCCTTGGGTTATCTGTCTTTAATCAGTAGTATCATTAATGTTTAGCAAAATACACGAAGTAGATATCCCTGAGCTAGCCCAATCCGAGTCACTCACTCACCATGAAGTAGGATCAGGAAATGTTCTAAGAAACCATTCATGAAAGAGAGGAGGATGACGAGGCAGAAGGACTTCTTTGAACATTTTCAGCTTTTCAGACAAAGGTGCTGACTTTGGAAGCATATGCTGACGCAATTCTTTTCCAGTCATGTAGATACCTGTCATAGACCTCCTCAATTAGGCAAAAGAAATCCCCCAAAATAAAGCCTTATATGTACTATTACAATATGGTATTTTAGAGAAGATAAACATCTCCATGAAGCTGAAATAAATGGAAAAATGGAAAATAACCCATAGAACATGTTAGGGGTGGAGACTGGAAAGGAAATAAAAAAATCATGTTATCTGAAAGAGAAGACGTGGCAAACAAGCCTCCAGTTTTACCAGTTGCCATGGGATGGAGTGGGGGGACACACATACACAAAAAAAACGCCACCAGCCTCACAAAGCCATTCATTATATACAGCTGAAATGTCTCGAGTTCCAAACTCCCAAGATGTCTGCATACACACAGATAATGTGTGAAATTTCCCCCCAAAATTTTATTGCCCTGACCAGAAAGTTGCTTTGTTAAACAGGAAATTAAAAAGAAATCTGATCTTTTCCCTGGCAAGTTGCAGCACCCTCAACCTCGACTCAATTGTAAATTATCTTAATTATCTCACACAACTGTAACAGAAATTAAAAACAACAGATCAAATCTAAAGAAAAAGTCCAGGCTTTTCTATTATTCAGTGCTGCATATACCTTCCCATGCTGATGGCACTGCTGCTGAAATTATTTACATCACTGTATAAAATAATGCATTAAGGCAATCGTGTTATCAGTTCTTGTAAGGAACTTGTTTATTGCAAGCACCAATTCTCTTCCATTTAAGAGTAAAAGTGTGCCACCATATGAACAATAACATATTGTAGATAGTTAAAAAAACCACGTGACTGCATCTTCCTAGAATTTAGTCTGATCCTTGCTGTTTGCCTCATTTACTAATCAAGATACAAGCCCTTTAAAAGAATATAATAAAATATCACTATAGTCTAATATACTTCTTTACCTTTCTCCTTATAAAGTTTTATCAGGATATTTCTTAAGCCAGCAGTATTGTTCACCCATTCAATTATACCACATTCATCATTTAATGGAATAACTGCATAGGTTCGAATATGGAGTTCTCGCCTACGTGACTCCGCATCTTTTCTTAAGCACTATTCACAAAAGAAAAAATTATATTAACAGATAACATAGACAGGATTCAAAATATATCAATAATATTAACTATTCTGTCTATATCTATTTTCCAATCACACAATCTACAATTGAAAATTGTAAGATTCACTGTCTGCAGTTGGTAAAACGCAAGCAAAATGATCCTCTGTTCTCTGAAGTAAATTAAAAAAAAGAGAATTTTGCAATAAAATAGTCAAACTGCATAACTTGTACATGGCTCAAATCCCTTAAAAGCAGTATTTGAAGTAAGTGTTTTAGTGTTTCAGAGATGCTATTATTTGCTTTAACTTCATGGAAAGCATGGTATCTTAACCTTAAACATATTGCCAAGAAGCAAACATCACTAAAAGAGGAAGTATGGCAACACTTTCACTATGAAAAGATGAATTTACCTATTTCTCATTAAAAAATTTAGAAAATCGTGAATAAAAAATATGAAGTATGACAGCAGAAAGTTGGCAGTTATTTATTTACTGTAAATAACCTTTCCTGTATATTTTGTTGGAATAAGCAATTGTTTTGGTAAAATATTACATTTTATTATTTTTTCACAGTTATGTAAGAAGTTATATGTTCTCAATTGCTATTTATTTCTGCTGAAATAAGATATTTTGCAACAGTTTATTTATCTTCCAGTAAGCTTTATCTCAAGGCAACCTGGTTTTTTTTGTTAAATAGTTCAGCATTTTGATCTGGTCAGTAAGTATATGCATCTGATTTTAAAAATCATCAAACCTTATTAATAAGCGAGTTGAATTCCATGAGCCGACAGTCTTTTCTTAAATCATCTTTTGGCTTACACATCATAATGTAAGATTTCCCATCTGAACCTTTCAAGGTGATCTTTTTTGGCTTTTGAAGTGAGGCAAGAATTTCCACCTAAGGAAAAAATAGAATTATTTATTAACACCTGTATCAGATCATACAAAATAAAGTGTCTAAATGTAATAAACCACTGCAACCAATCATGCTAGCACTTCCATGGTGCCACAGCATATTAACCTCAGGCCAAAACTTTATCTAAGTGCCAAGAGGCCATATCTGTCTCAGGTTGTTATGACAGAAGCCACTCAGTTTCCACAGCAGTAATTATGAAGTTTCCTACCCACTCCTCCATTTCTAGGGAACTAAGATAAACATTTGTTTAACATTAAGTTTAAAATGAGGTGCCAGCTAGAGGCTTACCGTATCATCAAAGCCTGCAATGTAGGCCCAGCGTCCAGGAAAAGGGTCATGGTTAGCATGTGTACCAGGAATTGAAGGAAGAGTTGGTATCATTACAGATTGTAAGGGAATGAGAATTTCACTAAATGTGCACTCTTCTACTAATCTCTTAAGTGTTTTGAAATGAATATTCATGCTTAATGTTGAACTGTTGCCATCAACCTTGGAAAAAAAAGTTGTTCAAAAGTTAACAATAAACACTTAAAATATTACTACTATTTTACATTAACTAATGAACAGAATAATAAATGCTTATGGTAATAAGAGAAATGGGACATTACATTTCACATTAAACGGGAGTGGTCAAAAGTAAGCATATCTGGCCTTTATGACACATGTATTTTTTCACTCTGAATGTAAACACAGAATAATGAAAGAATTTATTTAGTTTTACCTTTATTATCAAGTTCATTTGTTAATGAAAACACAAGCAGCCTATTGTTATAGTAAAACTCTGTGAAAGCTACTTGGCAAGAATCATACATGAAAGCACAAAACAATGTAAAGCCATGCACTGTGAAATGTACCATTATGTACTGATATTTTTTACAATGTGCTCAATTTAGAGCTATTTTCTACTTAAAAAAATATTTTTATTAAGTAAAAAAAAAGTCTTTTACAAGTTAGTGCAGTTTCTGTTAAATTGTATTAATATAATGAATTGGCTAATGAAAGCTATTAAAAGAAGTTTTTGTATAACATTTTTGAATAATCCTATTACATGCATTAATTTGTTTATTTTTGCAAGTACCGGTTTGTTGCATAGTTCTAATAGCTTATCTGTAAGGCGTGTTGCATCTCCAATAAATTTTCCTAAAGATTCCTTCATGTGAATAGCTTTGTTTAGAATTTCCTTACATCTATTGACACGCATAGGATAAGAGGACTGAAAAAAGAGGAAAGTTAAACTTTATTAAACAACAGTCAAATCAAAGAATCCTAACACCACCACCACCACCTCCCCCCAGTAATTAATATGTTCTTCTCCCTATTTATTGCTTGTCATATTTAAGATCTGGAGAAGGATCTTCTCCAACTGAAGTTTGGTACCTGAATAAGTACTGAAGTAGTACAGTTGGTGGCTGTGTGGGTTATTGCTTTCTGAAAACATTCTTGGGAGTCCCACAACATAAAGGCCAATATTCAAGAATATGCCAGTGTATCCTGAATGTTATCTCACCAGCCTTAAAGGAATAGTATGCACCATGCTTTCCAATTTGCTTTGGAATGACCTTAATACCGGGTAAGTATTAGGACTAAGTGGTATATCTACCTCATTTTAATCAAGGCACAGAACTAATTATTTGATTATAAAACCAGAAGTACTATCACAATTACTAAACCCAACAAAATCTGTTGTTCATAACTACACAATTAATCAGCTATTTGTTATTCAAATTTCCTTTCCTAATACATCATACAAGTCAGGATGCATGTTAGCATTCTAATTTGGAACATTTAAACTGTAGCATCTGAACTTCAGAGTGCAATAGAATCTTCTGCAGTGATAGCATTGATACCCTGCTCCACATCATTGTATCACAGCCACTGAAACTCTTAATTCCTTAATATCTTCAAGTAAAATACATCGTCAAGTGACGATGAAGTGATGAAAAAAGTTTTACAAACTTAATAAAGGTGTGTCTATACTTATCAAGGTACCTTGGACACAGCAGTCATCATCCACATTGCTTGCTGTGGATAGGCTAAAAACACTTTAGCAACAATCACCATCAGAACTGCAAAGACTTCATCATGAGAATGGCAGATTCGGGAGATTAACTGAGAAAAAGCTGTCAGAAACTGGTAAGGTGCCAGGTGATTCGTGTGCTCTGTAATCACCTTATTTATTTTAGCTAAATCATTTTTCATTTGAACACGTTCTGAACGACTAGCTGAAAAACACAAGAGGACAAGATTATGTTCCTTTTTTCCAATCAAAAATGTAAAGTCATTTAAATCAAGCCTACAGAAACATATTTTGTTGGCAATTTTTCTAAGCCAAAAAAACTCAAGGAGGAAAAGCTCCTACTGTAACATTCTTTTTTACATAGCGTACAATGACTTAATACATATGCTATTTAACTAACCAGAATAACAGAAAATAAACAAGCACAAACAACAGGAACATGGAACAGACAGTATCAGAAAAGCTCTCCTTACTCTCTTAAAATAAAACATCTCTTACTCTGCAGTGATGCAATGGCATAGAACAAAACCAAAAACACTCCATGTATTTTCCTAGTAAAAGGATTCCAGTGGTCTTTAGTGGAGAGGATATGAAGAAAGTCTTTACAAGGGGTGAAATTAGCACATCTGCTCCTATCTCCACCCCTGCCCCTGAGGACCCAGCACATCAACAACACAGACAGCAGCATCTGACGTGCCTGCAGCCAAATTCAGTTGACCTAATTCAGTATACGCCTAAGTATAGGAACCACAACTGTCTGCTTCACTCCAGACCTGTAGGCAATGTTTGCAATTTTCATTTATACAAAAATCTCCAACCCAAAATGCATCTATGGTAGTAGTTTCATATGCCTTGATGCTGCCTACAGGATCCGCCCCTGCCCCCATTTAAATTTCAGTAAAATTCCTTCAACAACTTGAACCAAGACAAACTGCAAAAAAGCTCCAAAGCCTAACGCTACTGTAGCAAGCATATACAAAACCACTACTCATTACTCATGATGCAACTTAGAAAAGGTGACAGGTGACATGCAAGGATTTTCCCTAAATCTGTTTATCGACTTCAGTTACCCATGGAACAATGACACCTCACTGTATATTTTAAAAAAAGTTCTGGAGAGTTTAATGAAAATAATTAATACTCTCCTGCATATTAACATCCTATAATTGAAAAGAATAATAGTACTTTCTTGTTTTCATATAATCTCAGGCAATAAGTCTGAACAGAGAACTGTAAATATACTTCACTGCCCTTTCAATCATATATTCAGAAGTATGACACAGGAAGTATGTACTGTGTTCTACCTTTATCACACTCGTATGCTTTCGCTCCAAAGTCCAGCCATAAAGACAGCATTCTTGGCATTGACTGATAGATGAATTGGTTTCCATATTGTAGAGATCTATGATTACATGTTTAAATCACAGCATGTTAATGATACTTACTAGAAGCATTACAAATGTTACATCCTTAATTGTCTTACATTCCAGTTTGGACTTTAGAAATTTATGTTCAGCATTTTAATGCAACTGCAACAACTAAAGCTTACTAATGTACAAAGGTTTTGTTTTTATTAATCAAAACTGCAGATTAAATAATTGTCTTACACAAGAGAATTACTTAGAGGGCAGAAATAAAATTAATTACGTATGAAAACAAAAAGGAAGTATTCAGTATTTTGTTTTACAATACTGCATAAAAATTTGAGTCAGTCTTAATTGTTCAAAGACAGTATATTCCTATAAAGTTATTTTTCAGCATAATACAGAAACTAAGCAAAGTTCCCCTATGGTCTAACCTCCCAAAATGATGAACTATGTATCTAATCAGATCTCCTTGTTTTTCCATCTTGTTGTCAGTTACCATTGGCATTAATTTATCATAGTATTTAGCAAGATAAAAATGTCCATCTTCCCATTCTGGCAAGAAAATTGTAACATCCTGCAACAAAATCAAAAAAAGATAATTACTTTTGAGAGGATGCTATATTTAAAATAAATAAAACAATAATAAAAAAAAAGATTCTCAAGAAACAAGAATCCTGTATTAGTTACCTTTCTGCAATATGCACAAAAGAAGTATTAACTGTAACTCTGTAACTCCAAAAATTATAATTTTTCCCCAAGATAAATGCCCATACACACTAAAAGTCTGTTCTTAAAATACCTTTTGGAATTGAAAACAGCAGGATAATTCAAGACAGGATAATATAGGATTCCTCAACTAGGAAAGATTATAGTTTCATTAAAAATATTATAATCAAGTTCTTGAACCTGATAAACTCAATACTGTGTTCCTTTTAGTTTTTTGAAATGTGAAACAGCAGGATGTTAATAGTTTGACTCAATGATCTTAGGGGTTCTTTCCAACCTAAATGATTCTATGTTTTTATGATTCTGTGTTTTTCACTTAGCAAGTGGCACATCCATTCTCTAACACTGGCTTGTTTCCGGTGCCAATACTTAGACAGCAGACAATGCTAAGCATTAGTATTTCAATATAATCCACAGGAATTTAATTAGTTTCCATTATTTCACCCTTCATTTGATTTGATACATCTGTTAGATTTTTCTCTAAATGACTGTTACAGAAATATTTTAATTAGGAAGACAGCAGTAAGTATTAGCAGTATCAAATGCCAAAACTTGGGTAGGAGGCATACTACTTTTAAGGAAGCATTAAGATCTGCATCTACTACTGGTTTAGCAGGCAATATTAATCAATGCCAAGACAGTATTTCACTGGCATAGCAAGACAAAGCAGTGTAGTGCTGTGTTGTTGAAGAAAAACATACCGGTTGCCCCTTTTCCTAGTTCTTCAGGGATTGCAAGCATATTTAAAGCACAGTTATAAGTCACGACTAAAGAAAGAAGTAACACTGAAGAGCAGTGCAATGTGTCATCAAGTTATCTCACTGTCTATCCACAGTAGCCCATATTTTACTGAGGAATTCTAATTTGTGCATGCATAAGAAAAAAGCCATGCTACTGTAATTTGTTTTTTACTCTAAAAGAGTTACATTAGGTATTCTTAGCTCCCACTGGTGGGAACCATAGACTTCCCTGTATTGACAGGTATATTAAAGCTAATTCAGATTGTTAAGTCTTTTCAAGAACTACTACCCTCCTACACATTAATATACCACTTAATCCCATTGGTGTTATCCTTGGTTGACATCATCAGGAGCATAAAGATAGCTTACTTAAACGATATATTATTATTATTATTCAAAACTACTGCCTTGTTAAAACTAGTATATCAAATTACCTTATATTTTTTCATAACTGCATTGCTTTCAAAGTTAGCAGTTTCTTCCATAAACCTGCCCACTAGCAGCATTGCCCGTCCATGGATTAGCTGGTTTTTGCTACTGCACGGTGCTTTATTTTCAGGGAAACATAACTCAACCCCCTTCTGGAGAACAATGAGTGCTTGATGAACCTCACCCTAATGGAAAGAGGAAAACATTTTATATACTTTAAGTAAGAGAGATGTAAAACTTCCATTTACAGTTGTTATTAAGGCAAAGCTAGGTCCTTGAGTGTATTCTAGACCATTCTGGCTGTGGTAACTGAGCATCACTGACTTCAAATGCTTCCTGTATTACCTTGTTACCTCAATATTGTTGTCCCTTTAGGTTTACCACAATAATTGCTCCCATGTTTGCTGCCTACCCCTATTAGTTAAAAGGATACAAATTAAGGAAAGGTCTACTACTAAGATAATTTAAATTTGCCTGGGCTGCTTTGACAGAGGCAGGTAGTCCACCAGTTTTATATATAGCTGCCAGAAAAGTCAATGGATACAGAAAAGGGCTGACTAGCAGTTGGAGGTAAAAACTTCCCCTGGCTCAGCAGCAGTCAGATTGTGTTGATAGTCCCAGTTAACATATTTTAGTTTATGTATGTGATTATGCGCCTTTTTTTCTTCAAGAAAACTAAAAAGATTATTTTCTTGCACGTAAGAAAGTAAGTTCCATTTTTATTTTCTTTACCTTGGACCAGAGCCACTTTGCTCTTTCTACATAAAGTTCTGAAAGTGTAGATTCCCCAGCATTCAGAAGAGCATTATAGGCAGTTTGGTGATGACCAGCTTTTCTTGCAACTCTAGCACTCTGGAGCCAACACTGACCAACAAGCTCACTGTAATCCTGGCTGCAGAGATATTTTTGCAGAAAATGAAAAATTTCAGTCATGAATGCTGCTTTACAATCTAAAGTAAATATCACAATGAGTTGAAACACAGAGTTTCTCAATAAGCTACACACTACATCGTGATCATTTAAGATTACTTGTAATACATCTGTTTCACCTTTTTTCCATTTAGGCCTAGAAACAAATACTCTTTCCCCCTGTTTCTCCCTTATCTTTCCTATAGACACCACTTTTTCCTTCTGTTTTGAAGGTACGTAATATTGGAGAGGACTGCTTGTCTACAACAAATTTCCACAGTTTTCTCTCTTCTAACATGCATATGGGAAACCAGAGTATTACTCAGAATACAACATAGACAAGAAATAGTCATGTTCTCACCTTTTACTGAGACTAAGCAAAGCCCTTCTCAGTGCTAAAATGGGTTCTTTTGCTCTGTAAGAGTTTTGGGTCATTTCAATACGAGCACACCAATTCAGGGAATCTCTATTGGGGTCACCATCTGGTTGCTGAAACATTGGTCCAATACTATGTTCCAACTCACACAGCATATGTAACCTGTGTTAGCAAAATAAAGGCAAAAAATTGTTAAAATTGGTTGTCGTTTCAGATATATGCAAGTTTTACAAAGCTTTTCCCATTTTCTTTCTAAAAGCTGGCCATGTAAGTAATTTCAAGTAGTAGGACATTTTTAAAAGCAAAAAGGCAGCAAAACCAAACACACAAAATTAGTTATTTTCTCACTATTCCTTTGCCAAGCTGCTGAACACAGAGACAAAAAAGATTACTTGGAGAGGAAGTCAATCTTTAGAAAGAGTATTTCTATCCATTTACATTTAGCAATAATTCTTCAAGAAGTCTGATATTTTCAACAAATACCATTTAAGGCAACATACTCTGTTACTTAAACACCTCCTTTACAATAAATTTATTCCATTTATTTAAAAATACTATTATTATTAGCTGTCACTGTAAAGCTGAAAAGCTGAGAGCTTGTAAACGCCTAAGTTCTCATTGGCATATACCTGACAGAGAAACAGTGGCTGAGGGCTTCTGAGTAGGCCAGATCAACAGCTCAACTGAACTATTTTAAAACACTTCTTTCTTAATACTTAAACTCCATTTCCTAAATAAAATAAGACTGCAAAAATTACCAACACAAAATAGAATTAAGAAATATAGACTTCAACTGTCTAATTTCATGCAGTATCTTGCCATAATGATGTACTTACAGTGCAGAGGAAGTATTAAGCCTTTTCATTAAAAAAAGGCTAATAACTTTCTAGTCTACTACAGCCAACTTCAAAATTTATTAAAAAAGTAAAACTACTGAAAGGGATAGGGTTTCACTTCTTATTGCTGTTTCTTGATAAAAGAAGGGAGTGCTTTTAAGCCACCATACAGATTAAAACCAATGCTCTTAAGTTAATGGAGTTACTGGCCTATATGTACTACTTTAAGCATGGAATTACATTTTTTATTTTTATTACCTGATGTTACATAAACTTGCTTGCTGATTTTGAAAGACTATACTCAACAGTTTTATTATGAATATTTTTCATGGGGGATAAATATAAATGCACAATTAATCAAAGGTTTCCAGTTGGGGGGGGAAGAGAGAGGTGACAGACAGAAAATACACATCACTACCATTTATTATGGAAATGGAAAATTCTTGCTGCTGCATACTTGGTTATGTGATTTCTGGATTTGAAAATAGTGACATGAAAATCAGAAACCTGATAATGTGTTCATATCCTCGCTGATAGGATCCTCTTTCAAAGCTTGCTGCTGAAAGAGGTACAATCTGCTCTGCTCGAACAACCTTGAGTGTTTCATAAAAAGCTGCTTCATTTTTCTTCTTGGCTGATAATAACAAATGTCCTAGTCTGACACTCCAAGTAGTGGACTTCACATCTTTGGGGAGAAAAAGAAAAGCCTCTCAAACTCTGTTTTTTTAAGCAGCTTAATCTGAACACGCTAATTTGTCTTAACATACTGCAGGAAAAATAAGTTTTTCTCAGAACTAATTAATTGAATTTTACAAATACTGGTAATTCCACCCCACCATCCACACCCCCAAACAAACCCAGAAGAAATTTGGCCTTAAACTTGCTTGAAATTTCAACTCAAAGACTATACAGTTTACAATCAAATACACTTACAAAATCCAGGAGACTGTCAGAACCAACCCTCCTCCCAGTGAAACCCAAGACAAAAAAATTACAATAGCTGCCCCTTGATTCAAGATGATTAGACTAAAACATGCACTTGTTCAGAAATGCAAGGAAGTATTCAACTTTTGATATAATAACTTACCTGAAGCCAAATAATTTTCCAGTAAATCCCACTGTGACAGTTTCCAGGCTGCTTCCACTCTGTAAGTATTCAATTCCGAAATCCATTCAGACCTATTAAAAGAAACAAAGGCAATAAAAGTTTGCATGGAACTCAATTTTTTTTTTCCCCTTTCCCCCCTCAGTATGTTAGTCCTACATTATATTAGCAAATATTCTTTATATAAAACTTCTCTTACTTGAAAAGAAGCACAGTAAGCTTGCTTCTAATAAAATTCAGTAAAACCAAAGGACATGCGCTGATAATAATAGCTGTACAACATGATCCCATAAATTCAGTTCCCAAGTAGTATATTTAAATTCCATAACACATTTTTAAAATCACCATCTTCGAATTAATTTCTCCTGTTAGGCTACTGAACAGCTAGAACCAGTAACATGCAAAACAATGAATGAAAGACTCTATTTAAAAAACTAAAGCACGTATCAACACTGCACACAGTGCAGACAAAAAGTACTAACATTTCCGGCAGTCTTAAAATAAATGATTTATAAAGAAAGCACTTCAAGTTTTCTAATTTCACACTGCTAACTGGATATGCTTCATAAGCCTCAAATGTTTGATAACGTGAAGAAATGGCTACTGACACACAGGTGTAACACAAGAACTTCATATTATTCAAATAAACATTGTATTAGATGCTTACAGTACCTGTTTGCAAGCACTCCATTGACCTGAGTAATTACAGTAGATAACTGACCAAGGCCTAACATGGACTTCACTACACCATGATAATGAATAATCTAGAAATAGGGTGGGGAAAAAAAAATAAATTAAAACCCCCCCACATACATAATGGAAATTCATGACAGTCTGAAGGAGGGAATATGTCCATTTGGATGTTTTTTATAATATAAAAAGGCATAACCAATTGCACCATATGCTAAGTGAACATTCAAAATTGGCAATTTTTGAAATGCACCTCACCACAAATATAGTTTAATGTTGATTTATTAATACCCATATCAGAGCTGTGAATAAAAATTTGATTTAAAGAAATTAACAACAATAAGAATAAAAAAGTCACAGGAAGAAAATAACACCAAAATCCAAAGCAATTTCACTCTTCATAATTTTTTCCCATATTCTGGGAATTAAGTAGGGCCATCAAAACACTCTATTTACTATACTTGTTATCAGCTGTGCTAGATAACCTCTGCTTCATAAAAAAGTGTAAGAAACCATAGGAATACCCTAGCGTAGGAAACTTTTTACCAATTTCCATTAGAAGAGTATTTCAAATACAGAAAGGGTAACACATGTCTTCAACTTTCTTTTTGCATTTATCATCACATCTCTGTATATTCACTTTGGCATATGAAAAGCATGATGGTTTTCCAGTACTGCTCAGCTTTACAGTACCTTATACTTATATATTCCAAATAAAGGAAAGGGGAATGGAAGACAAATATTTACAAGTTTTCTTTAATCAGCTTCCTATAGCTCTTACATTGTGAACATTTTCCCTGGAAGTCAATAATAAAAAATAGTAAGTCAGAATTACTTGGAATAAAACCAGTGGTAACTTGCTTTAATAGTTCTCTTGGCATGTACCAGTACTGATTGATACTTAAGCAACCCAATTCCAGGCCTTGCCAAGCAAAGGCTGAACTTTAATTGGTAAGCTGTCCTAGCAAAAACCTGGGCATAAGCATCCAACTATTAACCCAAGCCTGCAAATTACAGCATAAACCTGGTAAGAGATGTTTCAGTTCATAAGACACTTCCAATAGCAGAAATTTTTCAGCAACTGCCACAGTAAACTCTCATGTGTCCATGTTACTTAAACACTCTGAAGAGGTATTTTTGGCTTAGTCTTGTATTAGTTAAGAAGGTTAAAAAATATTACATATATTTTATAAAATAAATAAATAAATAGTTTGTACTGTATTTACCTGATCAGGTTCCAGTTGGATAGCCCTATCATAACAGGCTGTTGCATCTCTTAACAAACCAATACTTTCATGTTCAAGGATTTGTTCTTTGAGAGATGGTTCTGCTTTCCGAATCGCACTCACCCCAGCTACTCCATCTGGTTCATGCATAGCAGCATACAATTTCTTTATTCAAACAGAATTGGAAATGGACATCAAAAACAACTCTTAAGAAGATACTTTATATATAACATGCTCAGAATCACACATCTTCTTGAAAATGGAGAACAAACTACTCTGTATGACTTCTTGGCATTAAGCTTTCATGGAAAATATCCGTTTTGCTGGACTACTTCTGAAGTTCAGCCCTACTTTTTTGTTTAGCATACTGTAATACTCATGATCTCATACTACAGAAAGAATACCACATCAAGTTACCTGAAACAATCTGTATCCAGGAGAAAATATCCTATTATTACGTGATAAAGTTGTATAACATGAAGCTTCATATTACTTAAGATAGAAAAGCAACATACTAAGTTTTTAAAATTTGAAATGTCACTGAGGAATTTAAACCATAATAAACCACAAACAGGCTAATCCCACAGGTTAAAATACTTCTTGAGAAGAATTTAAATAATTTTCAACACCCTTAGCATTAGCTCTTTCTCTCCTTTAAAAAAGCCACTTGGCTTTCCTTCAAATGTGTTTAGGCTTTTGGTTTTGGTTATTATAGCTACGTTTTCTCTGACAAAAGGCATAGAGCTACCTAAAAGCAATAAATGCTATACTTCCAACAAAACCACATTTAATTATTTTAAGGATTTTATAATCTTTTATTATAAAACTAGAAAGTTACTCCTTCCTTTTCATAAGAAGCATGCCAAGCAAGGGGAAGTACTAAATACTGCATGACTAAACACTTGTATCCTACTGCAAGGGCCTGACTACATCTTTTCTTCTTCCCATCTCAAAGAAAAATCTGACAAAGCTTTATTCATCGATGTCTATTTTCATTTTTAAATAAAACAAGCAAAAACTGAAAAGAACTTCAGAACCTGAAGAAATCCAAGATGCTCCTGAATATTTTGTTTCTTCTCTGTGATGAATGATTCAAAGTGCATCACAGCCCTCGTGTAAGCCTTAGAGCGAAAGGAAGCCACAGCTAGTGTATCCTGAGGTATGAGGTCTAAAAAACGTGTCACATTCTGATATTCTCCGTAGTCCTCACTTGATGCTATAGAAAAAAGAAATTTTAAAAATTCTGTCCACTGAAGTTTCATTTATAAGAATTACCTTATGCATCAAAATTCAGTTAATTCATTTCACAATTTAGTGAGACCTGATTAATTTAAGAACACATTTTTTTCTTCTGTCAACAATAATTTATTTAGAACAATCCTGGTCAAATTCCTACATTCTGCAAGACAGCACAGAATATGTTAAACTGAACTTTTAGAAAACTACCAAGAAAGTAGCATTTTATTTTTTTATTTTGAATCTGTATTTCTTGCAATAGGCATTCAAAACAATGGATTTAGGGTGGGAGGCGATGGAAGTCACAATATAATAGTAAGAAATCATAGGCTAACATATTCTAGTAATTGCATTCTTAAAGGATCATAATGTGAAGTGGCAAATTTAAATACTTATCTGAAGAATGTAAATGTCAGTTAAATAAATTAAACATCACTCACTTTTTAGATCACCTCTGTCTTTGCTAGACTTGCCAGTATTTTTCCCAGCAATAAGTATCTGAAACTTATGTCTAGCCCACTGAGTTAGATGATCAAGCATGGAGAACACTGTCTGTGTGCTCAGCTGACTTAAATCAGATGCACTGTCTTCAAGTCTCCTGGTAGACTGGTCATCATGTTTCAGAACAGCCATAATCTCCATGTAAACCTACAGAAACATTAATATGGTAAAAGACAGAAGCACCATACAGGCATCAAAATAGTAGGAAACAGCAATTAACACAAAAATCAAACTAAAATACTAGATATTTTAACCGTATATTTCAATAAGTTTGGGCTTATTTGCAATCTCTGTTTGTCCCACAATCTTAAGAGGAAGAAAAGGCAAACCAAGTAGCAGTTGTTGTCAGGAGATTCCATACAGGGAGAAAGCCTTTGAAAAGCAAACCCTTGGATTCAGAATAACCATCACGACTACTGGAATTCTAGGTTTCAAGACACAATCAGAGCTTCTGCACTTCTGCTGCAAATACAGTACTTCAAGGTTTGATAAGAGTCAAGTTATCTACTGACTACCAGACCACAGATCTACTTTTTGCTTAAGTACATACCATGCTGAAAAACCTGCTTCCTGTTTGTTTTAGTCAGCAGAATACAAGTTAACATACATAACAGATGCTTACTGTGGATGAACTTCACAGAAGAAAAATTATCACACACCTCTACACACCCACAATTTTTAAAGACAGGTATCTTAGCTATGAAATTTCAAATTAATAGAATGTAAGTTATATTTTTTGTCCTCTTCAACTTCTGCTAAAGCAAACTGAAGGAAAGCAGACTGGATGATTCTTTTCTCTCCTATCCCTGCTTTGCTACAAGACATCTATGAATCCTGTTCTGCATGAATCTGGTAGCTAAATAGTTTTTTCACTTAAATTTTAAGTGTATGCAAGGGAGACAAAATATTATGGGTCTGAATTCTTGCAAGTACACAAGTTGAATTTACTCCTTGTTTGTGTTGCACTCTTTTCCTCTTTGTATCGCTCCAGCTCTTGATGTTACTGCAGTCATAATTAACCACATAAAATCTTGTCCTAGGCCCTACTGAAGAAATAGATGGAAATCCACAGAAAAGCAGTTCAACACAAATTTGTAGGAGTATATTCGAAATCCTGGCATCAAGTTTGTATTATTAATACAGGAAAAGGAGTGTAACACCTATAAAATTTGTTCATGTAGGTCTACAGTAATTCTGCAGAGCTAAACAGCTCTTAGGAAGAACAGCTCCTGAACATTCCTATGAAGAACGCTACCATCTTATACATCTCACCTCTTGTTGATCTTCTTGACTGCATCCCAACAAAACATAGACAAGGATGTGTGGAAGCAGATAAATTGTAACTTTATAGTCATTCTTCATCATAATACTGCAGCAATTGAAAACTTTTCTGGCAAGATCATGTCGCACCTATAGGAAAATATCATTTTCAGGAAAAGCATCATTGAAAAAGTCCAAATGCCTGAATAACAAATAGGTTTCTTTTTGTTGACAAATACAAATTCTATTCCATCAAACAATTTCAAGATCCTTGCCTCCTACAGAAGGTTCATCAGACTTAAAACTGCAACAGGGATGCCAGCAGCTATTATGTGCATCAGTTGCTGATACCACAAAAAGACAGGCAAGCATTGCTTACATGTTCCACTTGCCCATGGTTTCTACACCATTGTGAACTTGCACTGGCCATAGAAAAAAAACCTTAAGTCTAAGAGTCTACTACTACACACAGCCTCTCTTCTGCCCTTAAAAGCCTGCAAAAAGTAGGAACTTAAGATGATATTCAATTCTTCTCTGAAAGAGGACAGTGTAGCTACTGAGCTATTGCAATAAAATTCACTTCTTAAAGTGGTTGACTTAGAAGTGAAATTTCAGTGGGTCACTTACATGTTGGAAAGGCGAAAGTAAAGGAAGAAAGAGACAAGTATTTTTTTATGTGCTGGGACTGTGGAACTATGGGGGAATAAAAGAATCTTTCAGAAACTGAGAAGTACATTTGAGTTTTTCTAGAAGCATTTCAGATAATTTATAGAAGCATCTGTCAGTGCCTTCAGCTATACAAGAGTCTCTGGACAAGGGCAAACTTCCTAGACTTCTGGCTTTGACACTAACTGTGAAGCCTAGCCAAGAAGCAACAAACCAGGGGAAGGGAAGGTGCATGGTTTCCTTGATGATGCAAGAAGTAGGTATGTGCTTTAACAGGCCTATAGCAAATAGGCATATTCCCCCATCCATCCCTGACTTTCAGAAACCAAAATGTGGTTCAAGAACCGTGTGTACATACCAGTATAGAAAGCAGATTTATTCTCTTACCTTTGTTGTAAGATAACCTGCCCAAGTTGCTGACCATTCTGCAAAATTGTCACCTAATTTGCTTAAGTAAATTGGCTTCTTCATCTTAGACCAATTTACAGCTTTTTGATAACTCTTGTACCTGTAATTTTAAAATATCCATTTAATAAAACTAACTTTTTTATTTAATATAATAAAAAACAATAGCACATGGTTAATTATGAAGTTCCCTGACTGGAATCATATTACGTTTCATCTTCTGAACCTTTTAAATTAAGAACATACTTTCAGTAGTCAACATCTTTTATTCTAGAGCTTCTTAAATTAAAAGATGACATAGAGACGGCCAAACATGTTACCAGAATTTTTAGGTGTATTTCAAAATGCTGTTCAAATCGGTTTTAAGAAATGCAGTTTGATAAATATTTGAGTACTAGGTTTTTGACAGGAAAAACCTAGAACATACATGAAAGCCAAGAAATGCCAAAAAGTTTGTTTTCTAAAAAGGTAAAACTTATCACAGATGAGCATGACTGTCTTCATGAGGAAATAGAAACATTGTTGATTATTTCAAATTAAGGTGCATATATAATTTGAAATTTTTTTCACATTATTTTTATGATTAATTCAACAAAATGAAAAGTCAAATTAAAGCCCACTGTGCTCCCCCTAAAAAGGGCAGCAGTAAAGCAATATTAATGATTTGAGTACAAACTCAATGCTCTAGGGTCAAACAGGTAGATCTGGGCAAAGTATGATCTCAGAATTTTGCTTGTTTGATTTCTAGAGAATTGCATTCAAGGAAGTGCCAATTCAGATTTACATAGAAAGACCTTACTTGATTTTTGTATATACACATACCACTCTTCACAGAAGAATAACAACTGCAAAACCAAATTAAGTTATTGCTAGCCTGGAGAAAAAAAAAAGGTTTTAAAGCTGTTATGAAAAGAAATTGCTTAAGTTGTCCTATACCGTGTATTTAAGTGAGGTTCCAAGATCTCCTGCACGTGATCAGGAAACCTCCTCCAAAGCCTGGAGCCTGGGCAGTCAGTGTTTGTCTCTCTACAGTCATAGATAGACAGTAACTCCTGAAAAGGCATAGTTTACGTGACCAAGTTAACACTGAAGGTATTTCATGACCACAGCAGTGTAACAAAAACTGGTGTATACCCAGAAGTAATGAGATAGAAGTTACAGAATGCTTAATTCACAAATTATAACTGCAAAATTTTCATCCAACATTGTTAATCCCCTATTACGAGGCAGTGTTGATTTCATCTAACTATTGATTCCCCAGATTCACCAGTTGGTGTTTGGACCACATAATCTTGTATTCTTCACATCTGCCAATAAACCAGGACTAGAAATTAGTCCAATTCCTCCTTGTGCATAAGCTAATGAAATTTTCTTATTCTGCTGACTACACAGGGCCACTTATTTTCTCCTGGAGCAAAGAGCCGTCCTGAAGTTTTCACAAAGATATTCAACAATAACAACAAAAAGCAAAACCAAACAACGACCAAATCACCTGGGAATTGGCAAACCAGCACAAATTACTAGAGTCTGAAAATAAGGGTAGGCTCCCTTTCAGTTGCTTCCTAAAAGTGTAAGCAGAAACCCTTTGTCCTGGTTTCAGCTGGGATATAGTTAAATGCCTTCCTAGTAGCTGGTAAGGTGCTATGTTTTGAGTTCAGTACCAGAAGAATATTGATAACACAGTGATGTTTTCAGCTGTTGCTGAGTAATGTTTAGACTAAAGTCAAGGATTTTTCAGCTTCTCATGTCCAGCCAGCGAGAAAGCTGGAGGGGCACAAGAAGTTGGCACAGGACACAGATGGGACAGCTGACCCAAACTGGCCAACGAGGTATTCCATACCATGTGAAGTCACATCTAGAAAATAACTGGGGGGAGTGGGGGTGGGGGATCGCTGCTCAGGAACTAACTAGGTGTCAATGGGCAGGTGGTGAGCAACTGCACTGTCCATCATTTCTACATTCCAATCCTTTTATCATTACTGTTGCCATTTTATTATTATTATTATTTTCTTCTTTTCTGTTATTTCTGTCTATTAACCCGTTCTTATCTCAACCCATGAGTTCTACTTCTTTTTCCTGATTTTATGCCCCATCCCACTGGGGGGCGGGGGAGTGAGTGAGCAGCTGCATGGTGCTTAGCTGCTAGCTGGGGTTAAACCACGACACCCTTTTAGGAATACTTACTGCTTTTCATTTCTGCCTATGGAACCTGCACCATTTATATGTCAGTCCCAGGATTAGTCCTTGAATCACTATGTAGGGACTGTTAGTTACCTCTGAAACATCAGATCTGTCCTAAAATATCATGACACAAAAGCAAACCAATCTTTCGTTTGACAACTCCTCAGACTTCTAAGTGAGCACTGAGAACTTTAAAAAATAAACAAAAAATCACTACCCTGAATAACCTTTTACCTTGTAATTTAAAGCTGTATAGGATGAAGTTCCAAATATTTAAACATGTACTTCAAAATACACATTTATATTACATAATTCTAAGTTTGGTGTGATAGGAAATAATAATTTGTGAAGAAAAAAATGGGATCTAACCATGTATCCTACCTGAATCGCATATGCTGCGGAATCCTGAGCACGAACATTATCAGCATAAGCAAGGAATGCTCTGGTCAGTTCCATTAATAATCCATAGGCAAAATTTGGATCCTCCACACCAGCCTTAATCACAAACAGAATGCCAGTTTTATTAAAACAGAGCAATAGCTGTATCTTTAATCTCCAAATAATCACTCTGAAGCCTGACTCTAAACTGTTTTAGATGAGAAAGCAAGTATAGATTTTTAAAGGGCCTAAAGACAGGAGATTCCCTACTTGCAAGTACTTTAAAAAACCCCTTAATACTAAACAAAACACTACAGCAACACTTACCACAAATGTAAAATGTTTTCCTTGAGTTTCACTTGTTGAAAAATCAAGCCTACCAGGATCTATGGCTCCCAGTTCACCTAAACATTCTCCACAAAGTAGTCGGGCTTGAGAATTTGCATCCTGGCAGCCGATCAGAAGTACAGTTACCAACTGGGAAATGACTGGCTCCACAGTTTCGCTGTCTGTTACATACTTTATCAATTTTTCCTAGGAAGTTGAAAAATACAGATGAGTTATTCTACAACCATGTTTATAATATAATGTTTATTATAAATAATCTCAGAAATTTTCCATCTGTAATTCACTCTTACTTCCTATTTCATTTAGCCATGACTTTAGGTTAATGATTCAAATACTGTCATTTAGTAACTATAAACTCTAAATTGCTTATTACCCTAGGAAGGGCTAAACAAATGACTAATGAGGGATTTGGGCCTCAACTAATAATGCTGTCAGGGCCAATATTGTGTTTCACTATCATACACCTCTTTACTAACTTCATTTTCTTTCCTTGCCTAACCAAGACCCTCTCTTCTACATAATATTTTTCACTTATCTGTCCCTTTCCTCATGTGTTCTGATACTTCCTCCCAATTTCTTCCATGCAGCTGTTATATGTTCTGGTTTCACTGCCATTTCTATCCTTATTATTTCCCATTTGTTGGCCATTTCTTCACTCTTAGTCCTAAAAAGCCCAGGGTTTCAAGTCCTTTAAGCAAGGCCCATCATTTTAATTGGACATCCTTTCTTTTTCATTTAGGGCCAGCTTTTATTCCCCAGTTCCACATTTAGTCCAAATACAGAAAAAAAAATTCTTTTAATGTGAAGATGTTTGCCACTGTTATGTTTAATGAAAACTGAAACCACAGCCAACGTAACAGAGCTGCACAAGCTGTGGAATTAAAGAAGTCTGATTTACCTCAATTATTTTGCTAGACTTCTAACTAAGCAAGACATGGCAAGATTTTGCTGACCTGAGCTGCAAGAATTACTGATTGCCCAGGAATATACACAATGATGCTTTGTTCTTTTAGCTAGGATTTTTTTTTTAACTTCTGTCTAAAGTGTGTCCCACAATCTTATAGTTACTAAGGGGACAGATTTTTTTTTTTTTTAAATAGGTCACATACACCCCTCTAGGCAAAGCAGTATCTTCAACTTGTAAATGGCTCTAAAATTTATTTGAATATGATCAATGGATTCAAATTTTTGAGGGTGGAAGGCAAAGAAGGAAGAGAAAAAAAAATTAAAGGTGTGAGGTGGTTACACACATTTTAATTCTTTCAGATATTACATTCACACACACAAAAATGCTAGCTTTAATGTATTAGTTTACTGATGCAAAAAGACATACATGTTCTAACAGAGAACAAGCCCACACAACTGATTGTTGAAATGGACCTCTTGGATACATCCTTCCTCGGACCTGAAAAAAGGTAAGTAAGAAATGCACCACTAGCCTTGCTGAATCAGCACCACGCAGATCTGGAGGATTCAAAAGTCCTCTTACAAGAAGACATGATGAAAAAGAATCCCTTCTCCCCATTTTATTAAGAAACAGCTAGCTTAATAAATTGAGGAGAAAAACACAGTTCATGTGAACACCCAGTAACAGTAAGGAGTTTTAGACTGTTGGTGCAGATGCTACTTTGATTTATTTTTAATTCTACTAAAGGAGATTTTTTTATACCTGATTTCTATATAATGTTTCTTTCAGGCTGGTAAGTGCATGAATACGAACATCCACATTCTCATGCTGAATAGCTCTCATAGACAGCTGCAGTGTTGTCTGCAAGTCAGTGCTTTTGGAGGATTCCTGAACAAGACATGACATAAGAAGCTCAAGTGTAACAGGAACACAGTTAAGCAGCATCTCAAACACCACAAGTGAGAATACATACAGCCAACCACCTTTCTGCCTACACTCTCACCTATATGCATGTACCACTGTCTTCCTTTTTTTTAAAATAGACTTTAAAATTGTGTAAATATAAAGAAGGTGTAAATAAAAATGATTAAATCAGAATAAAATCCTTTGCTTTGAATACCTCATTATCTAAAATCAAATTAATTTTTACTTTTGTAACTTCATTCCCCCTAAAAAAATTGCTACTTCCCATCTATTACCTAACCATTCTGAGGGCAAGCAAAAGAAATTGACTATAGAGTACTCCTAAAAATAGACAAACTTTGTCACCTTTAAAGAGAATACAGAAGAGGGATCAAATTAAAAGTAGCTTCTCTTGTAACACAATCATTGCCATAGCTAATACGGCTGACTTTTAATCTTAAAATCTCTTTAGTCTCATAAAGTCAGTGTTCAGGAGATGCTACAGAAACAAGCATGTTAAAAGAGCATGAGCATATTTCACTCCTAAAGAAGAACCAGAACCTACTTCAAAGCATTCCTGCGATACACAAATTCTGTTTTGTTGTGGAGGCAGATAAATAAATACTATTTCCACTTAACAATAAACTTTACATGTTTTCCTCACTTGTCATGAATTCATTTGATGCATTAAAAATAAACAAATAAAGTAAAAGAAGCTGTACCTTTCTGTATTCCTGAAGGACGACCTGAATTTCTTTTAGTTCTGGAAGGTCAGGCAGGAAATATATTTCATGTAAGAAGTCTCGTACTGCATCCCTAATAGTTACAAAAAAAATATTGCAAAGAACATAGAAAACATTAGTTATTTCAGTCAGAAAAATCTTAAGAACCCATCAAAAGAAAGCAATGAAATGTAATGACTAGAAGAACAACAACTTGAAAAGCAGAAATAGGTAGGTTTCATTAATTTTTTGTCATTAAGTATATGTCTCAAACAACTTGTTTCTCTCGTTACTCAACTAAGCCACAGGTATTTCTCCTCTATACTTCAAATTACTTTCTCTTTTAAAGACAGTTCTTTCCAAAGCTTTCAATGTTACCATTCATCTCTACCAGGATGAGCTCTCCTTTTGGAGCCTGGCCAAAGGGTGAGAATAAGCCCATTTAATGTGAATCCAGTTACGGTTTTCCTCATAAGAACAGAAAACACACAACCAAAAAAAGAATTCTGTGTTCCTAATATGAAGGAATTTCTTTCAATTTTGCTATTATGGACTTGTAGAAAAACCTTATTATTCTTATTGTCAACTTTTATTTTGAATACTGTTGGTATGATATGGTGCAATAAAAACTAAAACCCAACAAAAGTAATCAAAATAAAAACTATCACCATTCCTAAAAAACCCATAATTTTAAGGTACGAAACATAAAATGAGAAAGAATTAAGACTCAACATTGTCTTCAAAAACGTAAAGTTATAAAAATTTAAGTCTTTTGTATTAGACCTCGATTTTATTTTCAGTTGGTGGTCACACCAACTGAAGGATGTATGAAATTTTACCCAACACTGAATTCTGTGCACTTGATAATTATGACTCTAATTACCGAAGGAAACAAATAAAAAAAATAACTTCCTCCCTGTTTCTAATTCTGTACACTTTTCCCTAGAGTAGAGCAAATGGTAGCAATCATTGTTATTCTGTCTGTGTGCCCTATAGAGGGAAGTAATTTTCCGTACCAGCAGAAAAAAACACAGAATCAGAAAGCCTAGCAGGGTTAAGTGTCTGAATGGGTTGTAACTTGGCCACAGCATCATGTATTTTTATAAGGACAATATAAAAACACCTTTTCAGATGAGGCTATCACTTGTCAAATTTGAAAATCTCATTGCCATTTAGAGAAGTGAGAATTTTATAGAACAACACACTATTTTGCAGGAAACCAAGTTTTCTCATCTCAGTGCTGGACTACTTTAATTTAGGGCTATCCCCATTCCTATAATACAACTGAAAATATTTTGAACAGTACCTGTTCTCAACTATGAGAAAGTAAAATACTGCTGTAGTTTCCTTTGGTTGGATATGTATAAGGGGCAATAATGCTACTATCACATGACTAAGCAAGGAGCCAAGGTATGAATGGTCCAGACTTCGAACAAAACAATCCCAGGCTCTAAACAAAAAGAGACAACAAAACAATAGTAATCAATGATTCTTCTCTGCATAAAGACACTTTAGGTGAGTTGTGGGAAGCATTTGAAATTACTTCAGTTCTGGTTTAGATTATTGTCTAGAACAAAACTAAACAGTGTATTCAAGGACAGAAATAGCAGGTATGTCACTGTTTGGGTACATGATCAGTTCACCTGCAGCACAGTTCTGGAAAGTCATCCTTGTATCTTAGTGCTGTTCTCAGTGTAGTCATCATCTTCACTCTTACTGAACTGATATGTTTGAGGCCCATGAGCTTCATTAAAGACATAAGACTATTTAAAGCCTAGACATAGAGAAAAGTCATTTTAGCGTATTAGGTATTCAATAAAACATATACAAGTCATATTTTGTAACAAAACCAGGTTACCCTGGCTTACGAAATCATACCCTATAAGATATCAAATTCAGTCTGATGTTTCCATACAGAATTTGGGGGATAGAGGAAAAGAGAATGAAATGGAATCTGTAATGACAGTATTGTAACAAAAAAGTTGTTATTTAGGCTGCTGACAGATTGGTGAGGGAAGAACTGTGGACACCAAAGGAGTTCATGGTTATAGAATTCTGTTATAAGACATGATTGACTACATGTCCAGAGTTTTAGAAGCTGAAAAGAACAGGTTTTGGAAATACAGACATCCTAAACAAACTCACAATAAAAAAAAAAAAGCAACAAAACAAAACAACAAATCACCAACAACAGAACTGACATACAACTTCTGGCAGAAGTCATTATTAAGATTCAGAGAACAGATAATAGCTCAGTTGTCAATGGGACTGATGAAAGACAGAAGAGAAATACTGAGATACAGAAAAAGCAGGAGATATTTCAGTCACAGTAACAGTGTACCAAACAAGGTAGTACAACATCCAGCGTGACAGATCAGTAATACAGGAAGAAACCTGAGCTTGAGGAAAGATCATGGAAAGGGAAACTCACCAAGAACAAAAAACAGAACAAGAAAAGAGATAAACAATAGCAGGTGCAGCAGAAGAAATGCTATACAAATGAAAAAACGCAGAAAGCAGGAAGACATGGGGCTACAAAAATGAGATCATCTCAACATTAATATCCAAGAAGCAAAAAGCTTGAAAAAACACAAAAGAAAGTGCAGTCCATCAATGTGACGGTTATATACATTCTAGCACTGAAAAATTCTCTAGAGAAATCATCTGCACTATCTCTGTGAGGTGGCTAAAATGCCTGTCTTGTGGTTAGAAGCACTACCTCAGCAGAGCATAATTTTCAGACTTTGTCTCAAGTTGTGAGCTCTAATTTCTCTAAATGGTCTCTACTGTAAAGCTGAAAGAAGCTGTTCTGTGAGAAGCAAAATAAAAAAAGCCCAGTTTCTCTTGGATTTACATCTTATTTCCTTTAGCTTTGCCCTTTGGTGCCCTTATAACCCTACTCCCTACAGTCAGTTTTCTCCCACATTCCTTCATCCTCCGCTTTGTTTCTTCCACACATAAAAAACATACACTTGGATTCCTCGTCTATAATTACTGGTTGACTGACTTGTTACATATCCCATGTCTGACTGAAATATGTATATTAGCTGACCATTAAAGAAACAAAACAAAAACTTCTGAGCTTACACAGAAGTTCTACCCACAGTGAGACCATCAGTTTTCAAAGAATCATGTCAGAACTCTAGTACATTTGAGACTTCAATGACACTTGCACAATCACATAAGTCCAGAATATTAAAATAGCCCTTGCTTATCTTTGTTTTATTATTCAAAATTGAGTTACGCACCATTTTTTTATCTTCAATGCCAACACTGGAACTCAGTAACTGCATATTAAAAAAAGCCAAGATACCAAGCAATTTAGGTTGCAAATAATCAGCCTGTGGAGGGGGAAAAAAAAAGTAGAAAATCCAAATAATCTTACTATTAACACTTAAGAAATTAAAAAGCAAGTATGAAACACTAATCCTGAAAGATAAATGAGAAGAATCCCAAATACATACACTCATATACTGCTCTTTAAGAAATACCAGTGTTAATGAAAGACATTCCTATTAGGCTGTGGTTTTTTTGTTTTGGTAGGATTTTGGTGTTTGAGGGGCAGCGGGGTGTTTGGGTTTTTTTTTGTTGGGGGTTGTGTTTGTTTTTTTTAATGCATACTTGGTATGTATCTCCCCATTACAGGAACACTTAATATGAAATGCCAGCCTTTTCTCCACTTTTTGACTCAAATAAGAGGCATTCAAAGAACGTCAAATTGTCTTCACTCTCAGACTGGAAAAAAATTATTGAACAAAACTGAACATTAATATTTTGATGTCCTTACCATTTGTTCAGGTGATGTTATTTCTCTAGGTCCCTGATAGGGATCATCATTAGATGCAAATGAAGCCAATATTGACAAACCATTGAAGACTTGTTGATAGTGTTCTCCTATACGCAGCAATAATTCATTATGCAGTCCCTGGTAGTCCTGTCTCAGCAAGCTGCCCAGTTCTATCTCGGTCTCATTCTATACTCAAATAGGAAACAGAAACCAAGTCTTCATTTCATCACAATGGAACTAGCACACTGAGAGACAGGAGGCATTGGACTTTGGTTGATTTACCACACAGAAATCAAAGAAAAAGCTTCCAATCAGCTCAATGCTAGGCAAGTCGAGTTTTTAAGTTTGCAGAGTATCTTGCAACAGTTCATCAGAGCCCACAGAACAGATTATAAATAACAAGAACAAAACTTCTGCATGTACAGTTTCCCAACCTATGCTTTGCAATACCTTAACTTAAATAAAGCAGAAAGCTCACTATTCATCAGTTGTTGCTCCTAATCCGCATGTATAATAAAGCAAATGCCAATTTACCTTGAGGTAATGAAGCGCCCGCTCAAGCTCATCCTTGGAGCACGAACAGACCAAATGAGAGAAAATGTATTTGAAGTTATTGATTAAAATCTCTCTTCGGTTTACATTCAGCTGTTTTGCTATGGTTCGAATAAGTGTGGAGGCTGCAGGACTAGCCTTGGCTGCAAGGTCAGGAAGCAAAACTTGTAGGGTCCGCTGGTAAATTAAGAACAACACTTAATGGAAAAAACAAACACAAAACCCTTCCAAAAACCCAGGGTTCAGCTTCTTCCCATTTGTGTCAGTACAACATACATTGCTGGTCATATGTATGACTATAAGTATGAATAAAGAAGAACTTTAAGATGGAAATTCATAGTAAAAATGCACACAAAATAATTACTTAAGGAGGTGCTTCATCTAATTAATACTGAGAAACATGCAAACAAAAAGTGAGCTAGCACTTTTTGTGTCCATCTAGATTCTCCACAAAAGGAAAGCTTAAGACAAAAAAAAACCCCATAAACAAACCAAACCCAACAGAAATCCAACACACCCACACACACCACCACTCCTTCAACCTACCAGTCACCTAGAACACTGCTTACTTAACAGTTGTGCATTTCCCAACTACCAACAAGCAAAATACAAGCACGAGTATGAAGCTACTTAGGCTTCAAGTCAAACAGATAATCTAACCAGATCAAGAAGAGATCTATGCACAGAACAATAGCTTTCTTCATTTGAAACAATAGAAAAATCACACCTTACAAAGAATCCCTCCAAGTGCACTAAATCATTAATATAGATATACTCAGTGAGTACTCTAGACCTTAGGTAGTTCATCATCTGTCATTCTTGAATTAGCACTGTAGCCATCACTGTAACTCCTTGATAAACATGTTCCTCTGTATTTGAGCTCCCAGTTGCAGCAATCCCAAAATATCTATATTATAAAAACCAACATCAACTGGAGGAAAAAAAATTCAGATCTGTGACATTCACAGAAAAATTGTGGACTAAACCAGAAATCCAGAAATACACACATACACCCTACACCACACACAACCCCCCCAAAAAAAATCAAAAGTAAAAGGGACTGCCCAACTTACTGAGAGAAAGCGATTTAGATCTGGAAAATCAAATACATTGGCAATTTCGGATAACATGTCCAGTGCCATTTCTCTCTGGTGAGCCGCTGTTTGTTTCTGTAGCTCATTACCCTGGCATGGACCACTCAATACTGCCATCTGGCTGGAGTGCAAGGATTCCACTAGAAACTAAGCATGAAATACGTATTTAGTATTGTTTTCCCCTTTTTCGCTCCCTAAAAATAAACACAAGAGTTTCACTCCTCTTTCTGTGCATCTGTTATCCTTTCTCATTTATTGCACATGGATCTATATTACTTTGCAATAGGACTGGATTATCACCTACTTAATAATTGCATTTAATTTTGCAACCCTGGATTCAGACATTGCATTATTAAAAATAAATACTCAAAATTAGAAAAGTCTGCTTTCAATAATTTTCTTTCAAACAGAACTTCTGTCTTAAGGCAATGGGTTTCACAAAAGAACAAATCAATCATGTCCGTATTATGCCTGTAAATGTTGACTTCAATTCCAGTATTAAAATCAAAGCCTCTTGTGGCAATGGTACCACACAATGCAAGAAACTATATAGATCCTCTGTTTCAGAATAAAAGCATACAGAAAATATAAAAGAAAAGCAATACTGTCCAGAAGATCATGACAATGTCAAACATTTCCCATTCCTTCCTGAATGTTTGTGGGGTCTTTCTTGTTTTGTTTTTTAAATCACCTCTTTGTTGCCCTATGAAATTTTTGTAAAATACTGTAATTTTACCTTAATACCATTTCCAAAATGCACAAAAAGAACCTAAACATATGCCTTTCTAAACCACCAACTCTTTTCTTTTTACCTGACAGATAGGTTTCTTGTACTGACTGAAAAAGGCTTGCAGTTTTGTGGACTTGGCTGCTGCCAGGGATCGAATTTCTGTGTATGCTGCTCCAGCCACAGAAGCTGACTTGGACAACAAACAGTGTAACAAATGCAAGAGGGCAAATGGTACCAAATCTCCTTTTGATGCCCTTACAAAGCAAGCAGAAGAAAAAGAATTAAAAAGGAAAAAAGAATCATTGCATTAACAAAATTACTTAAGAATACAATTACCACAATGCAAAATGACTCATCACTGTATTTGCATAGCTTATCTGTACTTCCTATGACGGGGCAGAAGAAAATGAGGAATATTCCATATGAATCAACAGCTTAGTACAGTTGCAAAGGGCTCTGGACAAAGGCTGACCTTGAAATAAGTAATTTAATCTTACATTTAGACTTGAACAAAGAAGTTACTTTGCATCACAAACTGACCCTACTTGGCAATTTTCAAGATACTATAGAAAATACCTTCCAATATCTCCTGTTGTGAGAATCAAGGTATCTTTAAGCTCATTATTTCTTGATATTTTGGCATTTGTATAGGCTTCTTTCATTCTCGAAACAAACAGCTAGAACACATGAAAACAAAACAAAAAAATAATTCGAGAGTGCTTGACATTAGTGAAACAAAAACCACAGTAAGTTAGGAAAAACTACCAAAACTAAATATGAATTCACCTCTTTTATGAATCCTTCTTCAGAGTCTAAGGATTCTAGTATGTTCTTTATGCAATCACTGAAAGCCACTCTTACATCTTTGTCTGGATCTTCCATTAAGTTTAATAAAGACCCAACAAGAATCTTCACACTGGACTCATCAGTGTTAAAATCGAGATGTTTGCAAAGATGAGGTATATTTTCTATAAACGCTGGGTGGCATGCATTGGAGGAGGAAAGGAAAATATATTTTTAATGCTTTTGAAAAAATCTATTGAAGTGCACAGAACAATGATGCAAGTAAGCCATAAAGCACAGTATATTTTATCAAAAGAGTAAATATTGTCAAACCAGACAAGCTATTTAAAAATCAGATTTTATCAAGTATTACATTTCTAGATATAGCCACAGACTAAAATTAAGCCAAGGCAGTTTAAAAAGAATATCAGTGACAATATCAAACATTAGCAGTGATATCAACCAAAATGCAACATTTCAAGCACCACTGCAGCGATAAAAAAAAAATAGGAAAAAAAGAAATGGAGAACGGGACATAAGTAGTGACTTAGTACCTCATACAGAAGAGCAAAATGTTAATAAAGTCACATACCTAGCTTTACTGAACTGGATACTTTATTCTCAAGAAGAGTAAGAAATGGCTTGAAAACACAGGCTTGCACAGAACAAGTTTTTTCATGAGCAGAAGTCACAGTAAGGCTGCTACACAAAATATCATAAGTAATATGCTTAATAGCAGAGTCTGTTAAGGAAGGTTGTACACTGAAGGTACCAGAAAGACAGCAAGATAATTTCCCAACTATAGCAGCACAAGCCTCCTTGACTAGCTCAGACTCATCTTTGATTTGATTTCTGAAATGGAAACAAAAAATGAAACCTTTAAAATAGATCATTTACCTAGGAATTTGTATTTTTACATTGTCTGAATTCTCTAACGATACTCAAAGTACTATTAGGACAATTTAAAGATCTGTCTCACTAAATTATTTTTTCCCTTTTCAGATTACCCTCAAGTTCTATTGAATGTTTGAAGTAGCACTGGGCATGGTGAGTCTGGCACATTATAAAGTAACTGAAGACTAGACACAGTAAGACAGAAGACACCAAGATGTATATACAAAAGGCAGAAAAACTGCAAAGATTTTAAGAGACATATGGACAAATATCAAATATATTTAACTGACAAAGATATGTCCTTTCCCCTCTGTAATTTAACTTTGTTGATTAGAAATGGGGTCTTCAACTAGCAAAGTAACTTGTACACTGACATGGTAAACAAACGCTATTCTGTCACACAGACATCACCACTTACACCTATCCTGTTGGTATCTTAAGATTTCTGAAGTTGTGATCTAGCAAATTCTGGATGAAACAAGTAAATATTTTTTTTGTGCTTATATTATATTTCTTATTTTTCCATTTTTCTTCTTGTATTAAGACAAAAAAGCAGCATTAATACATACAAAAGAGCTTTGGGAATCATACTGCAGGGCTGCACACTTGGTGGATGAAGCAGGAGAGAGAATGCTTTAACACAAGTAGCTCGAATTACTTCATGGGGACTTTGTAGTGCCCAATGATAAATTGATTTTCTCCAATCCAGACTAATGTTTCTTGGGAAGAGAGACAGAAGGAATACACAGTGTGACTGAGTTTGGGGTGCTAAAGAGAAAAAACAAAATAAAGTAGATAATTACTTGATTTAAACTTTTAATATTATCAGTAATCATGAGGGCCAAGAAAATAATTTTACTTGAGAACAATCATTCCAGAGAGATATTAGGTTTTATATACTTTAACATACTTACAGAAACTCTGTGCAGTTTTTTGACTCAAAACTAGAGGATCAAACCCAAAAGCAGATGGCTTAAAAGAAGAATCATCAGGATGGCTGTAAATCCACGGCAGAGACAGCAATCCACATAAGTTATCAAGAATCTGATCTCTCAGTGGAATTTTCACTAGGGGGGCAAAAACCAAAACAAAACAACAAAACACTGATACTTTTACAGCTCTATATAGTTTATAAAACAGATGCAAATTTTATGTTCTTAATTTGCTACAAAATGTTTTTTTTTCTATCAACAAAGATTAGTATCACTATTCCCACAGGTTGATATCCTACATTTTAGATATATAATAATAAATAATGTAGTGCTACATCAAAATAATCTAAAGATGTCATTAAACAGTTGACAGCATGTAATACATGCTCAGCAGAACGAATACAACTTTGGTATCTCTGGAGTTATATGAAGACTCTCAGGTGGACTTTGGGATAGCTAGTAAGTTAACTCATAATAAATAATAACACTTCAGTTTTAGTAGAGCCTCTCCATCCTACCAGCTACTTTTGAAAAAAAAAAAAAAAAAGAAGCAAAAAAAAAAAAAAAAAGAAGCAAGTACTGAATATTTTTGGTACACTTCCTGCATGCCACATTCGCTGAAGTTGGTCAGAAGCTTTGAAATCTTTGAGTGGAACAGAGATAGTAAGGCATGCTGCTTCTGTGCGTTTTAAAAACAAATGAACTTTTAGCAGTTTTCTTTCTTGCGCATATTCACTATCCATCCCTATGTCATCTCTTGTTCAGATAAAATAGAAGAACAAAGACTAGTAAATCATGTTCAAAAAGGAATGCAAAGCAAACTCTCTAAACAGAGAAGATTGCTTTTTTTTTATTTAACCTTTTTTGTACAGGAATTGGGAGTTCTAACACAAGATCTATCATTTCAGTACCTCTACCACAACAGACCGATTTAGTCAGATGCATTCCTAATTTACAAATACAATAAAAGATATACTAGTTTAAAGGATTTCTTACCTTGTGCATACAGCAAAGCATCAAAGATTTTCACTATTCTGTCAATCACTTGCTCTAGGTTAACAATCTGTGTAGCAGCCTCTAACAGGTTTCTGCAGACTTTCACTACTCTTGTGATAAAATCAGAGGAAATCCATGTGAACTGTATATTCACCACTGAATCTGAGGAGCTTGGAGTATTCTTACATGTGTCAGAGTTACACGGATGAGTTACTTTATTATATATACTGTTAAAATAGAAATCATATGATCAATGCAACATACTATAACATTTAATATTGTATTGCTTGTAGGCAAAGTTACTATGTAAATGTACTACTTCAAAACACACAAGACTTAATCGATACATGTCCTGATACATGGACAAGCATTAATGTACACAAATCATAAGAATAGTTATGAGAAACTATCGGTCTCACAATTTCACCTTGGTACTTTACCTGGTAGAATTTGTTGGGGGAGAACAATGAACTATGCACAAAGCAGCTAGTCGCAGAATTACAGCAATCCCTTCTACAGTCTGAAGAATATCCGCTGTCAGAATTTCTTTCTCAAGGATAAACATTAAGGATGCAGCTTTCTTTGTGATGGCATTCCATAGAGTACTCTTCAATCTCATGTCTACAGGACTGAGACTGTAATTTGACCATATTAATTATTTTCCAACACATACTTTTTTCAGAAAAGATAAATCATGATAGCAAAACCAGAGCTAATCCATGTTGGATACAGGATTAAGAAAACACTAAATGAAGCTTTAGCCTAAATGTGCTCTTTGGAAGAACAAGATCTTAACTTCAGAGTTAGTTATAATGCAAATCAGACTTACTGAAAGGCTATAAGGTATAGATGCACAATCCTTGGAAGGTCATGGAGACCTGGGTGGTTCCTGGTAACTTTATATAAAGGCAAATGTTTCACCCAAAGGCAAAAAAGAGGATCCAAAGAACTAGAGGCCTGCCAGCCTAACCTCAGTCCCTGGGAAGGTTATGGAAAAAGTCTTTGAACTCATTTCTAGCTACATAAGGGACAAGAAGGTGACTGGGAACATATTTACTAAGGGCAAATCATGCCAGACTAACTTGATTCCTTTCTACAATGAGGCAGGTAGCGCTGCAGCTAAAAGGAGAGCTGCTTATTTGGAGGACCTCAACTGGCTGGAAAACTAGGCTGACGAGAACCTCATGAAGGTCAGAGACACATGAAAAGTTCTGCAACTGGCACAAAAAACCCCATGCAACAGAACAGACTAGCTAGCAAGCAGCTTTGGAGAAAATGACCCAGTGAACTTGCAGAAAATTGAATATAAGAGCAGTGTGACTTTGTTGCAAAGAAGGTCAACTACATACTGGGCTGTATTACTAAGTGAAGGCTCATCATGAGCCCACACCTGGAGTACAGTATCCTGGAGCCAGTTTTGAGTACCCAAATACAAGAAAGAGATCAACATGCTGGAGCAAGTCCAAGACAATCAGGGAGCTCAAGCACAGCACAAGCAGAGGCTGAGAGAACTGACTTTGTTCATCTGAGAAAAACCTGACTTAACTAGAACCGCTTTAAGCACATACAGTGCAACAGCATAGCCACATACATGATTCTGTCATTCTGTATGTATTCTCTCAGCTTTTCTGTTTTCAGTAAAAGTGAAAATTGTTAACTAAAGTTTGGCTTAAAAAACATCTATAGATTTTGATCCTTCAAAATATCATTTAAATCTTTTCCCACAAGATCTTTCAATGTGGCTGTTATGAAGAAACTGCCTCAAAAAAGTCGTCATTTGTTATTCACTAGCCACATTGCTACAAAAGTAGTTATTGAGTAAGTGTCATACATTACTGGTGCAGGTGATTTCTTTGGATGCTTTGTTGGCAGGCTTAGTCGTCGTCTTTTCTCTGGAACTTCATCACCACTGCTGCTCCACCCATTAGTATCAGAAGTATCTAGCTGGTTCTGATGAAGCTCCTGAAAGGTTTCTTCCATTTGTGTTTTTAATGCTGTATAAAGTGGACTCACCAGATACTGGGATGGACAAACAACAGAGGTACCATGATCTGTGCTATGCCTTACTTCGCAAAGACAGGCACGACATTATCGTCTCCGACTTAAAATATAAAATTTCAAAATATTGTGGTAACAAAGTTCTTAAAAACTTTTCTGTTCAAAAATCCTAATTACAAGACGAAAACTCTCATAATCAATGAAGTTTCCTGTGTTCCTACCAGACAGGATGCAGCTTGTACAGCTGTTTCCCAATTCTCACCATAATACCTTGCTACCAAAGCCATCAAGACAGGCACTAAGTTTAAGAGACAATGGATATGATACGCATGTGGGTGTAAAGAGAACACTCAGCATACCAACACCTCATTATTAACACCTCACTATGGTTTTAACCTAAAGAGGGCAGATTTAGATTGGACATAAGGAAGAATTTTTTTTTACAATGAGGGTGGTGAAACACTGGAACAGGTTGCCCAAAGAGATGTGGGTTGGACTAGATAACCTTTAAAGGTCACTTCCAACCCAAAGCATTCTATGATTCTGTTTTATTTCAAACTTTTCTGTCTGCCTGTCCCCCAAAAATATGACTAAAAGCATATGGTTAGAAAGTAAGAGCAGCTCAGATGAAGGGAAATTACTTGTAAAGCTGCCCTTACCTGAGCACACTCTGTGCCTTACCCCCATTTTATACTATGACTACAGACCCTTATGCCTGCATAGCTTCTCATTAGTTTAATCCGTCTGAAAAACATAGGGTCCAGCTACATGGAACTAAGAACTTTGACCTGTACAGATATGTGAAACAGTTGAGAAACAAGGAGTATAAATCTAATGACACAACTAAAAATAGTATTTCCTAGATTTTCTTCTTTGCACAAATGTAGGTTTTTGAACGTGATCTATTCACACAGTAAATACAGTTTCTAAAATTAACCTACCTCCTGTTCTTCCTGAGTTCCAAGCACATTCACAAAAACTCCGCATATGGTGCTGATATGGACTTTTCTTACTTGTAAGGCAGATTCATAGCCAGTTGGAACAAACTCCAGAAAATACTGCAGCATGTGGCAAAAAGCAGCTTTCAGCTTTTCAGACTGAAGACACCTAAACACATCACCTTCAAACAATGCACAGAGCTTCTCTAGTAGCATATTCAAGTATACAGGTTCAATATTTCTGTAAGAATCTTCTTCAAAAGGCAACAATGTCCTCACCAACAGTAAAAGTGGTTCTCCAAAGAGTTCTGATTCTTCAGTATCCATTTCAAGTGCTGACTGTAGAATTCCAAAAAAGACTGTGAAGAAAACACTGGCCAGCTGTTCTGGAGGTCCTCCTAAATGAATTAGTTTTACTAAAAACTTCACTGCCAAAGCTTTAACTTTTGGACTGCCATACTCCAACAGGGAACAGCCTATACCCCAGAGAATAATATCTTGTCGTACAAAAAACACATCTGCAACAATATCTGTCAGAATAGACATTAATATAACTTCCAAACATTCTACATTGGGCATACCCATCAGCTGCAATGGTGCCAATCTTAAATACCCCACGTTGTCACTTGTATTGCTTGAAAACCTCTTTACAGTCACTGGCCAGACCAGTCCATCTCCCGAGAGATGCTTTTGTGCATCTCTTTCATGCAGGAAAATTAAGTCTTGGAAAAGCTGTAGCAAGTCTCTTGTTAGTACTTCAAAAATGGAGCAACTCTTCATTTTAAACAGAAAAAGTAAAGAGCAAATAACATCACAAATGTTCTTGTGCAATATGTTGCAGTTTGGAGTTGCAGCAATTCGGAGAAGCCTTGTTATGATCCAGTTACTAAATTCTAGGACAATAAAAAAGAAACAACAAACAGAAAATTATTAAGAAAACAACCAAAACCTCCTATTATGAGTACCTCCTTGAGAGCAGGTTGTTCATCAGTAAAATAGAATAAAACTCCGTAAGATAAATGCATGTAGGTTTAGTAAACAAAGACCCTTCACTAGAACATTTCTTCAGCAGATCTCATTGAAACAGAAGAAAATAGGGG